>CM069458.1:45184786-45641138 GCA_035610835.1 Ophiura sarsii | reverse complement strand
GTCTAATTTTTTGTACATTTGCCAATGACACCTATATCATGAATTTATCAGAGCAAAATTTGAATAAAAAACTCGTAACTATGGAAACGACTACGTTAGCATTTTCCCCCAAAAAATGCGGGATTTTAACACTTTTGTACGGTAATAAAAAAATCGCTTTGATAAATTCAAGATGTACTCATTGGTAATAGGCCTACATGCAGTAAATTTGAACACAATTGGACAAACCGGTACCGAAAAGGTTGCGCGCAAATAGTGCTTTTAAAATCCAAGATGGCCGCCGTTACCATGGCAACGGTGTCCGTGACGTAATTTTGTTTCGCTTAAAATGAAAAGTCTTGCCCAAACACATCTTCTGACCAAAGTTGAAGTGTATAGGTTAAGTAATAATGTTCATGTTCAGTCTCCCTTAAGCCGTTAGTCCCGTGTATTCAGACGCTTCACCTGAACACGTTAAAAGTTACATCGTTAAGAGTAGGGGATCATCGGGTCTGTTACCTGTACAAAAATCACAACCTCTAGGTTTCAGAGGGCTTCCAGTTTTAGCCGGATAGGCTGCTATAGGGAGTTTACAAGCAATAAGCAATGCACCGGCATTTCTAGTTCTAAATACCTTGGACATAATTGGTTTCCAAATGTCTTTGTTTCGTTGTATGATGTGCTTTCAGAGATCCACTTATTTATAAGGTAACATGTTTAGGTGTTCGTTGTAGATCAAACATATTCTCACAATTTACTTATCTATGCAAAAACCCGACTTGAAAATGTATGACCCGACCGGGGACCCGACTTGTTCACTGGTTGCATGAAATCACATCAACGAAATAGTCTTACTCAAATCATGGAGACTAATATAACTAATTAGGTATATTAGTCTGAGCTTAAAAATCGCTCCAATGGTTTTGACACACTTTTGAAAATTGCCACTATAGTTTGATCAGTTCCTAATTGGCGAGAATATTCGGGTGTTTATCTCTCCGCGCGCGAAAGTAATCCAAGCGTATGCGGGTAATTATTGCCACACGCACGCGGTTTTGGTTGCACGAGCGCGTTACGCATACGATGTATAGTGCGCTTGTTGCCTTCAGTGCGTCCGCGTCCTTCTGTATTCATTCGCTGCTGTAAGAAGGCTTCGTCAATTTGGAACTGATCAAACTAATAGACGGAAGCGGGGACAGGTCCCTTAAAGGGAATAGCGCATGGTGAGGAAAGAAACGCTGACGACGATTTTGTACCAGCTAAACCTTAGCTCATAACTAATACATCACTTACATCATACGATAGAAAATGCGTTCAATGAAATGAAGGGTGGTTGATTGAGCGCGCCGTCCACATTGGGTTAAGAGATTGTTGTAGAGTCGCACACAATACCGCTTGCATGTAAACATACGTAGAACAATTACAGACTGCGCCTATGTCCACTTGTTTAGATTCAAATAGTCGCCGCGCGCTGTTCAATTTTCGTTAGAATCCTCACCATGATCGCTTCCCTTTAACACTTTCTACTCAGAGTTTAAAAAAGGTAGTAATTTTCTACTCTGGACTCTTGTGGGTCTGGTTAATTCTCTCAACATGTAACACCGGCCAGATTCATGTGGAAACCACGTCACCATATTCGGGTCATTTCGGTGTATTTACTTTTCGCTTGTTGAGTCTATACAGCAATTACGCAATCAAATAAACACTGCCGACAATTCGAGTGTATCGAGGCACCGCTCGATGGTTTTATTGACTTTAACCTTAGCCCCGCCCTGACATGTTGTCATATAAACGGCCGTTTATATGAGAATTGATGACCTACTTCATGGTGCCTTGGTTGTCCAATGTTTGACCAACATGCACTGGTTCGGGCCGGTGAGAGCGCTGTCATTTTCTTTGGTAGGGAGGGTCCCAAATATCCTTGGGGTCATAGTTTTTACACGGAAAATGGGGGTGTCGTGAAATTAACACCATTGTAATAGGGAAGTCAAAACAAAATTTTAGTTACAAAACTAAAAGTTTTGCCGCGCTTCGCACGTAAATTGTTCTGCATTTGTCCACCCCTCAATTTTTCCCTGGCCGCATCAACTGTTTTCCCAATATTCAATAATCATACCATTAGGCATTATAAGTATAAGATTTATTGTATGAGATGGGTTGGGGGTCATACAAATAATCAATATCTATGAAGATAAATAATCGCATTCGTCTAGGGGTCATTCAAAATGACGACGATAAAATGACATTTTGGGACCCCTCGCCCTACCAAAGAAAATGACCGCTCTTAAACTCCCCGTACCTGTGGTTACTTCAGAACTTGCTCACGTTGTTAAGTATTGCCATGATGGTATCTCCGAATAATTTAATGGCTAATCGGAAAAAATACGCGTGATTTGTTCAGACAATTCATCAACAAAACTTAAAAGATATTTCTTTTTTCTTTTTTTACAGTTAATACAACTCAGGAAGAAACAACAGACGGTTCAGAAGATTTGACCACAGTGCTAATCTCCTCCTCCCGGATGATAGACCAATCTCAACCACAGAGATGCTATCAACGAAAGACAGAACTACCGATATGAACTCAGACTGTTATCCACGATAGGCAGTGAGACAGAGACGATCACGGAAGATAGACCAATCTCTACCACAGAGATGCTATCAACGATAGACAGAACTACCGATATGAACTCGGACATGCTATCCACGATAGCGGTGAGACAGAGACGACAACGGAAGAAATTATCGATGTAACGAACAAACAAACACAACTAATGTCGACAATTAAGTCGACGACTGTAGAAAATATTACAGACTCTGTAACAGACAATCAAACGACAGTTGATACAACAATAAATGTCTCAACAAATGAAGAAATAACGGCTGGTGTCACAGAGCGGGTAAGTTGTACTCTCGGGGCTGGGGGGGGGGGGGGGGGGGGGGGGTACGACGCGTAAAAAAGGTAACTGCAGCATACGGGGTCAAACAATTGAACTTGGCCAGATTTCAACATAGAATGTCTCAAATCGTTCAGAAGAATTTCAAAAATTGTAGTTTTTTTTATTGCATTTTGGATATGTTTGGCCCAAAGGGGATCAAGGGTCAAACGTCTATGGATCTAAAGGCACGACAAAGATTAGACATAGCCCTGTACTCTATAATAGATATACTGCTGAAAATGATTTTTGGCGTAACGAGACGAATAATTTGAAATATTATTTATTTAGATCTGACCCAGTTTAATTGTGACCCCGTATGCTAAAGGTCAACGTCCTTTTTACGTCACACGTGATAACTCTGTAGCGAAACATCAGACATAGGGCAAACTATAGATCTTAAATCATTGTGGTCGGTCAAACGATTTGGTATGATACCAGCCCAATTGGAGAAATCGTATATTTTTACCCTTGTATTAGGGCAGTTATTTTGAATTAATAGGGACCCTTTTATCAAGTTCCAAAAATGGTAGCCTAATGTTTCACAACCCTGATACCATAAACGTACAAATTCAAGTCCATCTTATAACAAACTATTTGAATTTATCTACATACTGATACCTGCTATCTAAAATAATGCAAATATATCGTAAACTTCGAGTTGAAAAAAGGTAAGGAAACCACTGAGCTGACTGCATACTTGAATAACTTTTTTCCATCAAAACAGGGGAACGTTTTAAACGTTTTTAAAATCAAAATTTGTTATTAACTTAGTACCAATAGAAATATTAGATTATACGAAATAGCGTCGGTATTATACGTCACTTAATTTTACCGTGTCAATGTATAATTTGTATATTACATCTTTTATGCATTATTAAGGAATCGACACCCGTAAGTTACGGATCATCAACTGATCACCGTTTCCAAGATGTGACGACTGTCGATTCCACTTTGTTTGCAACAAGCCCAAGCAAAACATTAGCTGCAAATGAAGCACAAACATCAGCAGCATCCACAACACTTGTCACGGAAATGATTGCAACAGATACGTTAACATCATTACCAAACAGTCCTCAATCTTCCTCCAAATTGAACAGTCACTTATTGTCAACTACCAGTAGTACTACTAGTAGTACAACCACATCGAACAGTCACTTATTGTCAACTACCACTAGTACAACTCTTAATCCAACTAGCAATGCGCAGGCGCAGAGCACAGACACTAATTTATTAACAACTATACATACAACTGATATCGGGAGGACTTTTCAATACTCTACTTTCAATGAAGCAACATCGATAAGTAACACTGGTGGTAATATGCATACGGAAATAATGTCCACCGTTGACACATCAACTCCTGGAGATACAACAATAGTATCAAATACTGTTGGTGTGACAGCAGCTGAAGATACCACGTCCACGGTTCCATTATCAACACAAAGTATAACAACTGATGAAGGGACCACAATGGCTACTTCTGTAAAAGTTACAACTGATAAGTCGACAACAATAGGATCAACTACTGTTGGTGTAACTTCTGTTGCTGGTACGTCATCTGCAATGACAATGGACACGACATCGATTTCGTTCTCAACACAAAGTATGGCAACTGATGAAGGGACCACAATGGCGACTTCTGTAAAGGTTACAACTGATGAGTTGACAACAATAGGATCAACTACTGTTGGTGTAACAACAGTTGAAGATGCCACGTCCGTGGTTACGTCTGATAAATTGACAACAGAAGAAAGCAGTACAATTCTTTCAACTTCTGTTGCTGGTTCGTCATCTGCAACGACAATGGAAACGACATCAATTCCATTATCAACACAAAGTATAACAACTGATGAAGGGACCACAATGGCTACTTCTGTAAAAGTTACAACTGATAAGTTGACAACAATAGGATCAACTACTGTTGGTGTAACTTCTGTTGCTGGTACGTCATCTGCAACGACAATGGACACGACATCGATTCCGTTATCAACACAAAGTATGACAACTGATGAAGGGACCACAATAGCGACTTCTGTAAAGGTTACAACTGATGAGTTGACAACAATAGGATCAACTACTGTTGGTGTAACAACAGTTGAAGAAGCCACGTCCGTCGTTACGTCTGATAAATTGACAACAGAAGAAAGCACGACAATTCTTGCAACTTCTGTTGCTGGTACGTCATCTGCAACAACAATGGACACGACATCGATTCCGTTATCAACACAACAAAGTATAACAACTGATGAAGGGACCATAATGGCTACTTCTGTAAAGGTTACAACTGATGAGTTGACAACAATAGCATCAACTACTGTTGGTGTAACAACAGTTGAAGATGCCACGTCCGTGGTTACGTCTGATAAATTGACACCAGAAGAAAGCAGTACAATTCTTTCAACTTCTGTTGCTGGTTCGTCATCTGCAACGACAATGGAAACGACATCAATTCCATTATCAACACAAAGTATAACAACTGATGAAGGGACCACAATGGCTACTTCTGTAAAGGTTACAACTGATGAGTTGACAACAATAGCATCAACTACTGTTGGTGTAACAACAGTTGAAGATGCCACGTCCGTGGTTACGTCTGATAAATTTACAACAGAAGAAAGCACTACAATTCTTTCAACTTCTGTTGCTGGTTCGTCATCTGCAACGACAATGGAAACTACATCAATTCCATTATCAACACAAAGTATAACAACTGATGAAGGGAGCACAATGGCTACTTCTGTAAAAGTTACAACTGATGAGTTGACAACAATAGGATCAACTACTGTTGGTGTAACTTCTGTTGCTGGTACGTCATCTGCAACGACAATGGACACGACATCGATTCCGTTATCAACACAAAGTATGACAACTGATGAAGGGACCACAATGGCGACTTCTGTAAAGGTTACAACTGATGAGTTGACAACAATAGGATCAACTACTGTTGGTTTGACAACAGCTGAAGCTGCCACGTCCGCGGTTACGTCTGATAAAGTGACAACAGAAGAAAGCACTACAATTCTTTCAACTTCTGTTGCTGGTTCGTCATCTGCAACGACAATGGAAACGACATCAATTCCATTATCAACACAAAGTATAGCAACTGATGAAGGGACCACAATGGCTACTTCTGTAAAAGTTACAACTGATAAGTTGACAACAATAGGATCAACTACTGTTGGTGTAACTTCTGTTGCTGGTACGTCATCTGCAACGACAATGGACACGACATCGATTCCGTTATCAACACAAAGTATGACAACTGATGAAGGGACCACAATGGCGACTTCTGTAAAGGTTACAACTGATGAGTTGACAACAATAGGATCACCTACTGTTGGTGTAACATCAGTTGAAGAAGCCACGTCCGTCGTTACGTCTGATAAATTGACAACAGAAGAAAGCACGACAATTCTTGCAACTTCCGTTGCTGGTTCGTCATCTGCAACGACAATGGACACGACATCAATTCCATTATCAACACAAAGTATAACAACTGATGAAGGGACCACAATGGCTACTTCTGCAGAGGTTACAACTGATGTGTTGACAACAATAGCATCAACTACTGTTGGTTTGACAACAGCTGAAGCTGCCACGTCCGCGGTTACATCTGATAAAGTGACAACAGAAGAAAGCACTACAATTCTTTCAACTTCTGTTGCTGGTTCGTCATCTGCAACGACAATGGACACGACTTCTATTCCATTATCAACACAAAGTATAACAACCGATGAAGGGACCACAATGGCTACTTCTGTAAAGGTTACAACTGATGAGTTGACAACAATAGGATCAACTACTGTTGGTGTAACAACAGTTGAAGAAGCCACGTCCGTCGTTACGTCTGATAAATTGACAACAGAAGAAAGCACGACAATTCTTGCAACTTCTGTTACTGGTACGTCATCTGCAACAACAATGGACACGACATCGATTCCGTTATCAACACAAAGTATGACAACTGATGAAGGGACCACAATGGCTACTTCTGTAAAGGTTACAACTGAAGAGTTGACAACAATAGGATCAACTACTGTTGGTGTAACAACAGTTGAAGAAGCCACGTCCGTCGTTACGTCTGATAAATTGACAACAGAAGAAATCACGACAATTCTTGCAACTTCTGTTGCTGGTACGTCATCTGCAACAACAATGGACACGACATCGATTCCGTTATCAACACAAAGTATAACAACTGATGAAGGGACCACAATAGCGACTTCTGTAAAGGTTACAACTGATGAGTTGACAACAATAGGATCAACTACTGTTGGTGTAACAACAGTTGAAGAAGCCACGTCCGTCGTTACGTCTGATAAATTGACAACAGAAGAAAGCACGACAATTCTTGCAACTTCTGTTGCTGGTACGTCATCTGCAACAACAATGGACACGACATCGATTCCGTTATCAACACAACAAAGTATAACAACTGATGAAGGGACCATAATGGCTACTTCTGTAAAGGTTACAACTGATGAGTTGACAACAATAGCATCAACTACTGTTGGTGTAACAACAGTTGAAGATGCTACGTCCGTGGTTACGTCTGATAAATTGACACCAGAAGAAAGCAGTACAATTCTTTCAACTTCTGTTGCTGGTTCGTCATCTGCAACGACAATGGAAACGACATCAATTCCATTATCAACACAAAGTATAACAACTGATGAAGGGACCACAATGGCTACTTCTGTAAAGGTTACAACTGATGAGTTGACAACAATAGCATCAACTACTGTTGGTGTAACAACAGTTGAAGATGCCACGTCCGTGGTTACGTCTGATAAATTTACAACAGAAGAAAGCACTACAATTCTTTCAACTTCTGTTGCTGGTTCGTCATCTGCAACGACAATGGAAACTACATCGATTCCATTATCAACACAAAGTATAACAACTGATGAAGGGAGCACAATGGCTACTTCTGTAAAAGTTACAACTGATGAGTTGACAACAATAGGATCAACTACTGTTGGTGTAACTTCTGTTGCTGGTACGTCATCTGCAACGACAATGGACACGACATCGATTCCGTTATCAACACAAAGTATGACAACTGATGAAGGGACCACAATGGCGACTTCTGTAAAGGTTACAACTGATGAGTTGACAACAATAGGATCAACTACTGTTGGTTTGACAACAGCTGAAGCTGCCACGTCCGCGGTTACGTCTGATAAAGTGACAACAGAAGAAAGCACTACAATTCTTTCAACTTCTGTTGCTGGTTCGTCATCTGCAACGACAATGGAAACGACATCAATTCCATTATCAACACAAAGTATAGCAACTGATGAAGGGACCACAATGGCTACTTCTGTAAAAGTTACAACTGATAAGTTGACAACAATAGGATCAACTACTGTTGGTGTAACTTCTGTTGCTGGTACGTCATCTGCAACGACAATGGACACGACATCGATTCCGTTATCAACACAAAGTATGACAACTGATGAAGGGACCACAATGGCGACTTCTGTAAAGGTTACAACTGATGAGTTGACAACAATAGGATCACCTACTGTTGGTGTAACATCAGTTGAAGAAGCCACGTCCGTCGTTACGTCTGATAAATTGACAACAGAAGAAAGCACGACAATTCTTGCAACTTCCGTTGCTGGTTCGTCATCTGCAACGACAATGGACACGACATCAATTCCATTATCAACACAAAGTATAACAACTGATGAAGGGACCACAATGGCTACTTCTGCAGAGGTTACAACTGATGTGTTGACAACAATAGCATCAACTACTGTTGGTTTGACAACAGCTGAAGCTGCCACGTCCGCGGTTACATCTGATAAAGTGACAACAGAAGAAAGCACTACAATTCTTTCAACTTCTGTTGCTGGTTCGTCATCTGCAACGACAATGGACACGACTTCTATTCCATTATCAACACAAAGTATAACAACCGATGAAGGGACCACAATGGCTACTTCTGTAAAGGTTACAACTGATGAGTTGACAACAATAGGATCAACTACTGTTGGTGTAACAACAGTTGAAGAAGCCACGTCCGTCGTTACGTCTGATAAATTGACAACAGAAGAAAGCACGACAATTCTTGCAACTTCTGTTGCTGGTACGTCATCTGCAACAACAATGGACACGACATCGATTCCGTTATCAACACAAAGTATGACAACTGATGAAGGGACCACAATGGCTACTTCTGTAAAGGTTACAACTGAAGAGTTGACAACAATAGGATCAACTACTGTTGGTGTAACAACAGTTGAAGAAGCCACGTCCGTCGTTACGTCTGATAAATTGACAACAGAAGAAATCACGACAATTCTTGCAACTTCTGTTGCTGGTACGTCATCTGCAACAACAATGGACACGACATCGATTCCGTTATCAACACAAAGTATAACAACTGATGAAGGGACCACAATGGCTACTTCTGTAAAGGTTACAACTGATGAGTTGACAACAATAGCATCAACTACTGTTGGTGTAACAACAGTTGAAGATGCCACGTCCGTGGTTACGTCTGATAAATTGACACCAGAAGAAAGCAGTACAATTCTTTCAACTTCTGTTGCTGGTTCGTCATCTGCAACGACAATGGAAACGACATCAATTCCATTATCAACACAAAGTATAACAACTGATGAAGGGACCACAATGGCTACTTCTGTAAAGGTTACAACTGATGAGTTGACAACAATAGCATCAACTACTGTTGGTGTAACAACAGTTGAAGATGCCACGTCCGTGGTTACGTCTGATAAAGTGACAACAGAAGAAAGCTCTACAATTCTTTCAACTTCTGTTGCTGGTTCGTCATCTGCAACGACAATGGAAACGACATCAATTCCATTATCAACACAAAGTATAGCAACTGATGAAGGGACCACAATGGCTACTTCTGTAAAAGTTACAACTGATAAGTTGACAACAATAGGATCAACTACTGTTGGTATAACTTCTGTTGCTGGTACGTCATCTGCAACGACAATGGACACGACATCGATTCCGTTATCAACACAAAGTATGACAACTGATGAAGGGACCACAATGGCGACTTCTGTAAAGGTTACAACTGATGAGTTGACAACAATAGGATCAACAACTGTTGGTTTGACAACAGCTGAAGCTGCCACGTCCGCGGTTACGTCTGATAAAGTGACAACAGAAGAAAGCACTACAATTCTTTCAACTTCTGTTGCTGGTTCGTCATCTGCAACGACAATGGAAGCGACATCAATTCCATTATCAACACAAAGTATAGCAACTGATGAAGGGACCACAATGGCTACTTCTGTAAAAGTTACAACTGATAAGTTGACAACAATAGGATCAACTACTGTTGGTGTAACTTCTGTTGCTGGTACGTCATCTGCAACGACAATGGACACGACATCGATTCCGTTATCAACAAAAAGTATGACAACTGATGAAGGGACTACAATGGCGACTTCAGTAAAGGTTACAACTGATGAGTTGACAACAATAGGATCACCTACTGTTGGTGTAACAACAGTTGAAGAAGCCACGTCCGTCGTTACGTCTGATAAATTGACAACAGAAGATAGCACGACAATTCTTGCAACTTCTGTTGCTGGTACGTCATCTGCAACAACAATGGACACGACATCGATTCCGTTATCAACACAAAGTATAACAACTGATGAAGGGACCACAATGGCGACTTCTGTAAAGGTTACAACTGATGAGTTGACAACAATAGCATCAACTACTGTTGGTGTAACAACAGTTGAAGATGCAACGTCAGTGGTAACGTCTGATAAATTGACAACAGAAGAAAGCAGTACAATTCTTTCAACTTCTGTTGCTGGTTCGTCATCTGCAACGACAATGGAAACGATATCAATTCCATTATCAACACAAAGTATAACAACTGATGAAGGGACCACAATGGCTACTTCTGTAAAAGTTACAACTGATAAGTTGAGAACAATAGGATCAACTACTGTTGGTGTAACTTCTGTTGCTGGTACGTCATCTGCAACGACAATGGACACGACATCGATTCCGTTCTCAACACAAAGTATGACAACTGATGAAGGGACCACAATGGCGACTTCTGTAAAGGTTACAACTGATGAGTTGACAACAATAGCATCAACTACTGTTGGTGTAACAACAGTTGAAGAAGCCACGTCCGTCGTTACGTCTGATAAATTGACAACAGAAGAAAGCACGACAATTCTTGCAACTTCTGTTGCTGGTTCGTCATCTGCAACGACAATGGACACGACATCAATTCCATTATCAACACAAAGTATAACAACTGATGAAGGGACCACAATGGCTACTTCTGTAAAAGTTACAACTGATAAGTTGACAACAATAGGATCAACTACTGTTGGTGTAACTTCTGTTGCTGGTACGTCATCTGCAACGACAATGGACACGACATCGATTCCGTTCTCAACACAAAGTATGACAACTGATCAAGGGACGACAATGGCGACTTCTGTAAAGGTTACAACTGATGAGTTGACAACAATAGCTTCAACTACTGTTGGTGTAACAACAGTTGAAGATGCCACGTCCGTGGTTACGTCTGATAAAGTGACAACAGAAGAAAGCACTACAATTCTTTCAACTTCTGTTGCTGGTTCGTCATCTGCAATGACAATGGAAACGACATCAATTCCATTATCAACACAAAGTATAACAACTGATGAAGGGACCACAATGGCTACTTCTGTAAAGGTTACAACTGATGAGTTGACAACAATAGCATCAACTACTGTTGGTGTAACAACAGTTGAAGATGCCACGTCCGTGGTTACGTCTGATAAATTGACAACAGAAGAAAGCACTACAATTCTTTCAACTTCTGTTGCTGGTTCGTCATCTGCAACGACAATGGAAACGACATCAATTCCTTTATCAACACAAAGTGTAACAACTGATGAAGGGACCACAATGGCTACTTCTGTAAAAGTTACAACTGATGAGTTGACAACAATAGGATCAACTACTGTTGGTGTAACATCTGTTGCTGGTACGTCATCTGCAACGACAATGGACACGACATCGATTCCGTTATCAACACAGAGTATGACAACTGATGAAGGGACCACAATGACAACAGAAGAAAGCACTACAATTCTTTCAACTTCTGTTGCTGGTTCGTCATCTGCAACGACAATGGAAACGACATCAATTCCATTATCAACACAAAGTATAACAACTGATGAAGGGAGCACAATGGCTACTTCTGTAAAAGTTACAACTGATGAGTTGACAACAATAGGATCAACTACTGTTGGTGTAACTTCTGTTGCTGGTACGTCATCTGCAACGACAATGGACACGACATCGATTCCGTTATCAACACAAAGTATGACAACTGATGAAGGAACCACAATGGCGACTTATGTAAAGGTTACAACTGATGAGTTGACAACAATAGGATCAACTACTGTTGGTTTGACAACAGCTGAAGCTGCCACGTCCGCGGTTACGTCTGATAAAGTGACAACAGAAGAAAGCACTACAATTCTTTCAACTTCTGTTGCTGGTTCGTCATCTGCAACGACAATGGAAGCGACATCAATTCCATTATCAACACAAAGTATAGCAACTGATGAAGGGACCACAATGGCTACTTCTGTAAAAGTTACAACTGATAAGTTGACAACAATAGGATCAACTACTGTTGGTGTAACTTCTGTTGCTGGTACGTCATCTGCAACGACAATGGACACGACATCGATTCCGTTATCAACACAAAGTATAACAACTGATGAAGGGACCACAATGGCGACTTCTGTAAAGGTTACAACTGATGAGTTGACAACAATAGCATCAACTACTGTTGGTGTAACAACAGTTGAAGATGCTACGTCAGTGGTAACGTCTGATAAATTGACAACAGAAGAAAGCAGTACAATTCTTTCAACTTCTGTTGCTGGTTCGTCATCTGCAACGACAATGGAAACGATATCAATTCCATTATCAACACAAAGTATAACAACTGATGAAGGGACCACAATGGCTACTTCTGTAAAAGTTACAACTGATAAGTTGACAACAATAGGATCAACTACTGTTGGTGTAACTTCTGTTGCTGGTACGTCATCTGCAACGACAATGGACACGACATCGATTCCGTTCTCAACACAAAGTATGACAACTGATGAAGGGACCACAATGGCGACTTCTGTAAAGGTTACAACTGATGAGTTGACAACAATAGCATCAACTACTGTTGGTGTAACAACAGTTGAAGAAGCCACGTCCGTCGTTACGTCTGATAAATTGACAACAGAAGAAAGCACGACAATTCTTGCAACTTCTGTTGCTGGTTCGTCATCTGCAACGACAATGGACACGACATCAATTCCATTATCAACACAAAGTATAACAACTGATGAAGGGACCACAATGGCTACTTCTGTAAAAGTTACAACTGATAAGTTGACAACAATAGGATCAACTACTGTTGGTGTAACTTCTGGTGCTGGTACGTCATCTGCAACGACAATGGACACGACATCGATTCCGTTATCAACACAAAGTATGACAACTGATGAAGGGACCACAATGGCGACTTCTGTAAAGGTTACAACTGATGAGTTGACAACAATAGGATCAACAATTGTTGGTTTGACAACAGCTGAAGCTGCCACGTCCGCGGTTACGTCTGATAAAGTGACAACAGAAGAAAGCACTACAATTCTTTCAAATTCTGTTGCTGGTTCGCCATCTGCAACGACAATGGACACGACATCAATTCCATTATCAACACAAAGTATAACAACTGATGAAGGGACCACAATGGCTACTTCTGTAAAAGTTACAACTGATAAGTTGACAACAATAGGATCAACTACTGTTGGTGTAACTTCTGTTGCTGGTACGTCATCTGCAACGACAATGGAAACGACATCGATTCCGTTATCAACACAAAGTATGACAACTGATGAAGGGACCACAATGGCGACTTCTGTAAAGGTTACAACTGATGAGTTGACAACAATAGGATCAACAACTGTTGGTTTGACAACAGCTGAAGCTGCCACGTCCGCGGTTACGTCTGATAAAGTGACAACAGAAGAAAGCACTACAATTCTTTCAAATTCTGTTGCTGGTTCGCCATCTGCAACGACAATGGACACGACATCAATTCCATTATCAACACAAAGTATAACAATTGATGAAGGCACCACAATGGCTACTTCTGTAAAAGTTACAACTGATAAGTTGACAACAATAGGATCAACTACTGTTGGTGTAACTTCTGTTGCTGGTACGTCATCTGCAACGACAATGGACACGACATCGATTCCGTTCTCAACACAAAGCATGACAACTGATGAAGGGACCACAATGGCGACTTCTGTAAAGGTTACAACTGATGAGTTGACAACAATAGCATCAACTACTGTTGGTGTAACAACAGTTGAAGAAGCCACGTCCGTCGTTACGTCTGATAAATCGACAACAGAAGAAAGCACGACAATTCTTGCAACTTCCGTTGCTGGTTCGTCATCTGCAACGACAATGAACACGACATCAATTCCATTATCAACACAAAGTATAACAACTGATGAAGGGACCACAATGGCTACTTCTGCAAAGGTTACAACTGATGTGTTGACAACAATAGCATCAACTACTGTTGGTTTGACAACAGCTGAAGCTGCCACGTCCGCGGTTACATCTGATAAAGTGACAACTGAAGAAAGCACTACAATTCTTTCAACTTCTGTTGCTGGTTCGTCATCTGCAACGACAATGGACACGACTTCTATTCCATTATCAACACAAAGTATAACAATCGATGAAGGGACCACAATGGCTACTTCTGTAAAGGTTACAACTGATGAGTTGACAACAATAGGATCAACTACTGTTGGTGTAACAACAGTTGAAGAAGCCACGTCCGTCGTTACGTCTGATAAATTGACAACAGAAGAAAGCATGACAATTCTCGCAACTTCTGTTGCTGGTACGTCATCTGCAACAACAATGGACACGACATCGATTCCGTTATCAACACAAAGTATGACAACTGATGAAGGGACCACAATGGCTACTTCTGTAAAGGTTACAACTGATGAGTTGACAACAATAGCATCAACTACTGTTGGTGTAACAACAGTTGAAGATGCCACGTCCGTGGTTACGTCTGATAAATTGACAACAGAAGAAAGCACTACAATTCTTTCAACTTCTGTTGCTGGTTCGTCGTCAATGGAAACGACATCAATTCCATTATCAACACAAAGTATAACAACTGATGAAGGCACCACAATGGCTACTTCTGTAAAAGTTACAACTAATGAGTTGACAACAATAGGATCAACTACTGTTGGTGTAACATCTGTTGCTGGTACGTCATCTGCAACGACAATGGACACGACATCGATTCCGTTATCAACACAAAGTATGACAACTGATGAAGGGATCACAATGGCGACTTCTGTAAAGGTTACAACTGATGAGTTGACAACAATAGGATCAACAACTGTTGGTTTGACAACAGCTGAAGCTGCCACGTCCGCGGTTACGTCTGGTAAAGTGACAACAGAAGAAAGCACTACAATTCTTTCAAATTCTGTTGCTGGTTCGCCATCTGCAACGACAATGGACACGACATCAATTCCATTATCAACACAAAGTATAACAACTGATGAAGGGACCACAATGGCTACTTCTGTAAAGGTTACAACTGATGAGTTGACAACAATAGCATCAACTACTGTTGGTGTAACAACAATTGAAGATGCCACGTCCGTGGTTACGTCTGATAAATTGACAACTGAAGAAAGCACTACAATTCTTTCAACTTCTGTTGCTGGTTCGTCATCTGCAACGACAATGGAAACGACATCAATTCCATTATCAACACAAAGTATAACAACTGATGAAGGGACCACAATAGCTACTTCTGTAAAAGTTACAACTGATAAGTTGACAACAATAGGATCAACTACTGTTGGTGTAACTTCTGTTGCTGGTACGTCATCTGCAACGACAATGGACACAACATCGATTCCGTTCTCAACACAAAGTATGACAACTGATGAAGGGACCACAATGGCGACTTCTGTAAAGGTTACAACTGATGAGTTGACAACAATAGCATCAACTACTGTTGGTGTAACAACAGTTGAAGAAGCCACGTCCGTCGTTACGTCTGATAAATTGACAACAGAAGAAAGCACGACAATTCTTGCAACTTCTGTTGCTGGTACGTCATCTGCAACAACAATGGACACGACATCGATTCCGTTATCAACACAAAGTATGACAACTGATGAAGGGACCACAATGGCTACTTCTGTAAAGGTTACAACTGATGAGTTGACAACAATAGCATCAACTACTGTTGGTGTAACAACAGTTGAAGATGCCACGTCCGTGGTTACGTCTGATAAATTGACAACAGAAGAAAGCACTACAATTCTTTCAACTTCTGTTGCTGGTTCGTCGTCAAGGGAAACGACATCAATTCCATTATCAACACAAAGTATAACAACTGATGAAGGCACCACAATGGCTACTTCTGTAAAAGTTACAACTGATGAGTTGACAACAATAGGATCAACTACTGTTGGTGTAACATCTGTTGCTGGTACGTCATCTGCAACAACAATGGACACGACATCGATTCCGTTATCAACACAAAGTATGACAACTGATGAAGGGACCACAATGGCGACTTCTGTAAAGGTTACAACTGATGAGTTAACAACAATAGGATCAACAACTGTTGGTTTGACAACAGCTGAAGCTGCCACGTCCGCGGTTACGTCTGATAAAGTGACAACAGAAGAAAGCACTACAATTCTTTCAAATTCTGTTGCTGGTTCGTCATCTGCAACGACAATGGACACGACATCGATTCCGTTATCAACACAAAGTATGACAACTGATGAAGGGACCACAATGGCTACTTCTGTAAAGGTTACAACTGATGAGTTGACAACAATAGCATCAACTACTGTTGGTGTAACAACAATTGAAGATGCCACGTCCGTGGTTACGTCTGATAAATTGACAACAGAAGAAAGCACTACAATTCTTTCAACTTCTGTTGCTGGTTCGTCATCTGCAACGACAATGGAAACGACTTCGATTCCATTATCAACACAAAGTATAACAACTGATGAAGGGACCACAATGGCTACTTCTGTAAAGGTTACAACTGATGAGTTGACAACAATAGCATCAACTACTGTTGGTGTAACTTCTGTTGCTGGTACGTCATCTGCAACGACAATGGACACGACATCGATTCCGTTATCAACACAAAGTATGACAACTGATGAAGGGACCACAATGGCGACTTCTGTAAAGGTTACAACTGATGAGTTGACAACAATAGGATCAACTACTATTGGTGTAACAACAGTTGAAGAAGCCACGTCCGTCGTTACGTCTGATAAATTGACAACAGAAGAAAGCACGACAATTCTTGCAACTTCTGTTGCTGGTTCGTCATCTGCAACGACAATGGACACGACATCAATTCCATTATCAACACAAAGTATAACAACTGATGAAGGAACCACCTTGGCTACTTCTGCAAAGGTTACAACTGATGTGTTGACAACAATAGCATCAACTACTGTTGGTTTGACAACAGCTGAAGCTGCCACGACCGCGGTTACATTTGATAAAGTGACAACAGAAGAAAGCACTACAATTTTTTCAACTTCTGTTGCTGGTTCGTCATCTGCAACGACAATGGACACGACATCAAATCCATTATCAACGCAAAGTATAACAACAGATGAAGGGACCACAATGGCTACTTCTGTAAAAGTTACAACTGATAAGTTGTCAACAATAGGATCAACTACTGTTGGTGTAACTTCTGTTGCTGGTACGTCATCTGCAACGACAATGGACACGACATCGATTCCGTTATCAACACAAAGTATGACAACTGATGAAGGGACCACAATGGCGACTTCTGTAAAGGTTACAACTGATGAGTTGACAACAATAGGATCAACTACTGTTGGTGTAACAACAGTTGAAGAAGCCACGTCCGTCGTTACGTCTGATAAATTGACAACAGAAGAAAGCACGACAATTCTTGCAACTTCTGTTGCTGGTTCGTCATCTGCAACGACAATGGACACGACATCAATTCCATTATCAACACAAAGTATAACAACTGATGAAGGGACCACAATGGCTACTTCTGCAAAGGTTACAACTGATGTGTTGACAACAATAGCATCAACTACTGTTGGTTTGACAACAGCTGAAGCTGCCACGTCCGCGGTTACATCTGATAAAGTGACAACAGAAGAAAGCACTACAATTTTTTCAACTTCTGTTGCTGGTTCGTCATCTGCAACGACAATGGACACGACTTCTTTTCCATTATCAACACAAAGTATAACAACCGATGAAGGGACCACAATGGCTACTTCTGTAAAGGTTACAACTGATGAGTTGACAACAATAGGATCAACTACTGTTGGTGTAACAACAGTTGAAGAAGCCATGTCCGTCGTTACGTCTGATAAATTGACAACAGAAGAAAGCACGACAATTCTTGCAACTTCTGTTGCTGGTACGTCATCTGCAACAACAATGGACACGACTTCGATTCCATTATCAACACAAAGTATAACAACTGATGAAGGGACCACAATGGCTACTTCTGTAAAGGTTACAACTGATGAGTTGACAACAATAGCATCAACTACTGTTGGTGTAACAACAGTTGAAGATGCCACGTCCGTGGTTACGTCTGATAAATTGACAACAGAAGAAAGCACGACAATTCTTGCAACTTCTGTTGCTGGTACGTCATCTGCAACAACAATGGACACGACATCGATTCCGTTATCAACACAAAGTATGACAACTGATGAAGGGACCACAATGGCTACTTCTGTAAAGGTTACAACTGATGAGTTGACAACAATAGCATCAACTACTGTTGGTGTAACAACAGTTGAAGATGCCACGTCCGTGGTTACGTCTGATAAATTGACAACAGAAGAAAGCACTACAATTCTTTCAACTTCTGTTGCTGGTTCGTCATCTGCAACGACAATGGAAACGACATCAATTCCATTTTCAACACAAAGTATAACAACTGATGAAGGGACCACAATGGCTACTTCTGTAAAAGTTACAACTGATGAGTTGACAACAATAGGATCAACTACTGTTGGTGTAACATCTGTTGCTGGTACGTCATCTGCAACGACAATGGACACGACATCGATTCCGTTATCAACACAAAGTATGACAACTGATGAAGGGACCACAATGGCGACTTCTGTAAAGGTTACAACTGATGAGTTGACAACAGTAGGATCAACAACTGTTGGTTTGACAACAGCTGAAGCTGCCACGTCCGCGGTTACGTCTGATAAAGTGACAACAGAAGAAAGTACTACAATTCTTTCATTTTCTGTTGCTGGTTCGCCATCTGCAACGACAATGGACACGACATCAATTCCATTATCAACACAAAGTATAACAACTGATGAAGGGACCACAATGGCTACTTCTGTAAAGGTTACAACTGATGAGTTGAAAACAATAGCATCAACTACTGTTGGTGTAACAACAATTGAAGATGCCACGTCCGTGGTTACGTCTGATAAATTGACAACAGAAGAAAGCACTACAATTCTTTCAACTTCTGTTGCTGGTTCGTCATCTGCAACGACAATGGAAACGACATCAATTCCATTATCAACACAAAGTATAACAACTGATGAAGGGACCACAATGGCTACTTCTGTAAAAGTTACAACTGATAAGTTGACAACAATAGGATCAACTACTATTGGTGTAACAACAGTTGAAGAAGCCACGTCCGTCGTTACGTCTGATAAATTGACAACAGAAGAAAGCACGACAATTCTTGCAACTTCTGTTGCTGGTTCGTCATCTGCAACGACAATGGACACGACATCAATTCCATTATCAACACAAAGTATAACAACTGATGAAGGAACCACCTTGGCTACTTCTGCAAAGGTTACAACTGATGTGTTGACAACAATAGCATCAACTACTGTTGGTTTGACAACAGCTGAAGCTGCCACGTCCGCGGTTACATCTGATAAAGTGACAACAGAAGAAAGCACTACAATTTTTTCAACTTCTGTTGCTGGTTCGTCATCTGCAACGACAATGGACACGACATCAATTCCATTATCAACGCAAAGTATAACAACAGATAAAGGGACCACAATGGCTACTTCTGTAAAAGTTACAACTGATAAGTTGACAACAATAGGATCAACTACTGTTGGTGTAACTTCTGTTGCTGGTACGTCATCTGCAACGACAATGGACACGACATCGATTCCGTTATCAACACAAAGTATGACAACTCATGAAGGGACCACAATGGCTACTTCTGTAAAGGTTACAACTGATGAGTTGACAACAATAGCATCAACTACTGTTGGTGTAACAACGGTTGAAGATGCCACGTCCGTGGTTACGTCTGATAAATTGACAACAGAAGAAAGCACTACAATTCTTTCAACTTCTGTTGCTGGTTCGTCATCTGCAACGACAATGGAAACGACATCGATTCCATTTTCAACACAAAGTATAACAACTGATGAAGGGACCACAATGGCTACTTCTGTAAAAGTTACAACTGATGAGTTGACAACAATAGGATCAACTACTGTTGGTGTAACATCTGTTGCTGGTACGTCATCTGCAACGACAATGGACACGACATCGATTCCGTTATCAACACAAAGTATGACAACTGATGAAGGGACCACAATGGCGACTTCTGTAAAGGTTACAACTGATGAGTTGACAACAATAGGATCAACAACTGTTGGTTTGACAACAGCTGAAGCTGCCCCGTCCGCGGTTACGTCTGATAAAGTGACAACAGAAGAAAGTACTACAATTCTTTCATTTTCTGTTGCTGGTTCGCCATCTGCAACGACAATGGACACGACATCAATTCCATTATCAACACAAAGTATAACAACTGATGAAGGGACCACAATGGCTACTTCTGTAAAGGTTACAACTGATGAGTTGAAAACAATAGCATCAACTACTGTTGGTGTAACAACAATTGAAGATGCCACGTCCGTGGTTACGTCTGATAAATTGATAACAGAAGAAAGCACTACAATTCTTTCAACTTCTGTTGCTGGTTCGTCATCTGCAACGACAATGGAAACGACATCAATTCCATTATCAACACAAAGTATAACAACTGATGAAGGGACCACAATGGCTACTTCTGTAAAACTTACAACTGATAAGTTGACAACAATAGGATCAACTACTGTTGGTGTAACTTCTGTTGCTGGTACGTCATCTGCAACGACAATGGACACGACATCGATTCCGTTCTCAACACAAAGTATGACAACTGATGAAGGGACCACAATGGCGACTTCTGTAAAGGTTACAACTGATGAGTTGACAACAATAGCATCAACTACTGTTGGTGTAACAACAGTTGAAGATGCCACGTCCGTGGTTACGTCTGATAAATTGACAACAGAAGAAAGCAGTACAATTCTTTCAACTTCTGTTGCTGGTTCGTCATCTGCAACGACGGAAACGACATCAATTCCATTATCAACACAAAGTATAACAACTGATGAAGGGACCACAATGGCTACTTCTGTAAAAGTTACAACTGATAAGTTGACAACAATAGGATCAACTACTGTTGGTGTAACTTCTGTTGCTGGTACGTCATCTGCAACGACAATGGACACGACATCGATTCCGTTATCAACACAAAGTATGACAACTGATGAAGGGACCACAATGGCGACTTCTGTAAAGGTTACAACTGATGAGTTGACAACAATAGGATCAACTACTGTTGGTGTAACAACAGTTGAAGAAGCCACGTCAGTGGTAACGTCTGATAAATTGACAACAGAAGAAAGCACTACAATTCTTTCAACTTCTGTTGGTGGTTCGTCATCTGCAACGACAATGGACACGACATCAATTCCATTATCAACACAAAGTATAACAACTGATGAAGGGACCACAATGGCTACTTCTGCAAAGGTTACAACTGATGTGTTGACAACAATAGCATCAACTACTGTTGGTTTGACAACAGCTGAAGCTGCCACGTCCGCGGTTACATCTGATAAAGTGACAACAGAAGAAAGCACTACAATTCTTTCAACTTCTGTTGCTGGTTCGTCATCTGCAACGACAATGGACACGACTTCTATTCCATTATCAACACAAAGTATAACAACCGATGAAGGGACCACAATGGCTACTTCTGTAAAGGTTACAACTGATGAGTTGACAACAATAGGATCAACTACTGTTGGTGTAACAACAGTTGAAGAAGCCACGTCCGTCGTTACGTCTGATAAATTGACAACAGAAGAAAGCACGACAAGTCTTGCAACTTCTGTTGCTGGTACGTCATCTGCAACAACAATGGACACGACTTCGATTCCATTATCAACACAAAGTATAACAACTGATGAAGGGACCACAATGGCTACTTCTGTAAAGGTTACAACTGATGAGTTGACAACAATAGCATCAACTACTGTTGGTGTAACAACAGTTGAAGATGCCACGTCCGTGGTTACGTCTGATAAATTGACAACAGAAGAAAGCACGACAATTCTTGCAACTTCTGTTGCTGGTACGTCATCTGCAACAACAATGGACACGACATCGATTCCGTTATCAACACAAAGTATGACAACTGATGAAGGGACCACAATGGCTACTTCTGTAAAGGTTACAACTGATGAGTTGACAACAATAGCATCAACTACTGTTGGTGTAACAACAGTTGAAGATGCCACGTCCGTGGTTACGTCTGATAAATTGACAACAGAAGAAAGCACTACAATTCTTTCAACTTCTGTTGCTGGTTCGTCATCTGCAACGACAATGGAAACGACATCAATTCCATTTTCAACAAAAAGTATAACAACTGATGAAGGGACCACAATGGCTACTTCTGTAAAAGTTACAACTGATGAGTTGACAACAATAGGATCAACTACTGTTGGTGTAACATCTGTTGCTGGTACGTCATCTGCAACGACAATGGACACGACATCGATTCCGTTATCAACACAAAGTATGACAACTGATGAAGGGATCACAATGGCGACTTCTGTAAAGGTTACAACTGATGAGTTGACAACAATAGGATCAACAACTGTTGGTTTGACAACAGTTGAAGCTGCCACGTCCGCGGTTACGTCTGATAAAGTGACAACAGAAGAAAGTACTACAATTCTTTCATTTTCTGTTGCTGGTTCGCCATCTGCAACGACAATGGACACGACATCAATTCCATTATCAACACAAAGTATAACAACTGATGAAGGGACCACAATGGCTACTTCTGTAAAGGTTACAACTGATGAGTTGAAAACAATAGCATCAACTACTGTTGGTGTAACAACAATTGAAGATGCCACGTCCGTGGTTACGTCTGATAAATTGACAACAGAAGAAAGCACTACAATTCTTTCAACTTCTGTTGCTGGTTCGTCATCTGCAACGACAATGGAAACGACATCAATTCCATTATCAACACAAAGTATAACAACTGATGAAGGGACCACAATGGCTACTTCTGTAAAAGTTACAACTGATAAGTTGACAACAATAGGATCAACTACTGTTGGTGTAACTTCTGTTGCTGGTACGTCATCTGCAACGACAATGGACACGACATCGATTCCGTTCTCAACACAAAGTATGACAACTGATGAAGGGACCACAGTGGCGACTTCTGTAAAGGTTACAACTGATGAGTTGACAACAATAGGATCAACTACTGTTGGTGTA
The DNA here is from genome assembly GCA_035610835.1 of Ophiura sarsii. NCBI lineage: Eukaryota > Metazoa > Echinodermata > Ophiuroidea > Amphilepidida > Ophiuridae > Ophiura > Ophiura sarsii. The sequence goes on along the minus strand of CM069458.1, from coordinate 45,617,454 downwards.
ACAACAGTTGAAGAAGCCACGTCCGTCGTTACGTCTGATAAATTGACAACAGAAGAAAGCACGACAATTCTTGCAACTTCTGTTGCTGGTACGTCATCTGCAACAACAATGGACACGACTTCGATTCCATTATCAACACAAAGTATAACAACTGATGAAGGGACCACAATGGCTACTTCTGTAAAGGTTACAACTGATGAGTTGACAACAATAGGATCAACTACTGTTGGTGTAACATCTGTTGCTGGTACGTCATCTGCAACGACAATGGACACGACATCGATTCCGTTATCAACACAAAGTATGACAACTGATGAAGGGACCACAATGGCGACTTCTGTAAAGGTTACAACTGATGAGTTGACAACAATTGGATCAACAACTGTTGGTTTGACAACAGCTGAAACTGCCACGTCCGCGGTTACGTCTGATAAAGTGACAACAGAAGAAAGCACTACAATTCTTTCAACTTCTGTTGGTGGTTCGCCATCTGCAACGACAATGGACACGACATCAATTCCATTATCAACACAAAGTATAACAACTGATGAAAGGACCACAATGGCTACTTCTGTAAAGGTTACAACTGATGAGTTGACAACAATAGCATCAACTACTGTTGGTGTAATAACAGTTGAAGATGCCACGTCCGTGGTTACGTCTGATAAATTGACAACAGAAGAAAGCACTACAATTCTTTCAACTTCTGTTGCTGGTTCGTCATCTGCAACGACAATGGAAACGACATCAATTCCATTATCAACACAAAGTATAACAACTGATGAAGGGAGCACAATGGCTACTTCTGTTAAAGTTACAACTGATGAGTTGACAACAATAGGATCAACAACTGTTGGTTTGACAACAGCTGAAGCTGCCACGTCCGCGGTTACGTCTGATAAAGTGAAAACAGAAGAAAGCACTACAATTCTTTCAACTTCTGTTGCTGGTTCGTCATCTGCAACGACAATGGACACGACATCAATTCCATTATCAACACAAAGTATAACAACTGATGAAGGGACCACAATGGCTACTTCTGTAAAAGTTACAACTGATAAGTTGACAACAATAGGATCAACTACTGTTGGTTTGACAACAGCTGAAGCTGCCACGTCCGCGGTTACATCTGATAAAGTGACAACAGAAGAAAGCACTACAATTCTTTCAACTTCTGTTGCTGGTTCGTCATCTGCAACGACAATGGACACGACTTCTATTCCATTATCAACAAAAAGTATAACAACTGATGAAGGGACCACAATGGCTACATCTGTAAAGGTTACAACTGATGAGTTGACAACAATAGCATCAACTACTGTTGGTGTAACAACAGTTGAAGATGCCACGTCCGTGGTTACGTCTGATAAATTGACAACAGAAGAAAGCACTACAATTCTTTCAACTTCTGTTGCTGGTTCGTCATCTGCAACGACAATGGAAACGACATCAATTCGATTATCAACACAAAGTATAACAACTGATGAAAGGACCACAATGGCTACTTCTGTAAAAGTTACAACTGATGAGTTGACAACAATAGGATCAACTACTGTTGGTGTAACATCTGTTGCTGGTACGTCATCTGCAACGACAATGGACACGACATCGATTCCGTTATCAACACAAAGTATGACAACTGATGAAGGGACCACAATGGCGACTTCTGTAAAGGTTACAACTGATGAGTTGACAACAATAGGATCAACAACTGTTGGTTTGACAACAGCTGAAGCTGCCACGTCCGCGGTTACGTCTGATAAAGTGACAACAGAAGAAAGCACTACAATTCTTTCAACTTCTGTTGGTGGTTCGCCATCTACAACGACAATGGACACGACATCAATTCCATTATCAACACAAAGTATAACAACTGATGAAAGGACCACAATGGCTACTTCTGTAAAGGTTATAACTGATGAGTTGACAACAATAGCATCAACTACTGTTGGTGTAATAACAGTTGAAGATGCCACGTCCGTGGTTACGTCTGATAAATTGACAACAGAAGAAAGCACTACAATTCTTTCAACTTCTGTTGCTGGTTCGTCATCTGCAACGACAATGGAAACGACATCAATTCCATTATCAACACAAAGTATAACAACTGATGAAGGGAGCACAATGGCTACTTCTGTTAAAGTTACAACTGATGAGTTGACAACAATAGGATCAACAACTGTTGGTTTGACAACAGCTAAAGCTGCCACGTCCGCGGTTACGTCTGATAAAGTGAAAACAGAAGAAAGCACTACAATTCTTTCAACTTCTGTTGCTGGTTCGTCATCTGCAACGACAATGGACACGACATCAATTCCATTATCAACACAAAGTATAACAACTGATGAAGGGACCACAATGGCTACATCTGTAAAGGTTACAACTGATGAGTTGGCAACAATAGCATCAACTACTGTTGGTGTAACAACAGTTGAAGATGCCACGTCCGTGGTTACGTCTGATAAATTGACAACAGAAGAAAGCACTACAATTCTTTCAACTTCTGTTGCTGGTTCGTCATCTGCAACGACAATGGAAACGACATCAATTCGATTATCAACACAAAGTATAACAACTGATGAAAGGACCACAATGGCTACTTCTGTAAAAGTTACAACTGATGAGTTGACAACAATAGGATCAACTACTGTTGGTGTAACTTCTGTTGCTGGTACGTCATCTGCAACGACAATGGACACGACATCGATTCCGTTTTCAACACAAAGTATGACAACTGATGAAGGGACCACAATGGCGACTTCTGTAAAGGTTACAACTGATGAGTTGACAACAATAGGATCAACTACTGTTGGTTTGACAACAGCTGAAGCTGCCACGTCCGCGGTTACGTTTGATAAAGTGACAACAGAAGAAAGCACTACAATTCTTTCAACTTCTGTTGCTGGTTCGTCATCTGCAACGACAATGGAAACGACATCAATTCCATTATCAACACAAAGTATAACAACTGATGAAGGAACCACAATGGCTACTTCTATAAAAGTTACAACTGATGAGTTGACAACAATAGGATCAACTACTGTTGGTGTAACATCTGTTGCTGGTACGTCATCTGCAACGACAATGGACACGACATCGATTCCGTTATCAACACAAAGTATGACAACTGATGAAGGGACCTCAATGGCGACTTCTGTAAAGGTTACAACTGATGAGTTGACAACAATAGGATTAACAACTGTTGGTTTGACAACAGCTGAAGCTGCCACGTCCGCGGTTACGTCTGATAAAGTGACAACAGAAGAAAGCACTACAATTCTTTCAACTTCTGTTGGTGGTTCGCCATCTGCAACGACAATGGACACGACATCAATTCCATTATCAACACAAAGTAAAACAACTGATGAAAGGACCACAATGGCTACTTCTGTAAAGGTTACAACTGATGAGTTGACAACAATAGCATCAACTACTGTTGGTGTAACAACAGTTGAAGATGCCACGTCCGTGGATACGTCTGATAAATTGACAACAGAAGAAAGCACTACAATTCTTTCAACTTCTGTTGCTGGTTCGTCATCTGCAACGACAATGGAAACGACATCAATTCCATTATCAACACAAAGTATAACAACTGATGAAGGGAGCACAATGGCTACTTCTGTTAAAGTTACAACTGATGAGTTGACAACAATAGGATCAACAACTGTTGGTTTGACAACAGCTGAAGCTGCCACGTCCGCGGTTACGTCTGATAAAGTGACAACAGAAGAAAGCACTACAATTCTTTCAACTTCTGTTGCTGGTTCGTCATCTGCAACGACAATGGACACGACATCAATTCCATTATCAACACAAAGTATAACAACTGATGAAGGGACCACAATGGCTACTTCTGTAAAGGTTACAATTGATGAGTTGACAACAATAGCATCAACTACTGTTGGTGTAACAACAGTTGAAGATGCCACGTCCGTGGTTACGTCTGAAAAATTGACAACAGAAGAAAGCACTACAATTCTTTCAACTTCTGTTGCTGGTTCGTCATCTGCAACGACAATGGAAACGACATCAATTCCATTATCAACACAAAGTATAACAACTGATGAAGGGAGCACAATGGCTACTTCTGTAAAAGTTACAACTGATAAGTTGACAACAATAGGATCAACTACTGTTGGTGTAACTTCTGTTGCTGGTACGTCATCTGCAACGACAATGGACACGACATCGATTCCGTTATCAACACAAAGTATGACAACTGATGAAGGGACCACAATGGCGACTTCTATAAAGGTTACAACTGATGAGTTGACAACAATAGCATCAACTACTGTTGGTTTGACAACAGCTGAAGCTGCCACGTCCGCGGTTACATCTGATAAAGTGACAACAGAAGAAAGCACTACAATTCTCTCAACTTCTGTTGCTGGTTCGTCATCTGCAACGACAATGGACACGACTTCTATTCCATTATCAACACAAAGTATAACAACTGATGAAGGGAGCACAATGGCTACTTCTGTAAAAGTTACAACTGAACAGTTGACAACAATAGGATCAACTACTGTTGGTGTAACTTCTGTTGCTGGTACGTCATCTGCAACGACAATGGACACGACATCGATTCCGTTATCAACACAAAGTATGACAACTAATGAAGGGACCACAATGGCGACTTCTGTAAAGGTTACAACTGATGAGTTGACAACAATAGCATCAACTACTGTTGGTGTAACAACAGTTGAAGATGCCACGTCCGTGGTTACGTCTGATAAATTGACAACAGAAGAAAGCACTACAATTCTTTCAACTTCTGTTGCTGGTTCGTCATCTGCAACGACAATGGAAACGACATCAATTCCATTATCAACACAAAGTATAACAACTGATGAAGGGAGCACATTGGCTACTTCTGTAAAAGTTACAACTGATGAGTTGACAACAATAGGATCAACAACTGTTGGTTTGACAACAGCTGAAACTGCCACGTCCGCGGTTACGTCTGATAAAGTGACAACAGAAGAAAGCACTACAATTCTTTCAACTTCTGTTGCTGGTTCGTCATCTGCAACGACAATGGACACGACATCAATTCCATTATCAACACAAAGTATAACAACTGATGAAAGGACCACAATGGCTACTTCTGTAAAGGTTACAACTGATGAGTTGACAACAATAGCATCAACTACTGTTGGTGTAACACCAGTTGAAGATGCCACGTCCGTGGTTACGTCTGATAAATGGACAACAGAAGAAAGCACTACAATTCTTTCAACTTCTGTTGCTGGTTCGTCATCTGCAACGACAATGAAAACGACATCAATTCCATTATCAACACAAAGTATAACAACTGATGAAGGGACCACAATGGCTACTTCTGTAAAAGTTACAACTGATAAGTTGACAACAATAGGATCAACTACTGTTGGTGTAACTTCTGTTGCTGGTACGTCATCTGCAACGACAATGGACACGACATCGATTCCGTTATCAACACAAAGTATGACAACTGATGAAGGGACCACAATGGCGACTTCTGTAAAGGTTACAACTGATGAGTTGACCACAACAGGATCAACTACTGTTGGTGTAACAACAGTTGAAGAAGCCACGTCCGTCGTTACGTCTGATAAATTGACAACAGCAGAAAGCACGACAATTCTTGCAACTTCTGTTGCTGGTTCGTCATCTGCAACGACAATGGACACGACATCAATTCCATTATCGACACAAAGTATAACATCTGATGAAGGGACCACAATGGCTACTTCTGCAAAGATTACAACTGATGTGTTGACAACAATAGCATCAACTACTGTTGGTTTGACAACAGCTGAAGCTGCCACGTCCGCGGTTACATCTGATAAAGTGACAACAGAAGAAAGCACTACAATTCTTTCAACTTCTGTTGCTGGTTCGTCATCTGCAACGACAATGGACACGACTTCTATTCCATTATCAACACAAAGTATAACAACCGATGAAGTGACCACAATGGCTACTTCTGTAAAGGTTACAACTGATGAATTGACAACAATAGGATCAACTACTGTTGGTGTAACAACAGTTGAAGATGCCACGTCCGTGGTTACGTCTGATAAATTGACAACAGAAGAAAGCACTACAATTCTTTCAACTTCTGTTGCTGGTTCGTCATCTGCAACGACAATGGAAACGACATCAATTCCATTATCAACACAAAGTAAAACAACTGATGAAGGGAGCACAATGGCTACTTCTGTAAAAGTTACAACTGATGAGTTGACAACAATAGGATCAACTACTGTTGGTGTAACTTCTGTTGCTGGTACGTCATCTGCAACGACAATGGACACGACATCGATTCCGTTATCAACACAAAGTATGACAACTGATGAAGGGACCACAATGGCGACTTCTGTAAAGGTTACAACTGATGAGTTGACAACAATAGGATCAACAACTGTTGCTTTAAGAACAGCTGAAGCTGCCACGTCCGCGGTTACGTCTGATAAAGTGACAACAGAAGAAAGCACTACAATTCTTTCAACTTCTGTTGCTGGTTCGCCATCTGCAACGACAATGGACACGACATCAATTCCATTATCAACACAAAGTATAACAACTGATGAAGGGACCACAATGGCTACTTCTGTAAAGGTTACAACTGATGAGTTGACAACAATAGCATCAACTACTGTTGGTGTAACAACAGTTGAAGATGCCACGTCCGTGGTTACGTCTGATAAATTGACAACAGAAGAAAGCACTACAATTCTTTCAACTTCTGTTGCTGGTTCGTCATCTGCAACGACAATGGAAACGACATCAATTCCATTATCAACACAAAGTATAACAACTGATGAAGGGACCACAATGGCGACTTCTGTAAAGGTTACAACTGATGAGTTGACAACAATAGGATCAACTACTGTTGGTTTGACAACAGCTGAATCTGCCACGTCCGCGGTTACGTCTGATAAAGTGACAACAGAAGAAAGCACTACAATTCTTTCAACTTCTGTTGCTGGTTCGTCATCTGCAACGACAATGGAAACGACATCAATTCCATTATCAACACAAAGTATAACAACTGATGAAGGGACCACAATGGCTACTTCTGTAAAAGTTAAAACTGATAAGTTGACAACAATAGCATCAACTACTGTTGGTGTAACATCTGTTGCTGGTACGTCATCTGCAACGACAATGGACACGACATCGATTCCGTTATCAACACAAAGTATGACAACTGATGAAGGGACCACAATGGCGACTTCTGTAAAGGTTACAACTGATGAGTTGACAACAATAGGATCAACAACTGTTGGTTTGACAACAGCTGAAGCTGCCACGTCCGCGGTTACGTCTGATAAAGTGACAACAGAAGAAAGCACTACAATTCTTTCAACTTCTGTTGCTGGTTCGCCATCTGCAACGACAATGGACACGACATCAATTCCATTATCAACACAAAGTATAACAACTGATGAAAGGACCACAATGGCTACTTCTGTAAAGGTTACAACTGATGAGTTGACAACAATAGCATCAACTACTGTTGGTGTAACAACAGTTGAAGATGCCACATCCGTGGTTACGTCTGATAAATTAACAACAGAAGAAAGCACTACAATTCTTTCAACTTCTGTTGCTGGTTCGTCATCTGCAACGACAATGGAAACGACATCAATTCCATTATCAACACAAAGTATAACAACTGATGAAGGGAGCACAATGGCTACTTCTGTAAAAGTTACAACTGATGAGTTGACAACAATAGGATCAACTACTGTTGGTGTAACTTCTGTTGCTGGTACGTCATCTGCAACGACAATGGACACGACATCGATTCCGTTATCAACACAAAGTATGAAAACTGATGAAGGGACCACAATGGCGACTTCTGTAAAGGCTACAACTGATGAGTTGACAACAATAGGATCAACTACTGTTGGTTTGACAACAGCTGAAGCTGCCACGTCCGCGGTTACGTCTGATAAAGTGACAACAGAAGAAAGCACTACAATTCTTTCAACTTCTGTTGCTGGTTCGTCATCTGCAACGACAATGGAAACGACATCAATTCCATTATCAACACAAAGTATAACAACTGATGAAGGGACCACAATGGCTACTTCTGTAAAAGTTACAACTGATAAGTTGACAACAATAGGATCAACTACTGTTGGTGTAACTTCTGTTGCTGGTACGTCATCTGCAACGACAATGGACACGACTTCGATTCCGTTATCAACACAAAGTATGACAACTGATGTAGGGACCACAATGGCGACTTCTGTAAAGGTTACAACTGATGAGTTGACAACAATAGGATCAACTACTGTTGGTGTAACAACAGTTGAAGAAGCCACGTCCGTCGTTACGTCTGATAAATTGACAACAGAAGAAAGCACGACAATTCTTGCAACTTCTGTTGCTGGTTCGTCATCAACACAAAGTATAACAACTGATGAAGGGACCACAATGGCTACTTCTGCAAAGATTACAACTGATGTGTTGACAACAATAGCATCAACTACTGTTGGTTTGACAACAGCTGAAGCTGCCACGTCCGCGGTTACATCTGATAAAGTGACAACAGAAGAAAGCACTACAATTCTTTCAACTTCTGTTGCTGGTTCGTCATCTGCAACGACAATGGACACGACTTCTATTCCATTATCAACACAAAGTATAACAACCGATGAAGGGGCCACAATGGCTACTTCTGTAAAGGTTACAACTGATGAAATGACAACAATAGGATCAACTACTGTTGGTGTAACAACAGTTGAAGATGCCACGTCCGTGGTTACGTCTGATAAATTAACAACAGAAGAAAGCACTACAATTCTTTCAACTTCTGTTGCTGGTTCGTCATCTGCAACGACAATGGAAACGACATCAATTCCATTATCAATACAAAGTAAAACAACTGATGAAGGGAGCACAATGGCTACTTCTGTAAAAGTTACAACTGATGAGTTGACAACAATAGGATCAACTACTGTTGGTGTAACTTCTGTTGCTGGTACGTCATCTGCAACGACAATGGACACGACATCGATTCCGTTATCAACACAAAGTATGACAACTGATGAAGGGACCACAATGGCGACTTCTGTAAAGGCTACAACTGATGAGTTGACAACAATAGGATCAACTACTGTTGGTTTGACAACAGCTGAAGCTGCCACGTCCGCGGTTACGTCTGATAAAGTGACAACAGAAGAAAGCACTACAATTCTTTCAACTTCTGTTGCTGGTTCGTCATCTGCAATGACAATGGAAACGACATCAATTCCATTATCAACACAAAGTATAACAACTGATGAAGGGACCACAATGGCTACTTCTGTAAAAGTTACAACTGATAAGTTGACAACAATAGGATCAACTACTGTTGGTGTAACTTCTGTTGCTGGTACGTCATCTGCAACGATAATGGACACGACATCGATTCCGTTATCAACACAAAGTATGACAACTGATGTAGGGACCACAATGGCGACTTCTGTAAAGGTTACAACTGATGAGTTGACAACAATAGGATCAACTACTGTTGGTGTAACAACAGTTGAAGAAGCCACGTCCGTCGTTACGTCTGATAAATTGACAACAGAAGAAAGCACGACAATTCTTGCAACTTCTGTTGCTGGTTCGTCATCTGCAACGACAATGGACACGACATCAATTCCATTATCAACACAAAGTATAACAACTGATGAAGGGACCACAATGGCTACTTCTGCAAAGATTACAACTGATGTGTTGACAACAATAGCATCAACTACTGTTGGTTTGACAACAGCTGAAGCTGCCACGTCCGCGGTTACATCTGATAAAGTGACAACAGAAGAAAGCACTACAATTCTTTCAACTTCTGTTGCTGGTTCGTCATCTGCAACGACAATGGACACGACTTCTATTCCATTATCAACACAAAGTATAACAACCGATGAAGGGGCCACAATGGCTACTTCTGTAAAGGTTACAACTGATGAAATGACAACAATAGGATCAACTACTGTTGGTGTAACAACAGTTGAAGATGCCACGTCCGTGGTTACGTCTGATAAATTGACAACAGAAGAAAGCACTACAATTCTTTCAACTTCTGTTGCTGGTTCGTCATCTGCAACGACAATGGAAACGACATCAATTCCATTATCAACACAAAGTATAACAATTGATGAAGGGAGCACAATGGCTACTTCTGTAAAAGTTACAACTGATGAGTTGACAACAATAGGATCAACAACTGTTGGTTTGACAACAGCTGAAGCTGCCACGTCCGCGGTTACGTCTGATAAAGTGACAACAGAAGAAAGCACTACAATTCTTTCAACTTCTGTTGCTGGTTCGTCATCTGCAACGACAATGGAAACGACATCAATTCCATTATCAACACAAAGTATAACAACTGATGAAGGGAGCACAATGGCTACTTCTGTAAAAGTTACAACTGATGAGTTGACAACAATAGGATCAACTACTGTTGGTGTAACTTCTGTTGCTGGTACGTCATCTGCAACGACAATGGACACGACATCGATTCCGTTATCAACACAAAGTATGACAACTGATGTAGGGACCACAATGGCGACTTCTGTAAAGGTTACAACTGATGAGTTGACAACAATAGGATCAACTACTGTTGGTGTAACAACAGTTGAAGAAGCCACGTCCGTCGTTACGTCTGATAAATTGACAACAGAAGAAAGCACGACAATTCTTGCAACTTCTGTTGCTGGTTCGTCATCTGCAACGACAATGGACACGACTTCTATTCCATTATCAACACAAAGTATAACAACCGATGAAGGGACCACAATGGCTACTTCTGTAAAGGTTACAACTGATGAAATGACAACAATAGGATCAACTACTGTTGGTGTAACAACAGTTGAAGATGCCACGTCCGTGGTTACGTCTGATAAATTGACAACAGAAGAAAGCACTACAATTCTTTCAACTTCTGTTGCTGGTTCGTCATCTGCAACGACAATGGAAACGACATCAATTCCATTATCAACAAAAAGAATAGCAACTGATGAAGGGAGCACAATGGCTACTTCTGTAAAAGTTACAACTGATGAGTTGACAACAATAGGATCAACTACTGTTGGTGTAACTTCTGTTGCTGGTACGTCATCTGCAACGACAATGGACACGACATCGATTCCGTTATCAACACAAAGTATGACAACTGATGAAGGGACCACAATGGCGACTTCTATAAAGGTTACAACTGATGAGTTGACAACAATAGCATCAACAACTGTTGGTTTGACAACAGCTGAAGCTGCCACGTCCGCGGTTACATCTGATAAAGTGACAACAGAAGAAAGCACTACAATTCTTTCAACTTCTGTTGCTGGTTCGCCATCTGCAACGACAATGGACACGACATCAATTCCATTATCAACACAAAGTATAACAACTGATGAAGGGACCACAATGGCGACTTCTGTAAAGGTTACAACTGATGAGTTGACAACAATAGGATCAACTACTGTTGGTTTGACAACAGCTGAAGCTGCCACGTCCGCGGTTACGTCTGATAAAGTGACAACAGAAGAAAGCACTACAATTCTTTCAACTTCTGTTGCTGGTTCGTCATCTGCAACGACAATGGACACGACATCGATTCCGTTATCAACACAAAGTATAACAACTGATGAAAGGACCACAATGGCTACTTCTGTAAAGGTTACAACTGATGAGTTGACAACAATAGCATCAACTACTGTTGGTGTAACAACAGTTGAAGATGCCACATCCGTGGTTACGTCTGATAAATTAACAACAGAAGAAAGCACTACAATTCTTTCAACTTCTGTTGCTGGTTCGTCATCTGCAACGACAATGGAAACGACATCAATTCCATTATCAACACAAAGTATAACAACTGATGAAGGGAGCACAATGGCTACTTCTGTAAAAGTTACAACTGATGAGTTGACAACAATAGGATCAACTACTGTTGGTGTAACTTCTGTTGCTGGTACGTCATCTGCAACGACAATGGACACGACATCGATTCCGTTATCAACACAAAGTATGACAACTGATGAAGGGACCACAATGGCGACTTCTGTAAAGGCTACAACTGATGAGTTGACAACAATAGGATCAACTACTGTTGGTTTGACAACAGCTGAATCTGCCACGTCCACGGTTACGTCTGATAAAGTGACAACAGAAGAAAGCACTACAATTCTTTCAACTTCTGTTGCTGGTTCGTCATCTGCAACGACAATGGAAACGACATCAATTCCATTATCAACACAAAGTATAACAACTGATGAAGGGACCACAATGGCTACTTCTGTAAAAGTTACAACTGATAAGTTGACAACAATAGGATCAACTACTGTTGGTGTAACTTCTGTTGCTGGTACGTCATCTGCAACGACAATGGACACGACATCAATTCCATTATCAACACAAAGTATAACAACTGATGAAGGGACCACAATGGCTACTTCTGCAAAGATTACAACTGATGTGTTTACAACAATAGCATCAACTACTGTTGGTTTGACAACAGCTGAAGCTGCCACGTCCGCGGTTACATCTGATAAAGTGACAACAGAAGAAAGCACTACAATTCTTTCAACTTCTGTTGCTGGTTCGTCATCTGCAACGACAATGGACACGACTTCTATTCCATTATCAACACAAAGTATAACAACCGATGAAGGGGCCACAATGGCTACTTCTGTAAAGGTTACAACTGATGAAATGACAACAATAGGATCAACTACTGTTGGTGTAACAACAGTTGAAGATGCCACGTCCGTGGTTACGTCTGATAAATTGACAACAGAAGAAAGCACTACAATTCTTTCAACTTCTGTTGCTGGTTCGTCATCTGCAACGACAATGGAAACGACATCAATTCCATTATCAACACAAAGTATAACAACTGATGAAGGGAGCACAATGGCTACTTCTGTAAAAGTTACAACTGATGAGTTGCCAACAATAGGATCAACTACTGTTGGTATAACTTCTGTTGCTGGTACGTCATCTGCAACGACAATGGACACGACATCGATTCCGTTATCAACACAAAGTATGACAACTGATGAAGGGACCACAATGGCGACTTCTGTAAAGGTTACAACTGATGAGTTGACAACAATAGGATCAACAACTGTTGGTTTGACAACAGCTGAAGCTGCCACGTCCGCGGTTACGTCTGATAAAGTGACAACAGAAGAAAGCACTACAATTCTTTCAACTTCTGTTGCTGGTTCGCCATCTGCAACGACAATGGACACGACATCAATTCCATTATCAACACAAAGTATAACAATTGATGAAGGGACCACAATGGCTACTTCTGTAAAGGTTACAACTGATGAGTTGACAACAATAGCATCAACTACTGTTGGTGTAACAACAGTTGAAGATGCCACGTCCGTGGTTACGTCTGATAAATTGACAACAGAAGAAAGCACTACAATTCTTTCAACTTCTGTTGCTGGTTCGTCATCTGCAACGACAATGGAAACGACATCAATTCCAATATCAACACAAAGTATAACAATTGATGAAGGGAGCACAATGGCTACTTCTGTAAAAGTTACAACTGATGAGTTGACAACAATAGGATCAACAACTGTTGGTTTGACAACAGCTGAAGCTGCCACGTCCGCGGTTACGTCTGATAAAGTGACAACAGAAGAAAGCACTACAATTCTTTCAACTTCTGTTGCTGGTTCTTCATCTGCAACGACAATGGAAACGACATCAATTCCATTATCAACACAAAGTATAACAACTGATGAAGGGAGCACAATGGCTTCTTCTGTAAAAGTTACAACTGATGAGTTGACAACAATAGGATCAACTACTGTTGGTGTAACTTCTGTTGCTGGTACGTCATCTGCAACGACAATGGACACGACATCGATTCCGTTATCAACACAAAGTATGACAACTGATGTAGGGACCACAATGGCGACTTATGTAAAGGTTACAACTGATGAGTTGACAACAATAGGATCAACTACTGTTGGTGTAACAACAGTTGAAGAAGCCACGTCCGTCGTTACGTCTGATAAATTGACAACAGAAGAAAGCACGACAATTCTTGCAACTTCTGTTGCTGGTTCGTCATCTGCAACGACAATGGACACGACATCAATTCCATTATCAACACAAAGTATAACAACTGATGAAGGGACCACAATGGCTACTTCTGCAAAGATTACAACTGATGTGTTGACAACAATAGCATCAACTACTGTTGGTTTGACAACAGCTGAAGCTGCCACGTCCGCGGTTACATCTGATAAAGTGACAACAGAAGAAAGCACTACAATTCTTTCAACTTCTGTTGCTGGTTCGTCATCTGCAACGACAATGGACACGACTTCTATTCCATTATCAACACAAAGTATAACAACCGATGAAGGGACCACAATGGTTACTTCTGTAAATATTACAACTGATGAAATGACAACAATAGGATCAACTACTGTTGGTGTAACAACAGTTGAAGATGCCACGTCCGTGGTTACGTCTGATAAATTGACAACAGAAGAAAGCACTACAATTCTTTCAACTTCTGTTGCTGGTTCGTCATCTGCAACGACAATGGAAACGACATCAATTCCATTATCAACACAAAGTATAGCAACTGATGAAGGGAGCACAATGGCTACTTCTGTAAAAGTTACAACTGATGAGTTGACAACAATAGGATCAACTACTGTTGGTGTAACTTCTGTTGCTGGTACGTCATCTGCAACGACAATGGACACGACATCGATTCCGTTATCAACACAAAGTATGACAACTGATGAAGGGACCACAATGGCGACTTCTGTAAAGGTTACAACTGATGAGTTGACAACAATAGGATCAACAACTGTTGGTTTGACAACAGCTGAAGCTGCCACGTCCGCGGTTACGTCTGATAAAGTGACAACAGAAGAAAGCACTACAATTCTTTCAACTTCTGTTGCTGGTTCGCCATCTGCAACGACAATGGACACGACATCAATTCCATTATCAACACAAAGTATAACAACTGATGAAGGGACCACAATGGCGACTTCTGTAAAGGTTACAACTGATGAGTTGACAACAATAGGATCAACTACTGTTGGTTTGACAACAGCTGAAGCTGCCACGTCCGCGGTTACGTCTGATAAAGTGACAACAGAAGAAAGCACTACAATTCTTTCAACTTCTGTTGCTGGTTCGTCATCTGCAACGACAATGGAAACGACATCAATTCCATTATCAACACAAAGTATAACAACTGATGAAGGGAGCACAATGGCTACTTCTGTAAAAGTAACAACTGATGAGTTGACAACAATAGGATCAACTACTGTTGGTGTAACTTCTGTTGCTGGTACGTCATCTGCAACGACAATGGACACGACATCGATTCCGTTATCAACACAAAGTATGACAACTGATGAAGGGACCACAATGGCTACTTCTGTAAAAGTTACAACTGATAAGTTGACAACAATAGGATCAACTACTGTTGGTGTAACTTCTGTTGCTGGTACGTCATCTGCAACGACAATGGACACGACATCGATTCCGTTATCAACACAAAGTATAACAACCGATGAAGGGACCACAATGACTACTTCTGTAAAGGTTACAACTGATGAAATGACAACAATAGCATCAACTACTGTTGGTGTAACAACAGTTGAAGATGCCACGTCCGTGGTTACGTCTGATAAATTGACAACAGAAGAAAGCACTACAATTCTTTCAACTTCTGTTGCTGGTTCGTCATCTGCAACGACAATGGAAACGACATCAATTCCATTATCAACACAAAGTATAACAACTGATGAAGGGAGCACAATGGCTACTTCTGTAAAAGTTACAACTGATGAGTTGACAACAATAGGATCAACAACTGTTGGTTTGACAACAGCTGAAGCTGCCACGTCTGCGGTTACGTCTGATGAAGTGACAACAGAAGAAAGCACTACAATTCTTTCAACTTCTGTTGCTGGTTCGTCATCTGCAACGACAATGGAAACGACATCAATTCCATTATCAACACAAAGTATAGCAACTGATGAAGGGAGCACAATGGCTACTTCTGTAAAAGTTACAACTGATGAGTTGACAACAATAGGATCAACTACTGTTGGTGTAACTTCTGTTGCTGGTACGTCATCTGCAACGACAATGGACACGACATCGATTCCGTTATCAACACAAAGTATGACAACTGATGAAGGGACCACAATGGCTACTTCTGTAAAAGTTACAACTGATAAGTTGACAACAATAGGATCAACAACTGTTGGTTTGACAACAGCTGAAGCTGCCACGTCCGCGGTTACGTCTGATAAAGTGACAACAGAAGAAAGCACTACAATTCTTTCAACTTCTGTTGCTGGTTCGTCATCTGCAACGACAATGGACACGACATCGATTCCGTTATCAACACAAAGTATGACAACTGATGAAGGGACCACAATGGCGACTTCTGTAAAGGTTACAACTGATGAGTTGACAACAATAGGATCAACTACTGTTGGTTTGACAACAGCTGAATCTGCCACGTCCGCGGTTACGTCTGATAAAGTGACAACAGAAGAAAGCACTACAATTCTTTCAACTTCTGTTGCTGGTTCGTCATCTGCAACGACAATGGAAACGACATCAATTCCATTATCAACACAAAGTATAACAACTGATGAAGGGACCACAATGGCTACTTCTGTAAAAGTAACAACTGATGAGTTGACAACAATAGGATCAACTACTGTTGGTGTAACTTCTGTTGCTGGTACGTCATCTGCAACGACAATGGACACGACATCGATTCCGTTCTCAACACAAAGTATGACAACTGATGAAGGGACCACAATGGCTACTTCTGTAAAAGTTACAACTGATAAGTTGACAACAATAGGATCAACTACTGTTGGTGTAACTTCTGTTGCTGGTACGTCATCTGCAACGACAATGGACACGACATCGATTCCGTTATCAACACAAAGTATAACAACCGATGAAGGGACCACAATGGCTACTTCTGTAAAGGTTACAACTGATGAAATGACAACAATAGCATCAACTACTGTTGGTGTAACAACAGTTGAAGATGCCACGTCCGTGGTTACGTCTGATAAATTGACAACAGAAGAAAGCACTACAATTCTTTCAACTTCTGTTGCTGGTTCGTCATCTGCAACGACAATGGAAACGACATCAATTCCATTATCAACACAAAGTATAACAACTGATGAAGGGAGCACAATGGCTACTTCTGTAAAAGTTACAACTGATGAGTTGACAACAATAGGATCAACAACTGTTGGTTTGACAACAGCTGAAGCTGCCACGTCCGCGGTTACGTCTGATAAAGTGACAACAGAAGAAAGCACTACAATTCTTTCAACTTCTGTTGCTGGTTCGTCATCTGCAACGACAATGGAAACGACATCAATTCCATTATCAACACAAAGTATGACAACTGATGAAGGGACCACAATGGCTACTTCTGTAAAAGTTACAACTGATGAGTTGACAACAATAGGATCAACTACTGTTGGTGTAACTTCTGTTGCTGGTACGTCATCTGCAACGACAATGGACACGACATCGATTCCGTTATCAACACAAAGTATGACAACTGATGAAGGGACCACAATGGCGACTTCTGTAAAGGTTACAACTGATGAGTTGACAACAATAGGATCAACTACTGTTGGGTTGACAACAGCTGAAGCTGCCACGTCCGCGGTTACGTCTGATAAAGTGACAACAGAAGAAAGCACTACAATTCTTTCAACTTCTGTTGCTGGTTCGTCATCTGCAACGACAATGGAAACGACATCAATTCCATTATCAACAGAAAGTATAACAACTGATGAAGGGACCACAATGGCTACTTCTGTAAAAGTTACAACTGATAAGTTGACAACAATAGGATCAACTACTGTTGGTGTAACTTCCGTTGCTGGTACGTCATCTGCAACGACAATGGACACGACATCGATTCCGTTATCAACACAAAGTATGACAACTGATGTAGGGACCACAATGGCGACTTCTGTAAAGGTTACAACTGATGAGTTGACAACAATAGGATCAACTACTGTTGGTGTAACAACAGTTGAAGAAGCCACGTCCGTCGTTACGTCTGATAAATTGACAACAGAAGAAAGCACGACAATTCTTGCAACTTCTGTTGCTGGTTCGTCATCTGCAACGACAATGGACACGACATCAATTCCATTATCAACACGAAGTATAACAACTGATGAAGGGACCACAATGGCTACTTCTGCAAAGATTACAACTGATGTGTTGACAACAATAGCATCAACTACTGTTGGTTTGACAACAGCTGAAGCTGCCACGTCCGCGGTTACATCTGATAAAGTGACAACAGAAGAAAGCACTACAATTCTTTCAACTTCTGTTGCTGGTTCGTCATCTGCAACGACAATGGACACGACTTCTATTCCATTATCAACACAAAGTATAACAACCGATGAAGGGACCACAATGGCTACTTCTGTAAAGGTTACAACTGATGAAATGACAACAATAGGATCAACTACTGTTGGTGTAACAACAGTTGAAGATGCCACGTCCGTGGTTACGTCTGATAAATTGACAACAGAAGAAAGCACTACAATTCTTTCAACTTCTGTTGCTGGTTCGTCATCTGCAACGACAATGGACACGACATCGATTCCGTTATCAACACAAAGTATGACAACTGATGAAGGGACCACAATGGCGACTTCTGTAAAGGTTACAACTGATGAGTTGACAACAATAGGATCAACTACTGTTGGTTTGACAACAGCTGAATCTGCCACGTCCCCGGTTACGTCTGATAAAGTGACAACAGAAGAAAGCACTACAATTCTTTCAACTTCTGTTGCTGGTTCGTCATCTGCAACGACAATGGAAACGACATCAATTCCATTATCAACACAAAGTATAACAACTGATGAAGGGAGCACAATGGCTACTTCTGTAAAAGTAACAACTGATGAGTTGACAACAATAGGATCAACTACTGTTGGTGTAACTTCTGTTGCTGGTACGTCATCGGCAACGACAATGGACACGACATCGATTCCGTTATCAACACAAAGTATGACAACTGATGAAGGGACCACAATGGCTACTTCTGTAAAAGTTACAACTGATAAGTTGACAACAATAGGATCAACTACTGTTGGTGTAACTTCTGTTGCTGGTACGTCATCTGCAACGACAATGGACACGACATCGATTCCGTTCTCAACACAAAGTATAACAACCGATGAAGGGACCACAATGGCTACTTCTGTAAAGGTTACAACTGATGAAATGACAACAATAGCATCAACTACTGTTGGTGTAACAACAGTTGAAGATGCCACGTCCGTGGTTACGTCTGATAAATTGACAACAGAAGAAAGCACTACAATTCTTTCAACTTCTGTTGCTGGTTCGTCATCTGCAACGACAATGGAAACGACATCAATTCCATTATCAACACAAAGTATAACAACTGATGAAGGGAGCACAATGGCTACTTCTGTAAAAGTTACAACTGATGAGTTGACAACAATAGGATCAACAACTGTTGGTTTGACAACAGCTGAAGCTGCCACGTCCGCGGTTACGTCTGATAAAGTGACAACAGAAGAAAGCACTACAATTCTTTCAACTTCTGTTGCTGGTTCGTCATCTGCAACGACAATGGAAACGACATCAATTCCATTATCAACACAAAGTATAACAACTGATGAAGGGAGCACAATGGCTACTTCTGTAAAAGTTACAACTGATGAGTTGACAACAATAGGATCAACTACTGTTGGTGTAACTTCTGTTGCTGGTACGTCATCTGCAACGACAATGGACACGACATCGATTCCGTTATCAACACAAAGTATGACAACTGATGAAGGGACCACAATGGCGACTTCTGTAAAGGTTACAACTGATGAGTTGACAACAATAGGATCAACTACTGTTGGGTTGACAACAGCTGAAGCTGCCACGTCCGCGGTTACGTCTGATAAAGTGACAACAGAAGAAAGCACTACAATTCTTTCAACTTCTGTTGCTGGTTCGTCATCTGCAACGACAATGGAAACGACATCAATTCCATTATCAACAGAAAGTATAACAACTGATGAAGGGACCACAATGGCTACTTCTGTAAAAGTTACAACTGATAAGTTGACAACAATAGGATCAACTACTGTTGGTGTAACTTCTGTTGCTGGTACGTCATCTGCAACGACAATGGACACGACATCGATTCCGTTATCAACACAAAGTATGACAACTGATGTAGGGACCACAATGGCGACTTCTGTAAAGGTTACAACTGATGAGTTGACAACAATAGGATCAACTACTGTTGGTGTAACAACAGTTGAAGAAGCCACGTCCGTCGTTACGTCTGATAAATTGACAACAGAAGAAAGCACGACAATTCTTGCAACTTCTGTTGCTGGTTCGTCATCTGCAACGACAATGGACACGACATCAATTCCATTATCAACACAAAGTATAACAACTGATGAAGGGACCACAATGGCTACTTCTGC
This sequence comes from Ophiura sarsii, assembly GCA_035610835.1. Lineage (NCBI taxonomy): Eukaryota > Metazoa > Echinodermata > Ophiuroidea > Amphilepidida > Ophiuridae > Ophiura > Ophiura sarsii. The sequence goes on along the minus strand of CM069458.1, from coordinate 45,596,935 downwards.
ACAGATTACAACTGATGTGTTGACAACAATAGCATCAACTACTGTTGGTTTGACAACAGCTGAAGCTGCCACGTCCGCGGTTACATCTGATAAAGTGACAACAGAAGAAAGCACTACAATTCTTTCAACTTCTGTTGCTGGTTCGTCATCTGCAACGACAATGGACACGACTTCTATTCCATTATCAACACAAAGTATAACAACCGATGAAGGGACCACAATGGCTACTTCTGTAAAGGTTACAACTGATGAAATGACAACAATAGGATCAACTACTGTTGGTGTAACAACAGTTGAAGATGCCACGTCCGTGGTTACGTCTGATAAATTGACAACAGAAGAAAGCACTACAATTCTTTCAACTTCTGTTGCTGGTTCGTCATCTGCAACGACAATGGAAACGACATCAATTCCATTATCAACACAAAGTATAACAACTGATGAAGGGAGCACAATGGCTACTTCTGTAAAAGTTACAACTGATGAGTTGACAACAATAGGATCAACTACTGTTGGTGTAACTTCTGTTGCTGGTACGTCATCTGCAACGACAATGGACACGACATCGATTCCGTTATCAACACAAAGTATGACAACTGATGAAGGGACCACAATGGCGACTTCTGTAAAGGTTACAACTGATGAGTTGACAACAATAGGATCAACAACTGTTGGTTTGACAATAGCTGAAGCTGCCACGTCCGCGGTTACGTCTGATAAAGTGACAACAGAAGAAAGCACTACAATTCTTTCAACTTCTGTTGCTGGTTCGTCATCTGCAACGACAATGGACACGACATCGATTCCGTTATCAACACAAAGTATGACAACTGATGAAGGGACCACAATGGCTACTTCTGCAAAGATTACAACTGATGTGTTGACAACAATAGCATCAACTACTGTTGGTTTGACAACAGCTGAATCTGCCACGTCCGCGGTTACGTCTGATAAAGTGACAACAGAAGAAAGCACTACAATTCTTTCAACTTCTGTTGCTGGTTCGTCATCTGCAACGACAATGGAAACGACATCAATTCCATTATCAACACAAAGTATAACAACTGATGAAGGGAGCACAATGGCTACTTCTGTAAAAGTTACAACTGATGAGTTGACAACACTAGGATCAACTACTGTTGGTGTAACTTCTGTTGCTGGTACGTCATCTGCAACGACGATGGACACGACATCGATTCCGTTATCAACACAAAGTATGACAACTGATGAAGGGACCACAATGGCTACTTCTGTAAAAGTTACAACTGATAAGTTGACAACAATAGGATCAACTACTGTTGGTGTAACTTCTGTTGCTGGTACGTCATCTGCAACGACAATGGACACGACATCGATTCCGTTATCAACACAAAGTATAACAACCGATGAAGGGACCACAATGGCTACTTCTGTAAAGGTTACAACTGATGAAATGACAACAATAGCATCAACTACTGTTGGTGTAACAACAGTTGAAGATGCCACGTCCGTGGTTACGTCTGATAAATTGACAACAGAAGAAAGCACTACAATTCTTTCAACTTCTGTTGCTGGTTCGTCATCTGCAACGACAATGGAAACGACATCAATTCCATTATCAACACAAAGTATAACAACTGATGAAGGGAGCACAATGGCTACTTCTGTAAAAGTTACAACTGATGAGTTGACAACAATAGGATCAACAACTGTTGGTTTGACAACAGCTGAAGCTGCCACGTCCGCGGTTACGTCTGATAAAGTGACAACAGAAGAAAGCACTACAATTCTTTCAACTTCTGTTGCTGGTTCGTCATCTGCAACGACAATGGACACGGCATCGATTCCGTTATCAACACAAAGTATGACAACTGATGAAGGGACCACAATGGCGACTTCTGTAAAGGTTACAACTGATGAGTTGACAACAATAGAATCAACTACTGTTGGTTTGACAACAGCTGAATCTGCCACGTCCGCGGTTACGTCTGATAAAGTGACAACAGAAGAAAGCACTACAATTCTTTCAACTTCTGTTGCTGGTTCGTCATCTGCAACGACAATGGAAACGACATCAATTCCATTATCAACAAAAAGTATAACAACTGATGAAGGGACCACAATGGCTACTTCTGTAAAAGTTACAACTGATGAGTTGACAACAATAGGATCAACTACTGTTGGTGTAACATCTGTTGCTGGTACGTCATCTGCAACGACAATGGACACGACATCGATTCCGTTATCAACACAAAGTATGACAACTGATGAAGGGACCACAATGGCGACTTCTGTAAAGGTTACAACTGATGAGTTGACAACAATAGGATCAACAACTGTTGGTTTGACAACAGCTGAAGCTGCCACGTCCGCGGTTACGTCTGATAAAGTGACAACAGAAGAAAGCACTACAATTCTTTCAACTTCTGTTGCTGGTTCGTCATCTGCAACGACAACGGACACGACATCAATTCCATTATCAACACAAAGTATAACAACTGATGAAGGGTCCACAATGGCTACTTCTGTAAAAGTTACAACTGATAAGTTGACAACAATAGGATCAACTACTGTTGGTGTAACTTCTGTTGCTGGTACGTCATCTGCAACGACAATGGACACGACATCGATTCCGTTATCAACACAAAGTATGACAACTGATGAAGGGACCACAATGGTGACTTCTGTAAAGGTTACAAGTGATGAGTTGACAACAATAGGATCAACTACTGTTGGTGTAACAACAGTTGAAGAAGCCACGTCCGTCGTTACGTCTGATAAATTGACAACAGAAGAAAGCACGACAATTCTTGCAACTTCTGTTGCTGGTTCGTCATCTGCAACGACAATGGACACGACATTAATTCCATTATCAACACAAAGTATAACAACTGATGAAGGGACCACAATGGCTACTTCTGCAAAGGTTACAACTGATGTGTTGACAGCAATAGCATCATCTACTGTTGGTTTGACAACAGCTGAAGCTGCCACGTCCGCGGTTACATCTGATAAAGTGACAACAGAAGAAAGCACTACAATTCTTTCAACTTCTGTTGCTGGTTCGTCATCTGCAACGACAATGGACACGACTTCTATTCCATTATCAACACAAAGTATAACAACCGATGAAGGGACCACAATGGCTACTTCTGTAAAGGTTACAACTGATGCGTTGACAACAATAGGATCAACTACTGTTGGTGTAACAACAGTTGAAGATGCCACGTCCGTGGTTACGTCTGATAAATTGACAACAGAAGAAAGCACTACAATTCTTTCAACTTCTGTTGCTGGTTCGTCATCTGCAACGACAATGGAAACGACATCAATTCCATTATCAACACAAAGTATAACAACTGATGAAGGGAGCACAATGGCTACTTCTGTAAAAGTTACAACTGATGAGTTGACAACAATAGGATCAACTACTGTTGGTGTAACTTCTGTTGCTGGTACGTCATCTGCAACGACAATGGACACGACATCGATTCTGTTATCAACACAAAGTATGACAACTGATGAAGGGACCACAATGGCGACTTCTGTAAATGTTACAACTGATGAGTTGACAACAATAGGATCAACTACTGTTGGTTTGACAACAGCTGAAGCTGCCACGTCCGCGGTTACGTCTGATAAAGTGACAACAGAAGAAAGCACTACAATTCTTTCAACTTCTGTTGCTGGTTCGTCATCTGCAACGACAATGGAAACGACATCTATTCCATTATCAACACAAAGTATAACAACTGATGAAGGGAGCACAATGGCTACTTCTGTAAAAGTTACAACTGATGAGTTGACAACAATAGGATCAACTACTGTTGGTTTGACAACAGCTGAAGCTGCCACATCCGCGGTTACGTCTGATAAAGTGACAACAGAAGAAAGCACTACAATTCTTTCAACTTCTGTTGCTGGTTCGTCATTTGCAACGACAATGGACACGACATCAATTCCATTATCAACACAAAGTATAACAACTGATGAAGGGACCACAATGGCTACTTCTGCAAAGGTTACAACTGATGTGTTGACAAAAATGGCATCAACTACTGCTGGTTTGACAACAGCTGAAGCTGCCACGTCCGCGGTTACATCTGATAAAGTGACAACAGAAGAAAGCACTACAATTCTTTCAACTTCTGTTGCTGGTTCGTCATCTGCAACGACAATGGACACGACTTCTATTCCATTATCAACACAAAGTATAACAACCGATGAAGGGACCACAATGGCTACTTCTGTAAAGGTTACAACTGATGAGTTGACAACAATAGGATCAACTACTGTTGGTGTAACAACAGTTGAAGAAGCCACGTCCGTCGTTACGTCTGATAAATTGACAACAGAAGAAAGCACTACAATTCTTTCAACTTCTGTTGCTGGTTCGTCATCTGCAACGACAATGGAAACGACATCAATTCCATTATCAACACAAAGTATAACAACTGATGAACGGACCACAATGGCGACTTCTGTAAAGGTTACAACTGATGAGTTGACAACAATAGGATCAACTACTGTTGGTTTGACAACAGCTGAAGCTGCCACGTCCGCGGTTACGTCTGATAAAGTGACAACAGAAGAAAGCACTACAATTCTTTCAACTTCTGTTGCTGGTTCGTCATCTGCAACGACAATGGAAACGACATCAATTCCATTATCAACACAAAGTATAACAACTGATGAAGGGAGCACAATGGCTACTTCTGTAAAAGTTACAACTGATGAGTTGACAACAATAGGATCAACTACTGTTGGTGTAACTTCTGCTGCTGGTACGTCATCTGCAACGACAATGGACACGACATCGATTCCGTTATCAACACAAAGTATGACAAATGATGAAGGGACCACAATGGCTACTTCTGTAAAAGTTACAACTGATAAGTTGACAACAATAGGATCAACTACTGTTGGTGTAACTTCTGTTGCTGGTACGTCATCTGCAACGACAATGGACACGACATCGATTCCGTTATCAACACAAAGTATAACAACCGATGAAGGGACCACAATGGCTACTTCTGTAAAGGTTACAACTGATGAAATGACAACAATAGCATCAACTACTGTTGGTGTAACAACAGTTGAAGATGCCACGTCCGTGGTTACGTCTGATAAATTGACAACAGAAGAAAGCACTACAATTCTTTCAACTTCTGTTGCTGGTTCGTCATCTGCAACGACAATGGAAACGACATCAATTCCATTATCAACACAAAGTATAACAACTGATGAAGGGAGCACAATGGCTACTTCTGTAAAAGTTACAACTGATGAGTTGACAACAATAGGATCAACAACTGTTGGTTTGACAACAGCTGAAGCTGCCACGTCCGCGGTTACGTCTGATAAAGTGACAACAGAAGAAAGCACTACAATTCTTTCAACTTCTGTTACTGGTTCGTCATCTGCAACGACAATGGACACGACATCGATTTCGTTATCAACACAAAGTATGACAACTGATGAAGGGACCACAATGGCGACTTCTGTAAAGGTTACAACTGATGAGTTGACAACAATAGGATCAACTACTGTTGGTTTGACAACAGCTGAAGCTGCCACGTCCGCGGTTACGTCTGATAAAGTGACAACAGAAGAAAGCACTACAATTCTTTCAACTTCTGTTGCTGGTTCGTCATCTGCAACGACAATGGACACGACATCGATTCCGTTATCAACACAAAGTATGACAACTGATGAAGGGACCACAATGGCGACTTCTGTAAAGGTTACAACTGATGAGTTGACAACAATAGGATCAACTACTGTTGGTTTGACAACAGCTGAATCTGCCACGTCCGCGGTTACGTCTGATAAAGTGACAACAGAAGAAAGCACTACAATTCTTTCAACTTCTGTTGCTGGTTCGTCATCTGCAACGACAATGGAAACGACATCAATTCCATTATCAACACAAAGTATAACAACTGATGAAGGGAGCACAATGGCTACTTCTGTAAAAGTTACAACTGATGAGTTGACAACAATAGGATCAACTACTGTTGGTGTAACTTCTGCTGCTGGTACGTCATCTGCAACGACAATGGACACGACATCGATTCCGTTATCAACACAAAGTATGACAACTGATGAAGGGACCACAATGGCTACTTCTGTAAAAGTTACAACTGATAAGTTGACAACAATAGGATCAACTACTGTTGGTGTAACTTCTGTTGCTGGTACGTCATCTGCAACGACAATGGACACGACATCGATTCCGTTATCAACACAAAGTATAACAACCGATGAAGGGACCACAATGGCTACTTCTGTAAAGGTTACAACTGATGAAATGACAACAATAGCATCAACTACTGTTGGTGTAACAACAGTTGAAGATGCCACGTCCGTGGTTACGTCTGATAAATTGACAACAGAAGAAAGCACTACAATTCTTTCAACTTCTGTTGCTGGTTCGTCATCTGCAACGACAATGGAAACGACATCAATTCCATTATCAACACAAAGTATAACAACTGATGAAGGGAGCACAATGACTACTTCTGTAAAAGTTACAACTGATGAGTTGACAACAATAGGATCAACAACTGTTGGTTTGACAACAGCTGAAGCTGCCACGTCCGCGGTTACGTCTGATAAAGTGACAACAGAAGAAAGCACTACAATTCTTTCAACTTCTGTTACTGGTTCGTCATCTGCAACGACAATGGAAACGACATCAATTCCATTATCAACAGAAAGTATAACAACTGATGAAGGGACCACAATGGCTACTTCTTTAAAAGTTACAACTGATAAGTTGACACCAATAGGATCAACTACTGTTGGTGTAACTTCTGTTGCTGGTACGTCATCTGCAACGACAATGGACACGACATCGATTCCGTTATCAACACAAAGTATGACAACTGATGTAGGGACCACAATGGCGACTTCTGTAAAGGTTACAACTGATGAGTTGACAACAATAGGATCAACTACTGTTGGTTTGACAACAGCTGAAGCTGCCACGTCCGCGGTTACGTCTGATAAAGTGACAACAGAAGAAAGCACTACAATTCTTTCAACTTCTGTTGCTGGTTCGTCATCTGCAACGACAATGGAAACGACATCAATTCCATTATCAACAGAAAGTATAACAACTGATGAAGGGACCACAATGGCTACTTCTGTAAAAGTTACAACTGATAAGTTGACAACAATAGGATCAACTACTGTTGGTGTAACTTCTGTTGCTGGTACGTCATCTGCAACGACAATGGACACGACATCGATTCCGTTATCAACACAAAGTATGACAACTGATGTAGGGACCACAATGGCGACTTCTGTAAAGGTTACAACTGATGAGTTGACAACAATAGGATCAACTACTGTTGGTGTAACAACAGTTGAAGAAGCCACGTCCGTCGTTACGTCTGATAAATTGACAACAGAAGAAAGCACGACAATTCTTGCAACTTCTGTTGCTGGTTCGTCATCTGCAACGACAATGGACACGACATCAATTCCATTATCAACACAAAGTATAACAACTGATGAAGGGACCACAATGGCTACTTCTGCAAAGATTACAACTGATGTGTTGACAACAATAGCATCAACTACTGTTGGTTTGACAACAGCTGAAGCTGCCACGTCCGCGGTTACATCTGATAAAGTGACAACAGAAGAAAGCACTACAATTCTTTCAACTTCTGTTGCTGGTTCGTCATCTGCAACGACAATGGACACGACTTCTATTCCATTATCAACACAAAGTATAACAACTGATGAAGGGACCACAATGGCTACTTCTGTAAAGGTTACAACTGATGAAATGACAACAATAGGATCAACTACTGTTGGTGTAACAACAGTTGAAGATGCCACGTCCGTGGTTACGTCTGATAAATTGACAACAGAAGAAAGCACTACAATTCTTTCAACTTCTGTTGCTGGTTCGTCATCTGCAACGACAATGGAAACGACATCAATTCCATTATCAACACAAAGTATAACAACTGATGAAGGGAGCACAATGGCTACTTCTGTAAAAGTTACAACTGATGAGTTGACAACAATAGGATCAACAACTGTTGGTTTGACAACAGCTGAAGCTGCCACGTCCGCGGTTACGTCTGATAAAGTGACAACAGAAGAAAGCACTACAATTCTTTCAACTTCTGTTGCTGGTTCGTCATCTGCAACGACAATGGACACGACATCGATTCCGTTATCAACACAAAGTATGACAACTGATGAAGGGACCACAATGGCGACTTCTGTAAAGGTTACAACTGATGAGTTGACAACAATAGGATCAACTACTGTTGGTTTGACAACAGCTGAATCTGCCACGTCCGCGGTTACGTCTGATAAAGTGACAACAGAAGAAAGCACTACAATTCTTTCAACTTCTGTTGCTGGTTCGTCATCTGCAACGACAATGGAAACGACATCAATTCCATTATCAACAAAAAGTATAACAACTGATGAAGGGACCACAATGGCTACTTCTGTAAAAGTTACAACTGATGAGTTGACAACAATAGGATCAACTACTGTTGGTGTAACATCTGTTGCTGGTACGTCATCTGCAACGACAATGGACACGACATCGATTCCGTTATCAACACAAAGTATGACAACTGATGAAGGGACCACAATGGCGACTTCTGTAAAGGTTACAACTGATGAGTTGACAACAATAGGATCAACAACTGTTGGTTTGACAACAGCTGAAGCTGCCACGTCCGCGGATACGTCTGATAAAGTGACAACAGAAGAAAGCACTACAATTCTTTCAACTTCTGTTGCTAGTTCGTCATCTGCAACGACAATGGAAACGACATCAATTCCATTATCAACACAAAGTATAACAACTGATCAAGGGAGCACAATGGCTACTTCTGTAAAAGTTACAACTGATGAGTTGACAACAATAGGATCAACTACTGTTGGTTTGACAACAGCTGAAGCTGCCACATCCGCGGTTACGTCTGATAAAGTGACAACAGAAGAAAGCACTACAATTCTTTCAACTTCTGTTGCTGGTTCGTCATTTGCAACGACAATGGACACGACATCAATTCCATTATCAACACAAAGTATAACAACTGATGAAGGGACCACAATGGCTACTTCTGTAAAGGTTACAACTGATGAGTTGACAACAATAGTATCAACTACTGTTGGTGTAACAACAGTTGAAGATGCCACGTCCGTGGTTACGTCTGATAAATTGACAACAGAAGAAAGCACTACAATCCTTTCAACTTCTGTTGCTGGTTCGTCATCTGCAACGACAATGGAAACGACATCAATTCCATTATCAACACAAAGTATAACAACTGATGAAGGGAGCACAATGGCTACTTCTGTAAAAGTTACAACTGATGAGTTGACAACAATAGGATCAACTACTGTTGGTGTAACTTCTGTTGCTGGTACGTCATCTGCAACGACAATGGACACGACATCGATTCCGTTATCAACACAAAGTATGACAACTGATGAAGGGACCACAATGGCGACTTCTGTAAAGGTTACAACTGATGAGTTGACAACAATAGGATCAACTACTGTTGGTTTGACAACAGCTGAAGCTGCCACGTCCGCGGTTACGTCTGATAATGTGACAACAGAAGAAAGCACTACAATTCTTTCAACTTCTGTTGCTGGTTCGTCATCTGCAACGACAATGGAAACGACATCAATTCCATTATCAACACAAAGTATAACAACTGATGAAGGGACCACAATGGCTACTTCTGTAAAAGTTACAACTGATAAGTTGACAACAATAGGATCAACTACTGTTGGTGTAACTTCTGTTGCTGGTACGTCATCTGCAACGACAATGGACACGACATCGATTGCATTATACACACAAAGTATGACAACTGATGAAGGGACCACAATGGCGACTTCTGTAAAGGTTACAACTGATGAGTTGACAACAATAGGATCAACTACTGTTGGTGTAACAACAGTTGAAGAAGCCACGTCCGTCGTTACGTCTGATAAATTGACAACAGAAGAAAGCACGACAATTCTTGCAACTTCTGTTGCTGGTTCGTCATCTGCAACGACAATGGACACGACATCAATTCCATTATCAACACAAAGTATAACAACTGATGAAGGGACCACAATGGCTACTTCTGCAAAGGTTACAACTGATGTGTTGACAACAATAGCATCAACTACTGCTGGTTTGACAACAGCTGAAGCTGCCACGTCCGCGGTTACATCTGATAAAGTGACAACAGAAGAAAGCACTACAATTCTTTCAACTTCTGTTGCTGGTTCGTCATCTGCAACGACAATGGATACGACTTCTATTCCATTATCAACACAAAGTATAACAACCGATGAAGGGACCACAATGGCTACTTCTGTAAAGGTTACAACTGATGAGTTGACAACAATAGGATCAACTACTGTTGGTGTAACAACAGTTGAAGAAGCCACGTCCGTCGTTACGTCTGATAAATTGACAACAGAAGAAAGCACGACAATTCTTGCAACCTCTGTTGCTGGTACGTCATCTGCAACAACAATATACACGACATCAATTCCATTATCAACACAAAGTATAACAACTGATGAAGAGAGCACAATGGCTACTTCTGTAAAAGTTACAACTGATGAGTTGACAACAATAGGATCAACTACTATTGGTTTGACAACAGCTGAAGCTGTCACATCCGCGGTTACGTCTGATAAAGTGACAACAGAAGAAAGCACTACAATTCTTTCAACTTCTGTTGCTGGTTCGTCATTTGCAACGACAATGGACACGACATCAATTCCATTATCAACACAAAGTATAACAACTGATGAAGGGACCACAATGGCTACTTCTGCAAAGGTTACAACTGATGTGTTGACAACAATAGCATCAACTACTGCTGGTTTGACAACAGCTGAAGCTGCCACGTCCGCGGTTACATCTGATAAAGTGACAACAGAAGAAAGCACTACAATTCTTTCAACTTCTGTTGCTGGTTCGTCATCTGCAACAACAATGGACACGACTTCTATTCCATTATCAACACAAAGTATAACAACCGATGAAGGGACCACAATGGCTACTTCTGTAAAGGTTACAACTGATGAGTTGACAACAATAGGATCAACTACTGTTGGTGTAACAACAGTTGAAGAAGCCACGTCCGTCGTTACGTCTGATAAATTGACAACAGAAGAAAGCACGACAATTCTTGCAACTTCTGTTGCTGGTACGTCATCTGCAACAACAATGAACACGACATCGATTCCGTTATCAACACAAAGTATAACAACTGATGAAGGGACCACAATGGCTACTTCTGTAAAGGTTACAACTGATGAGTTGACAACAATAGCATCAACTACTGTTGGTGTAACAACAGTTGAAGATGCCACGTCCGTGGTTACGTCTGATAAATTGACAACAGAAGAAAGCACTACAATTCTTTCAACTGCTGTTGCTGGTTCGTCATCTGCAACGACAATGGAAACGACATCAATTCCGTTATCAACACAAAGTATAACAACTGATGAAGGGACCACAATGGCTACTTCTGTAAAAGTTACAACTGATGAGTTGACAACAATAGGATCAACTACTGTTGGTGTAACATCTGTTGCTGGTACGTCATCTGCAACGACAATGGACACGACATCGATTCCGTTATCAACACAACGTATGACAACTGATGAAGGGACCACAATGGCGACTTCTGTAAAGGTTACAACTGATGAGTTGACAACAATAGGATCAACTACTGTTGGTTTGACAACAGCTGAAGCTGCCACGTCCGCGGTTACGTCTGATAATGTGACAACAGAAGAAAGCACTACAATTCTTTCAACTTCTGTTGCTGGTTCGTCGTCTGCAACGACAATGGAAACGACATCAATTCCATTATCAACACAAAGTATAACAACTGATGAAGGGACCACAATGGCTACTTCTGTAAAAGTTACAACTGATGAGTTGACAACAATAGCATCAACTACTGTCGGTGTAACATCTGTTGCTGGTACGTCATCTGCAACGACATTGGACACGACATCGATTCCGTTATCAACACAACGTATGACAACTGATGAAGGGACCACAATGGCGACTTCTGTAAAGGTTACAACTGACGAGTTGACAACAATACGATCAACAACTGTTGGTTTGACAACAGCTGAAGCTGCCACGTCCGCGGTTACGTCTGATGAAGTGACAACAGAAGAAAGCACTACAATTCTTTCAACTTCTGTTGCTAGTTCGTCATCAGCAACGACAATGGACACGACATCAATTCCATTATCAACACAAAGTATAACAACTGATGAAGGGACCACAATGGCTACTTCTGTAAAGGATACAACTGATGAGTTGACAACAATAGCATCAACTACTGTTGGTGTAACAACAGTTGAAGATGCCACGTCCGTGGTTACGTCTGATAAATTGACAACAGAAGAAAGCACTACAATTCTTTCAACTTCTGTTGCTGGTTCGTCATCTGCAACGACAATGGAAACGACATCAATTCCATTATCAACACAAAGTATAACAACTGATGAAGGGAGCACAATGGCTACTTCTGTAAAAGTTACAACTGATGAGTTGACAACAATAGGATCAACTACTGTTGGTGTAACTTCTGTTGCAGGTACGTCATCTGCAACGACAATGGACACGACATCGATTCCGTTATCAACACAAAGTATGACAACTGATGAAGGGACCACAATGGCGACTTCTGTAAAGGTTACAACTGATGAGTTGACAACAATAGGATCAACTACTGTTGGTTTGACAACAGCTGAAGCTGCCACGTCCGCGGTTACGTCTGATAAAGTGACAACAGAAGAAAGCACTACAATTCTTTCAACTTCTGTTGCTGGTTCGTCATCTGCAACGACAATGGAAACGACATCAATTCCATTATCAACACAAAGTATAACAACTGATGAAGGAAGCACAATGGCTACTTCTGTAAAAGTTACAACTGATGAGTTGACAACAATAGGATCAACAACTGTTGGTTTGACAACAGCTGAAGCTGCCACGTCCGCGGTTACGTCTGATAATGTGACAACAGAAGAAAGCACTACAATTCTTTCAACTTCTGTTGCTGGTTCGTCATCTGCAACGACAATGGACACGACATCAATTCCATTATCAACACAAAGTATAACAACTGATGAAGGGACCACAATGGCTACTTCTGCAAAGGTTACAACTGATGTGTTGACAACAATAGCATCAACTACTGTTGGTTTGACAACAGCTGAAGCTGCCACGTCCGTGGTTACGTCTGATAACTTGACAACAGAAGAAAGCACTACAATTCTTTCAACTTCTGTTGCTGGTTCGTCATCTGCAACGACAATGGAAACGACATCAATTCCATTATCAACACAAAGTATAACAACTGATGAAGGGACCACAATGGCTACTTCTGTAAATGATACAACTGATGAGTTGACAACAATAGCATCAACTACTGTTGGTGTAACAACAGTTGAAGATGCCACGTCCGTGGTTACGTCTGATAAATTGACAACAGAAGAAAGCACTACAATTCTTTCAACTTCTGTTGCTGGTTCGTCATCTGCAACGACAATGGAAACGACATCAATTCCATTATCAACACAAAGTATAACAACTGATGAAGGGAGCACAATGGCTACTTCTGTAAAAGTTACAACTGATGAGTTGACAACAATAGGATCAACTACTGTTGGTGTAACTTCTGTTGCTGGTACGTCATCTGCAACGACAATGGACACGACATCGATTCCGTTATCAACACAAAGTATGACAACTGATGAAGGGACCACAATGGCTACTTCTGTAAAAGTTACAACTGATGAGTTGACAACAATAGGATCAACTACTGTTGGTGTAATATCTGTTGCTGGTACGTCATCTGCAACGACAATGGACACTACATCGATTCCGTTATCAACACAAAGTATGACAACTGATGAAGGGACCACAATGGCGACTTCTGTAAAGGTTACAACTGATGAGTTGACAACAATAGGATCAACAACTGTTCGTTTGACAACAGTTGAAGCTGCCACGTCCGCGGTTACGTCTGATAAAGTGACAACAGAAGAAAGCACTACAATTCTTTCAACTTCTGTTGCTGGTTCGTCATCTGCAACGACAATGGAAACGACATCAATTCCATTATCAAAACAAAATATAACAACTGATGAAGGGAGCACAATGGCTACTTCTGTAAAAGTTACAACTGATGAGTTGACAACAATAGGATCAACTACTATTGGTTTGACAACAGCTAAAGCTGCCACATCCGCGGTTACGTCTGATAAAGTGACAACAGAAGAAAGCACTACAATTCTTTCAACTTCTGTTGCTGGTTCGTCATTTGCAACGACAATGGACACGACATCAATTCCATTATCAACACAAAGTATAACAACTGATGAAGGGACCACAATGGCTACTTCTGTAAAGGTTACAACTGATGAGTTGACATCAATAGCATCAACTACTATTGGTGTAACAACAGTTGAAGATGCCACGTCCGTGGTTACGTCTGATAAATTGACAACAGAAGAAAGCACTACAATTCTTTCAACTTCTGTTGCTGGTTCGTCATCTGCAACGACAATGGAAACGACATCAATTCCATTATCAACACAAAGTATAACAACTGATGAAAGGAGCATAATGGCTACTTCTGTAAAATTTACAACTGATGAGTTGACAACAATAGGATCAACTACTCTTGGTGTAACATCTGTTGCTGGTACGTCATCTGCAACGACAATGGACACGACATCGATTCCGTTATCAACACAAAGTATGACAACTGATGAAGGGACCACAATGGCGACTTCTGTAAAGGTTACAACTGATGAGTTGACAACAATAGGATCAACTACTGTTGGTTTGACAACAGCTGAAGCTGCCACGTCCGCGGTTACGTCTGATAAAGTGACAACAGAAGAAAGCACTACAATTCTTTCAACTTCTGTTGCTGGTTCGTCATCTGCAACGACAATGGAAACGACATCAATTCCATTATCAACACAAAGTATAACAACTGATGAAGGGACCACAATGGCTACTTCTGTAAAAGTTACAACTGATAAGTTGACAACAATAGGATCAACTACTGTTGGTGTAACTTCTGTTGCTGGTACGTCATCTGCAACGACAATGGACACGACATCGATTAAGTTCTCAACACAAAGTATGACAACTGATGAAGGGACCACAATGGCGACTTCTGTAAAGGTTACAACTGATGAGTTGACAACAATATCATCAACTACTGTTGGTGTAACAACAGTTGAAGATGCCACGTCCGTGGTTACGTCTGATAAATTGACAACAGAGGAAAGCAGTACAATTCTTTCAACTTCTGTTGCTGGTTCGTCATCTGCAACGACAATGGACACGACATCAATTCCATTATCAACACAAAGTATAACAACTGATGAAGGGACGACAATGGCTACTTCTGCAAAGGTTACAACTGATGTGTTGACAACAATAGCATCAACTACTGTTGGTTTGACAACAGCTGAAGCTGCCACGTCCGCGGTTACATCTGATAAAGTGACAACAGAAGAAAGCACTACAATTCTTTCAACTTCTGTTGCTGGTTCGTCATCTGCAACGACAATGGACACGACTTCTATTCCATTATCAACACAAAGTATAACAACCGATGAAGGGACCACAATGGCTACTTCTGTAAAGGTTACAACTGATGAGTTGACAACAATAGGATCAACTAGTGTTGGTGTAACAACAGTTGAAGAAGCCACGTCCGTCGTTACGTCTGATAAATTGACAACAGAAGAAAGCACGACAATTCTTGCAACTTCTGTTGCTGGTACGTCATCTGCAACAACAATGGACACGACATCGATTCCGTTATCAACACAAAGTATAACAACTGATGAAGGGACCACAATGGCTACTTCTGTAAAGGTTACAACTGATGAGTTGACATCAATAGCATCAACTACTGTTGGTGTAACAACAGTTGAAGATGCCACGTCCGTGGTTACGTCTGATAAATTGACAACAGAAGAAAGCACTGCAATTCTTTCAACTTCTGTTGCTGGTTCGTCATCTGCAACGACAATGGAAATGACATCAATTCCATTATCAACACAAAGTATAACAACTGATGAAGGGACCACAATGGCTACTTCTGTAAAAGTTACAACTGATGAGTTGACAACAATAGGATCAACTACTGTTGGTGTAACTTCTGTTGCTGGTACGTCATCTGCAACGACAATGAACACGACATCAATTCCATTATCAACACAAAGTATAACAACTGATGAAGGGACCACAATGGCTACTTCTATAAAGGATACAACTGATGAGTTGACAACAATAGGATCAACTACTGTTGGTTTGACAACAGCTGAAGCTGCCACGTCCGCGGTTACGTCTGATAAAGTGACAACAGAAGAAAGCACTACAATTCTTTCAACTTCTGTTGCTGGTTCGTCATCTGCAACGACAATGGAAACGACATCAATTCCATTATCAACACAAAGTATAACAACTGATGAAGGGAGCACAATGGCTACTTCTGTAAAAGTTACAACTGATGAGTTGACAACAATAAGATCAACTACTGTTGGTGTAACTTCTGTTGCTGGTACGTCATCTGCAACGACAATGGACACGACATCGATTCCGTTATCAACACAAAGTTTGACAACTGATGAAGGGACCACAATGGCGACTTCTGTAAAGGTTACAACTGATGAGTTGACAACAATAGGATCAACTACTGTTGGTTTGACAACAGCTGAAGCTGCCACGTCCGCGGTTACGTCTGATAAATTGACAACAGAAGAAAGCACGACAATTCTTGCAACTTCTGTTGCTGGTACGTCATCTGCAACAACAATGGACACGACGTCGATTCCGTTATCAACACAAAGTATAACAACTGATGAAGGGACCACAATGGCTACTTCTGTAAAGGTTACAACTGATGAGTTGACAACAATAGCATCAACTACTGTTGGTGTAACAACAGTTGAAGATGCCACGTCCGTGGTTACGTCTGATAAATTGACAACAGAAGAAAGCAGTACAATTCTTTCAACTTCTGTTGCTGGTTCGTCATCTGCAACGACAATGGACACGACATCAATTCCATTATCAACACAAAGTATAACAACTGATGAAGGGACCACAATGGCTACTTCTGCAAAGGTTACAACTGATGTGTTGACAACAATAGCATCAACTACTGTTGGTTTGACAACAGCTGAAGCTGCCACGTCCGCGGTTACATCTGATAAAGTGACAACAGAAGAAAGCACTACAATTCTTTCAACTTCTGTTGCTGGTTCGTCATCTGCAACGACAATGGACACGACATCAATTCCATTATCAACACAAAGTATAACAACTGATGAAGGGACCACAATGGCTACTTTTGTAAAAGTTACAACTGATGAGTTGACAACAATAGGATCAACTACTGTTGGTGTAACATCTGTTGCTGGTACGTCATCTGCAACGACAATGGACACGACATCGATTCCGTTATCAACACAAAGTATGACAACTGATGAAGGGACCACAATGGCGACTTCTGTAAAGGTTACAACTGACGAGTTGACAACAATACGATCAACAACTGTTGGTTTGACAACAGCTGAAGCTGCCACGTCCGCGGTTACGTCTGATGAAGTGACAACAGAAGAAAGCACTACAATTCTTTCAACTTCTGTTGCTAGTTCGTCATCTGCAACGACAATGAACACGACATCAATTCCATTATCAACACAAAGTATAACAACTGATGAAGGGACCACAATGGCTACTTCTATAAAGGATACAACTGATGAGTTGACAACAATAGCATCTACTACTGTTGGTGTAACAACAGCTGAAGCTGCCACGTCCGCGGTTACGTCTGATAAAGTGACAACAGAA
Organism: Ophiura sarsii; assembly: GCA_035610835.1. Taxonomy (NCBI): domain Eukaryota; kingdom Metazoa; phylum Echinodermata; class Ophiuroidea; order Amphilepidida; family Ophiuridae; genus Ophiura; species Ophiura sarsii. The sequence continues at coordinate 45,579,048 of CM069458.1, read as the reverse complement.
GAAAGCACTACAATTCTTTCAACTTCTGTTGCTGGTTCGTCATCTGCAACGACAATGGAAACGACATCAATTCCATTATCAACACAAAGTATAACAACTGATGAAGGGAGCACAATGGCTACTTCTGTAAAAGTTACAACTGATGAGTTGACAACAATAAGATCAACTACTGTTGGTGTAACTTCTGTTGCTGGTACGTCATCTGCAACGACAATGGACACGACATCGATTCCGTTATCAACACAAAGTATGACAACTGATGAAGGGACCACAATGGCGACTTCTGTAAAGGTTACAACTGATGAGTTGACAACAATAGCATCAACTACTGTTGGTGTAACAACAGTTGAAGATGCCACGTCCGTGGTTACGTCTGATAAATTGACAACAGAAGAAAGCACTACAATTCTTTCAACTTCTGTTGCTGGTTCGTCATCTGCAACGACAATGGAAACGACATCAATTCCATTATCAACACAAAGTATAACAACTGATGAAAGGAGCATAATGGCTACTTCTGTAAAATTTACAACTGATGAGTTGACAACAATAGGATCAACTACTCTTGGTGTAACATCTGTTGCTGGTACGTCATCTGCAACGACAATGGACACGACATCGATTCCGTTATCAACACAAAGTATGACAACTGATGAAGGGACCACAATGGCGACTTCTGTAAAGGTTACAACTGATGAGTTGACAACAATAGGATCAACTACTGTTGGTTTGACAACAGCTGAAGCTGCCACGTCCGCGGTTACGTCTGATAAAGTGACAACAGAAGAAAGCACTACAATTCTTTCAACTTCTGTTGCTGGTTCGTCATCTGCAACGACAATGGAAACGACATCAATTCCATTATCAACACAAAGTATAACAACTGATGAAGGGACCACAATGGCTACTTCTGTAAAAGTTACAACTGATAAGTTGACAACAATAGGATCAACTACTGTTGGTGTAACTTCTGTTGCTGGTACGTCATCTGCAACGACAATGGACACGACATCGATTAAGTTCTCAACACAAAGTATGACAACTGATGAAGGGACCACAATGGCTACTTCTGTAAAAGTTACAACTGATGAGTTGACAACAATAGGATCAACTACTGTTGGTGTAATATCTGTTGCTGGTACGTCATCTGCAACGACAATGGACACTACATCGATTCCGTTATCAACACAAAGTATGACAACTGATGAAGGGACCACAATGGCGACTTCTGTAAAGGTTACAACTGATGAGTTGACAACAATAGGATCAACAACTGTTCGTTTGACAACAGTTGAAGCTGCCACGTCCGCGGTTACGTCTGATAAAGTGACAACAGAAGAAAGCACTACAATTCTTTCAACTTCTGTTGCTGGTTCGTCATCTGCAACGACAATGGAAACGACATCAATTCCATTATCAAAACAAAATATAACAACTGATGAAGGGAGCACAATGGCTACTTCTGTAAAAGTTACAACTGATGAGTTGACAACAATAGGATCAACTACTATTGGTTTGACAACAGCTAAAGCTGCCACATCCGCGGTTACGTCTGATAAAGTGACAACAGAAGAAAGCACTACAATTCTTTCAACTTCTGTTGCTGGTTCGTCATTTGCAACGACAATGGACACGACATCAATTCCATTATCAACACAAAGTATAACAACTGATGAAGGGACCACAATGGCTACTTCTGTAAAGGTTACAACTGATGAGTTGACATCAATAGCATCAACTACTATTGGTGTAACAACAGTTGAAGATGCCACGTCCGTGGTTACGTCTGATAAATTGACAACAGAAGAAAGCACTACAATTCTTTCAACTTCTGTTGCTGGTTCGTCATCTGCAACGACAATGGAAACGACATCAATTCCATTATCAACACAAAGTATAACAACTGATGAAAGGAGCATAATGGCTACTTCTGTAAAATTTACAACTGATGAGTTGACAACAATAGGATCAACTACTCTTGGTGTAACATCTGTTGCTGGTACGTCATCTGCAACGACAATGGACACGACATCGATTCCGTTATCAACACAAAGTATGACAACTGATGAAGGGACCACAATGGCGACTTCTGTAAAGGTTACAACTGATGAGTTGACAACAATAGGATCAACTACTGTTGGTTTGACAACAGCTGAAGCTGCCACGTCCGCGGTTACGTCTGATAAAGTGACAACAGAAGAAAGCACTACAATTCTTTCAACTTCTGTTGCTGGTTCGTCATCTGCAACGACAATGGAAACGACATCAATTCCCTTATCAACACAAAGTATAACAACTGATGAAGGGACCACAATGGCTACTTCTGTAAAAGTTACAACTGATAAGTTGACAACAATAGGATCAACTACTGTTGGTGTAACTTCTGTTGCTGGTACGTCATCTGCAACGACAATGGACACGACATCGATTAAGTTCTCAACACAAAGTATGACAACTGATGAAGGGACCACAATGGCGACTTCTGTAAAGGTTACAACTGATGAGTTGACAACAATATCATCAACTACTGTTGGTGTAACAACAGTTGAAGATGCCACGTCCGTGGTTACGTCTGATAAATTGACAACAGAGGAAAGCAGTACAATTCTTTCAACTTCTGTTGCTGGTTCGTCATCTGCAACGACAATGGACACGACATCAATTCCATTATCAACACAAAGTATAACAACTGATGAAGGGACGACAATGGCTACTTCTGCAAAGGTTACAACTGATGTGTTGACAACAATAGCATCAACTACTGTTGGTTTGACAACAGCTGAAGCTGCCACGTCCGCGGTTACATCTGATAAAGTGACAACAGAAGAAAGCACTACAATTCTTTCAACTTCTGTTGCTGGTTCGTCATCTGCAACGACAATGGACACGACTTCTATTCCATTATCAACACAAAGTATAACAACCGATGAAGGGACCACAATGGCTACTTCTGTAAAGGTTACAACTGATGAGTTGACAACAATAGGATCAACTAGTGTTGGTGTAACAACAGTTGAAGAAGCCACGTCCGTCGTTACGTCTGATAAATTGACAACAGAAGAAAGCACGACAATTCTTGCAACTTCTGTTGCTGGTACGTCATCTGCAACAACAATGGACACGACATCGATTCCGTTATCAACACAAAGTATAACAACTGATGAAGGGACCACAATGGCTACTTCTGTAAAGGTTACAACTGATGAGTTGACATCAATAGCATCAACTACTGTTGGTGTAACAACAGTTGAAGATGCCACGTCCGTGGTTACGTCTGATAAATTGACAACAGAAGAAAGCACTGCAATTCTTTCAACTTCTGTTGCTGGTTCGTCATCTGCAACGACAATGGAAATGACATCAATTCCATTATCAACACAAAGTATAACAACTGATGAAGGGACCACAATGGCTACTTCTGTAAAAGTTACAACTGATGAGTTGACAACAATAGGATCAACTACTGTTGGTGTAACTTCTGTTGCTGGTACGTCATCTGCAACGACAATGAACACGACATCAATTCCATTATCAACACAAAGTATAACAACTGATGAAGGGACCACAATGGCTACTTCTATAAAGGATACAACTGATGAGTTGACAACAATAGGATCAACTACTGTTGGTTTGACAACAGCTGAAGCTGCCACGTCCGCGGTTACGTCTGATAAAGTGACAACAGAAGAAAGCACTACAATTCTTTCAACTTCTGTTGCTGGTTCGTCATCTGCAACGACAATGGAAACGACATCAATTCCATTATCAACACAAAGTATAACAACTGATGAAGGGAGCACAATGGCTACTTCTGTAAAAGTTACAACTGATGAGTTGACAACAATAAGATCAACTACTGTTGGTGTAACTTCTGTTGCTGGTACGTCATCTGCAACGACAATGGACACGACATCGATTCCGTTATCAACACAAAGTATGACAACTGATGAAGGGACCACAATGGCGACTTCTGTAAAGGTTACAACTGATGAGTTGACAACAATAGGATCAACTACTGTTGGTTTGACAACAGCTGAAGCTGCCACGTCCGCGGTTACGTCTGATAAATTGACAACAGAAGAAAGCACGACAATTCTTGCAACTTCTGTTGCTGGTACGTCATCTGCAACAACAATGGACACGACGTCGATTCCGTTATCAACACAAAGTATAACAACTGATGAAGGGACCACAATGGCTACTTCTGTAAAGGTTACAACTGATGAGTTGACAACAATAGCATCAACTACTGTTGGTGTAACAACAGTTGAAGATGCCACGTCCGTGGTTACGTCTGATAAATTGACAACAGAAGAAAGCAGTACAATTCTTTCAACTTCTGTTGCTGGTTCGTCATCTGCAACGACAATGGACACGACATCAATTCCATTATCAACACAAAGTATAACAACTGATGAAGGGACCACAATGGCTACTTCTGCAAAGGTTACAACTGATGTGTTGACAACAATAGCATCAACTACTGTTGGTTTGACAACAGCTGAAGCTGCCACGTCCGCGGTTACATCTGATAAAGTGACAACAGAAGAAAGCACTACAATTCTTTCAACTTCTGTTGCTGGTTCGTCATCTGCAACGACAATGGACACGACATCAATTCCATTATCAACACAAAGTATAACAACTGATGAAGGGACCACAATGGCTACTTTTGTAAAAGTTACAACTGATGAGTTGACAACAATAGGATCAACTACTGTTGGTGTAACATCTGTTGCTGGTACGTCATCTGCAACGACAATGGACACGACATCGATTCCGTTATCAACACAAAGTATGACAACTGATGAAGGGACCACAATGGCGACTTCTGTAAAGGTTACAACTGACGAGTTGACAACAATACGATCAACAACTGTTGGTTTGACAACAGCTGAAGCTGCCACGTCCGCGGTTACGTCTGATGAAGTGACAACAGAAGAAAGCACTACAATTCTTTCAACTTCTGTTGCTAGTTCGTCATCTGCAACGACAATGAACACGACATCAATTCCATTATCAACACAAAGTATAACAACTGATGAAGGGACCACAATGGCTACTTCTATAAAGGATACAACTGATGAGTTGACAACAATAGCATCTACTACTGTTGGTGTAACAACAGCTGAAGCTGCCACGTCCGCGGTTACGTCTGATAAAGTGACAACAGAAGAAAGCACTACAATTCTTTCAACTTCTGTTGCTGGTTCGTCATCTGCAACGACAATGGAAACGACATCAATTCCATTATCAACACAAAGTATAACAACTGATGAAGGGAGCACAATGGCTACTTCTGTAAAAGTTACAACTGATGAGTTGACAACAATAAGATCAACTACTGTTGGTGTAACTTCTGTTGCTGGTACGTCATCTGCATCGACAATGGACACGACATCGATTCCGTTATCAACACAAAGTATGACAACTGATGAAGGGACCACAATGGCGACTTCTGTAAAGGTTACAACTGATGAGTTGACAACAATAGCATCAACTACTGTTGGTGTAACAACAGTTGAAGATGCCACGTCCGTGGTTACGTCTGATAAATTGACAACAGAAGAAAGCACTACAATTCTTTCAACTTCTGTTGCTGGTTCGTCATCTGCAACGACAATGGAAACGACATCAATTCCATTATCAACACAAAGTATAACAACTGATGAAAGGAGCATAATGGCTACTTCTGTAAAATTTACAACTGATGAGTTGACAACAATAGGATCAACTACTCTTGGTGTAACATCTGTTGCTGGTACGTCATCTGCAACGACAATGGACACGACATCGATTCCGTTATCAACACAAAGTATGACAACTGATGAAGGGACCACAATGGCGACTTCTGTAAAGGTTACAACTGATGAGTTGACAACAATAGGATCAACTACTGTTGGTTTGACAACAGCTGAAGCTGCCACGTCCGCGGTTACGTCTGATAAAGTGACAACAGAAGAAAGCACTACAATTCTTTCAACTTCTGTTGCTGGTTCGTCATCTGCAACGACAATGGAAACGACATCAATTCCATTATCAACACAAAGTATAACAACTGATGAAGGGACCACAATGGCTACTTCTGTAAAAGTTACAACTGATAAGTTGACAACAATAGGATCAACTACTGTTGGTGTAACTTCTGTTGCTGGTACGTCATCTGCAACGACAATGGACACGACATCGATTAAGTTCTCAACACAAAGTATGACAACTGATGAAGGGACCACAATGGCGACTTCTGTAAAGGTTACAACTGATGAGTTGACAACAATATCATCAACTACTGTTGGTGTAACAACAGTTGAAGATGCCACGTCCGTGGTTACGTCTGATAAATTGACAACAGAGGAAAGCAGTACAATTCTTTCAACTTCTGTTGCTGGTTCGTCATCTGCAACGACAATGGACACGACATCAATTCCATTATCAACACAAAGTATAACAACTGATGAAGGGACCACAATGGCTACTTCTGCAAAGGTTACAACTGATGTGTTGACAACAATAGCATCAACTACTGTTGGTTTGACAACAGCTGAAGCTGCCACGTCCGCGGTTACATCTGATAAAGTGACAACAGAAGAAAGCACTACAATTCTTTCAACTTCTGTTGCTGGTTCGTCATCTGCAACGACAATGGACACGACTTCTATTCCATTATCAACACAAAGTATAACAACCGATGAAGGGACCACAATGGCTACTTCTGTAAAGGTTACAACTGATGAGTTGACAACAATAGGATCAACTAGTGTTGGTGTAACAACAGTTGAAGAAGCCACGTCCGTCGTTACGTCTGATAAATTGACAACAGAAGAAAGCACGACAATTCTTGCAACTTCTGTTGCTGGTACGTCATCTGCAACAACAATGGACACGACATCGATTCCGTTATCAACACAAAGTATAACAACTGATGAAGGGACCACAATGGCTACTTCTGTAAAGGTTACAACTGATGAGTTGACATCAATAGCATCAACTACTGTTGGTGTAACAACAGTTGAAGATGCCACGTCCGTGGTTACGTCTGATAAATTGACAACAGAAGAAAGCACTGCAATTCTTTCAACTTCTGTTGCTGGTTCGTCATCTGCAACGACAATGGAAATGACATCAATTCCATTATCAACACAAAGTATAACAACTGATGAAGGGACCACAATGGCTACTTCTGTAAAAGTTACAACTGATGAGTTGACAACAATAGGATCAACTACTGTTGGTGTAACTTCTGTTGCTGGTACGTCATCTGCAACGACAATGAACACGACATCAATTCCATTATCAACACAAAGTATAACAACTGATGAAGGGACCACAATGGCTACTTCTATAAAGGATACAACTGATGAGTTGACAACAATAGGATCAACTACTGTTGGTTTGACAACAGCTGAAGCTGCCACGTCCGCGGTTACGTCTGATAAAGTGACAACAGAAGAAAGCACTACAATTCTTTCAACTTCTGTTGCTGGTTCGTCATCTGCAACGACAATGGAAACGACATCAATTCCATTATCAACACAAAGTATAACAACTGATGAAGGGAGCACAATGGCTACTTCTGTAAAAGTTACAACTGATGAGTTGACAACAATAAGATCAACTACTGTTGGTGTAACTTCTGTTGCTGGTACGTCATCTGCAACGACAATGGACACGACATCGATTCCGTTATCAACACAAAGTATGACAACTGATGAAGGGACCAAAATGGCGACTTCTGTAAAGGTTACAACTGATGAGTTGACAACAATAGGATCAACTACTGTTGGTTTGACAACAGCTGAAGCTGCCACGTCCGCGGTTACGTCTGATAAATTGACAACAGAAGAAAGCACGACAATTCTTGCAACTTCTGTTGCTGGTACGTCATCTGCAACAACAATGGACACGACATCGATTCCGTTATCAACACAAAGTATAACAACTGATGAAGGGACCACAATGGCTACTTCTGTAAAGGTTACAACTGATGAGTTGACAACAATAGCATCAACTACTGTTGGTGTAACAACAGTTGAAGATGCCACGTCCGTGGTTACGTCTGATAAATTGACAACAGAAGAAAGCAGTACAATTCTTTCAACTTCTGTTGCTGGTTCGTCATCTGCAACGACAATGGACACGACATCAATTCCATTATCAACACAAAGTATAACAACTGATGAAGGGACCACAATCGCTACTTCTGCAAAGGTTACAACTGATGTGTTGACAACAATAGCATCAACTACTGTTGGTTTGACAACAGCTGAAGCTGCCACGTCCGCGGTTACATCTGATAAAGTGACAACAGAAGAAAGCACTACAATTCTTTCAACTTCTGTTGCTGGTTCGTCATCTGCAACGACAATGGACACGACATCAATTCCATTATCAACACAAAGTATAACAACTGATGAAGGGACCACAATGGCTACTTTTGTAAAAGTTACAACTGATGAGTTGACAACAATAGGATCAACTACTGTTGGTGTAACATCTGTTGCTGGTACGTCATCTGCAACGACAATGGACACGACATCGATTCCGTTATCAACACAAAGTATAACAACTGATGAAGGGACCACAATGGCTACTTCTGCAAAGGTTACAACTGATGTGTTGACAACAATAGCATCAACTACTGTTGGTTTGACAACAGCTGAAGCTGCCACGTCCGCGGTTACATCTGATAAAGTGACAACAGAAGAAAGCACTACAATTCTTTCAACTTCTGTTGCTGGTTCGTCATCTGCAACGACAATGGACACGACTTCTATTCCATTATCAACACAAAGTATAACAACCGATGAAGGGACCACAATGGCTACTTCTGTAAAGGTTACAACTGATGAGTTGACAACAATAGGATCAACTAGTGTTGGTGTAACAACAGTTGAAGAAGCCACGTCCGTCGTTACGTCTGATAAATTGACAACAGAAGAAAGCACGACAATTCTTGCAACTTCTGTTGCTGGTACGTCATCTGCAACAACAATGGACACGACATCGATTCCGTTATCAACACAAAGTATAACAACTGATGAAGGGACCACAATGGCTACTTCTGTAAAGGTTACAACTGATGAGTTGACATCAATAGCATCAACTACTGTTGGTGTAACAACAGTTGAAGATGCCACGTCCGTGGTTACGTCTGATAAATTGACAACAGAAGAAAGCACTGCAATTCTTTCAACTTCTGTTGCTGGTTCGTCATCTGCAACGACAATGGAAATGACATCAATTCCATTATCAACACAAAGTATAACAACTGATGAAGGGACCACAATGGCTACTTCTGTAAAAGTTACAACTGATGAGTTGACAACAATAGGATCAACTACTGTTGGTGTAACTTCTGTTGCTGGTACGTCATCTGCAACGACAATGAACACGACATCAATTCCATTATCAACACAAAGTATAACAACTGATGAAGGGACCACAATGGCTACTTCTATAAAGGATACAACTGATGAGTTGACAACAATAGGATCAACTACTGTTGGTTTGACAACAGCTGAAGCTGCCACGTCCGCGGTTACGTCTGATAAAGTGACAACAGAAGAAAGCACTACAATTCTTTCAACTTCTGTTGCTGGTTCGTCATCTGCAACGACAATGGAAACGACATCAATTCCATTATCAACACAAAGTATAACAACTGATGAAGGGAGCACAATGGCTACTTCTGTAAAAGTTACAACTGATGAGTTGACAACAATAAGATCAACTACTGTTGGTGTAACTTCTGTTGCTGGTACGTCATCTGCAACGACAATGGACACGACATCGATTCCGTTATCAACACAAAGTATGACAACTGATGAAGGGACCAAAATGGCGACTTCTGTAAAGGTTACAACTGATGAGTTGACAACAATAGGATCAACTACTGTTGGTTTGACAACAGCTGAAGCTGCCACGTCCGCGGTTACGTCTGATAAATTGACAACAGAAGAAAGCACGACAATTCTTGCAACTTCTGTTGCTGGTACGTCATCTGCAACAACAATGGACACGACATCGATTCCGTTATCAACACAAAGTATAACAACTGATGAAGGGACCACAATGGCTACTTCTGTAAAGGTTACAACTGATGAGTTGACAACAATAGCATCAACTACTGTTGGTGTAACAACAGTTGAAGATGCCACGTCCGTGGTTACGTCTGATAAATTGACAACAGAAGAAAGCAGTACAATTCTTTCAACTTCTGTTGCTGGTTCGTCATCTGCAACGACAATGGACACGACATCAATTCCATTATCAACACAAAGTATAACAACTGATGAAGGGACCACAATCGCTACTTCTGCAAAGGTTACAACTGATGTGTTGACAACAATAGCATCAACTACTGTTGGTTTGACAACAGCTGAAGCTGCCACGTCCGCGGTTACATCTGATAAAGTGACAACAGAAGAAAGCACTACAATTCTTTCAACTTCTGTTGCTGGTTCGTCATCTGCAACGACAATGGACACGACATCAATTCCATTATCAACACAAAGTATAACAACTGATGAAGGGACCACAATGGCTACTTTTGTAAAAGTTACAACTGATGAGTTGACAACAATAGGATCAACTACTGTTGGTGTAACATCTGTTGCTGGTACGTCATCTGCAACGACAATGGACACGACATCGATTCCGTTATCAACACAAAGTATGACAACTGATGAAGGGACCACAATGGCGACTTCTGTAAAGGTTACAACTGACGAGTTGACAACAATACGATCAACAACTGTTGGTTTGACAACAGCTGAAGTTGCCACGTCCGCGGTTACGTCTGATGAAGTGACAACAGAAGAAAGCACTACAATTCTTTCAACTTCTGTTGCTAGTTCGTCATCTGCAACGACAATGAACACGACATCAATTCCATTATCAACACAAAGTATAACAACTGATGAAGGGACCACAATGGCTACTTCTATAAAGGATACAACTGATGAGTTGACAACAATAGCATCTACTACTGTTGGTGTAACAACAGCTGAAGCTGCCACGTCCGCGGTTACGTCTGATAAAGTGACAACAGAAGAAAGCACTACAATTCTTTCAACTTCTGTTGCTGGTTCGTCATCTGCAACGACAATGGAAACGACATCAATTCCATTATCAACACAAAGTATAACAACTGATGAAAGGAGCATAATGGCTACTTCTGTAAAATTTACAACTGATGAGTTGACAACAATAGGATCAACTACTCTTGGTGTAACATCTGTTGCTGGTACGTCATCTGCAACGACAATGGACACGACATCGATTCCGTTATCAACACAAAGTATGACAACTGATGAAGGGACCACAATGGCGACTTCTGTAAAGGTTACAACTGATGAGTTGACAACAATAGCATCAACTACTGTTGGTGTAACAACAGTTGAAGATGCCACGTCCGTGGTTACGTCTGATAAATTGACAACAGAAGAAAGCAGTACAATTCTTTCAACTTCTGTTGCTGGTTCGTCATCTGCAACGACAATGGAAACGACATCAATTCTATTATCAACACAAAGTATAACAACTGATGAAGGGACCACAATGGCTACTTCTGTAAAAGTTACAACTGATAAGTTGACAACAATAGGATCAACTACTGTTGGCGTAACTTCTGTTGCTGGTACGTCATCTGCAACGACAATGGACACGACATCGATTCCGTTATCAACACAAAGTATGACAACTGATGAAGGGACCACAATGGCGACTTCTGTAAAGGTTACAACTGATGAGTTGACAACAATAGGATCAACTACTGTTGGTGTAACAACAGTTGAAGAAGCCACGTCCGTCGTTACGTCTGATAAATTGACAACAGAAGAAAGCACGACAATTCTTGCAACTTCTGTTGCTGGTTCGTCATCTGCAACGACAATGGACACGACATCAATTCCATTATCAACACAAAGTATAACAACGGATGAAGGGACCCCAATGGCTACTTTTGCAAAGGTTACAACTGATGTGTTGACAACAATAGCATCAACTACTGTTGGTTTGACAACAGCTGAAGCTGCTACGTCCGCGGTTACATCTGATAAAGTGACAACAGAAGAAAGCACTACAATTCTTTCAACTTCTGTTGCTGGTTCGTCATCTGCAACGACAATGGACACGACTTCTATTCCATTATCAAAACAAAGTATAACAACCGATGAAGGGACTACAATGGCTACTTCTGTAAAGGTTACAACTGATAAGTTGACAACAATAGGATCAACTACTGTTGGTGTAACAACAGTGAAAGAAGCCACGTCCGTCGTTACGTCTGATAAATTGACAACAGAAGAAAGCACGACAATTCTTGCAACTTCTGTTGCTGGTACGTCATCTGCAACGACAATGGACACGACATCGATTCCGTTATCAACACAAAGTATGACAACTGATGAAGGGACCACAATGGCGACTTCTGTAAAGGTTACAACTGACGAGTTGACAACTATACGATCAACAACTGTTAGTTTGACAACAGCTGAAGCTGCCACGTCCGCGGTTACGTCTGATGAAGTGACAACAGAAGAAAGCACTACAATTCTTTCAACTTCTGTTGCTAGTTCGTCATCTGCAACGACAATGGACACGACATCAATTCCATTATCAACACAAAGTATAACAACTGATGAAGGGACCACAATGGCTACTTCTGTAAAGGATACAACTGATGAGTTGACAACAATAGCATCAACTACTGTTGGTGTAACAACAGTTGAAGATGCCACGTCCGTGGTTACGTCTGATAAATTGACAACAGAAGAAAGCACTACAATTCTTTCAACTTCTGTTGCTGGTTCGTCATCTGCAACGACAATGGAAACGACATCAATTCCATTATCAACACAAAGTATAACAACTGATGAAGGAAGCACAATGGCTACTTCTGTAAAAGTTACAACTGATGAGTTGACAACAATAGGATCAACAACTGTTGGTTTGACAACAGCTGAAGCTGCCACGTCCGCTGTTACGTCTGATAAAGTGACAACAGAAGAAAGCACTACAATTCTTTCAACTTCTGTTGCTGGTTCGTCATCTGCCACGACAATGGACACGACATCAATTCCATTATCAACACAAAGTATAACAACTGATGAAGGGACCACAATGGCTACATCTGTAAATGTTACAACTGATGAGTTGACAACAATAGCATCAACTACTGTTGGTGTAACAACAGTTGAAGATGCCACGTCCGTGGTTACGTCTGATAAATTGACAACAGAAGAAAGCACTACAATTCTTTCAACTTCTGTTGCTGGTTCGTCATCTGCAACGACAATGGAAACGACATCAATTCCATTATCAACACAAAGTATAACAACTGATGAAGGGAGCACAATGGCTACTTCTGTAAAAGTTACAACTGATGAGTTGACAACAATAGGATCAACTACTGTTGGTGTAACTTCTGTTGCTGGTACGTCATCTGCAACGACAATGGACACGACATCGATTCCGTTATCAACACAAAGTATGACAACTGATGAAGGGACCATCATGGCGACTTCTGTAAAGGTTACAACTGATGAGTTGACAACAATAGGATCAACTACTGTTGGTTTGACAACAGCTGAAGCTGCCACGTCCGCGGTTACGTCTGATAAAGTGACAACAGAAGAAAGCACTACAATTCTTTCAACTTCTGTTGCTGGTTCGTCATCTGCAACGACAATGGACACGACATCAATTCCATTATCAACACAAAGTATAACAACTGATGAAGGGACCACAATGGCTACTTCTGCAAAGGTTACAACTGATGTGTTGACAACAATAGCATCAACTACTGTTGGTTTGACAACAGCTGAAGCTGCCACGTCCGCGGTTACATCTGATAAAGTGACAACAGAAGAAAGCACTACAATTCTTTCAACTTCTGTTGCTGGTTCGTCATCTGCAACGACAATGGACACGACTTCTATTCCATTATCAACACAAAGTATAACAACTGATGAAGGGACCACAATGGCTACTTCTGCAAAGGTTACAACTGATGTGTTGACAACAATAGCATCAACTACTGTTGGTTTGACAACAGCTGAAGCTGCCACGTCCGCGGTTACATCTGATAAAGTGACAACAGAAGAAAGCACTACAATTCTTTCAACTTCTGTTGCTGGTTCGTCATCTGCAACGACAATGGAAACGACATCAATTCCATTATCAACACAAAGTATAACAACTGATGAAGGAAGCACAATGGCTACTTCTGTAAAAGTTACAACTGATGAGTTGACAACAATAGGATCAACAACTGTTGGTTTGACAACAGCTGAAGCTGCCACGTCCGCTGTTACGTCTGATAAAGTGACAACAGAAGAAAGCACTACAATTCTTTCAACTTCTGTTGCTGGTTCGTCATCTGCCACGACAATGGACACGACATCAATTCCATTATCAACACAAAGTATAACAACTGATGAAGGGACCACAATGGCTACATCTGTAAATGTTACAACTGATGAGTTGACAACAATAGCATCAACTACTGTTGGTGTAACAACAGTTGAAGATGCCACGTCCGTGGTTACGTCTGATAAATTGACAACAGAAGAAAGCACTACAATTCTTTCAACTTCTGTTGCTGGTTCGTCATCTGCAACGACAATGGAAACGACATCAATTCCATTATCAACACAAAGTATAACAACTGATGAAGGGAGCACAATGGCTACTTCTGTAAAAGTTACAACTGATGAGTTGACAACAATAGGATCAACTACTGTTGGTGTAACATCTGTTGCTGGTACGTCATCTGCAACGACAATGGACACGACATCGATTCCGTTATCAACACAAAGTATGACAACTGATGAAGGGACCATCATGGCGACTTCTGTAAAGGTTACAACTGATGAGTTGACAACAATAGGATCAACTACTGTTGGTTTGACAACAGCTGAAGCTGCCACGTCCGCGGTTACGTCTGATAAAGTGACAACAGAAGAAAGCACTACAATTCTTTCAACTTCTGTTGCTGGTTCGTCATCTGCAACGACAATGGACACGACTTCTATTCCATTATCAACACAAAGTATAACAACCGATGAAGGGACCACAATGGCTACTTCTGTAAAGGTTACAACTGATGAGTTGACAACAATAGGATCAACTACTGTTGGTGTAACAACAGTTGAAGAAGCCACGTCCGTCGTTACGTCTGATAAATTGACAACAGAAGAAAGCACTACAATTCTTGCAACTTCTGTTGCTGATACGTCATCTGCAACAACAATGGACACGACATCGATTCCGTTATCAACACAAAGTATAACAACTGATGAAGGGACCACAATGGCTACTTCTGTAAAGGTTACAACTGATGAGTTGACAACAATAGCATCAACTACTGTCGGTGTAACAACAGTTGAAGATGCCACGTCCGTGGTTACGTCTGATAAATTGACAACAGAAGAAAGCACTACAATTCTTTCAACTTCTGTTGCTGGTTCGTCATCTGCAACGACAATGGAAACGACATCAATTCCATTATCAACACAAAGTATAACAACTGATGAAGGAAGCACAATGGCTACTTCTGTAAAAGTTACAACTGATAAGTTGACAACAATAGGATCAACAACTGTTGGTTTGACAACAGCTGAAGCTGCCACGTCCGCTGTTACGTCTGATAAAGTGACAACAGAAGAAAGCACTACAATTCTTTCAACTTCTGTTGCTGGTTCGTCATCTGCCACGACAATGGACACGACATCAATTCCATTATCAACACAAAGTATAACAACTGATGAAGGGACCACAATGGCTACATCTGTAAATGTTACAACTGATGAGTTGACAACAATAGCATCAACTACTGTTGGTGTAACAACAGTTGAAGATGCCACGTCCGTGGTTACGTCTGATAAATTGACAACAGAAGAAAGCACTACAATTCTTTCAACTTCTGTTGCTGGTTCGTCATCTGCAACGACAATGGAAACGACATCAATTCCATTATCAACACAAAGTATAACAACTGATGAAGGGAGCACAATGGCTACTTCTGTAAAAGTTACAACTGATGAGTTGACAACAATAGGATCAACTACTGTTGGTGTAACATCTGTTGCTGGTACGTCATCTGCAACGACAATGGACACGACATCGATTCCGTTATCAACACAAAGTATGACAACTGATGAAGGGACCATCATGGCGACTTCTGTAAAGGTTACAACTGATGAGTTGACAACAATAGGATCAACTACTGTTGGTTTGACAACAGCTGAAGCTGCCACGTCCGCGGTTACGTCTGATAAAGTGACAACAGAAGAAAGCACTACAATTCTTTCAACTTCTGTTGCTGGTTCGTCATCTGCAACGACAATGGACACGACTTCTATTCCATTATCAACACAAAGTATAACAACCGATGAAGGGACCACAATGGCTACTTCTGTAAAGGTTACAACTGATGAGTTGACAACAATAGGATCAACTACTGTTGGTGTAACAACAGTTGAAGAAGCCACGTCCGTCGTTACGTCTGATAAATTGACAACAGAAGAAAGCACTACAATTCTTGCAACTTCTGTTGCTGATACGTCATCTGCAACAACAATGGACACGACATCGATTCCGTTATCAACACAAAGTATAACAACTGATGAAGGGACCACAATGGCTACTTCTGTAAAGGTTACAACTGATGAGTTGACAACAATAGCATCAACTACTGTCGGTGTAACAACAGTTGAAGATGCCACGTCCGTGGTTACGTCTGATAAATTGACAACAGAAGAAAGCACTACAATTCTTTCAACTTCTGTTGCTGGTTCGTCATCTGCAACGACAATGGAAACGACATCAATTCCATTATCAACACAAAGTATAACAACTGATGAAGGAAGCACAATGGCTACTTCTGTAAAAGTTACAACTGATAAGTTGACAACAATAGGATCAACAACTGTTGGTTTGACAACAGCTGAAGCTGCCACGTCCGCTGTTACGTCTGATAAAGTGACAACAGAAGAAAGCACTACAATTCTTTCAACTTCTGTTGCTGGTTCGTCATCTGCAACGACAATGGACACGACATCAATTCCATTATCAACACAAAGTATAACAACTGATGAAGGGACCACAATGGCTACATCTGTAAAGGTTACAACTGATGAGTTGACAACAATAGCATCAACTACTGTTGGTGTGACAACAGTTGAAGATGCCACGCCCGTGGTTACCTCTGATAAATTGACAACAGAAGAAAGCACTACAATTCTTTCAACTTCTGTTGCTGGTTCGTCATCTGCAACGACAATGGAAACGACATCAATTCCATTATCAACACAAAGTATAACAACTGATGAAGGGAGCACAATGGCTACTTCTGTAAAAGTTACAACTGATGAGTTGACAACAATAGGATCAACTACTGTTGGTGTAACTTCTGTTGCTGGTACGTCATCTGCAACGACAATGGACACGACATCGATTCCGTTATCAACACAAAGTATGACAATTGATGAAGGGACCATCATGGCGACTTCTGTAAAGGTTACAACTGATGAGTTGACAACAATAGGATCAACTACTGTTGGTTTGACAACAGCTGAAGCTGCCACGTCCGCGGTTACGTCTGATAAAGTGACAACAGAAGAAAGCACTACAATTCTTTCAACTTCTGTTGCTGGTTCGTCATCTGCAACGACAATGGACACGACTTCTATTCCATTATCAACACAAAGTATAACAACCGATGAAGGGACCACAATGGCTACTTCTGTAAAGGTTACAACTTATGAGTTGACAACAATAGGATCAACTACTGTTGGTGTAACAACAGTTGAAGAAGCCACGTCCGTCGTTACGTCTGATAAATTGACAACAGAAGAAAGCACGACAGTTCTTGCAACTTCTGTTGCTGGTACGTCATCTGCAACAACAATGGACACGACATCGATTCCGTTATCAACACAAAGTATAACAACTGATGAAGGGACCACAATGGCTACTTCTGTAAAGGTTACAACTGATGAGTTGACAACAATAGCATCAACTACTGTTGGTGTAACAACCGTTGAAGATGCCACGTCCGTGGTTACGTCTGATGAATTGACAACAGAAGAGGGCACTACAATTCTTTCAACTTCTGTTGCTGGTTCGTCATCTGCAACGACAATGGAAACGACATCGATTCCATTATCGACACAAAGTATAACAACTGATGAAGGGAGCACAATGGCTACTTCTGTAAAAGTTACAACTGATGAGTTGACAACAATAGGATCAACAACTGTTGGTTTGACAACAGCTGAAGCTGCCACGTCCGCTGTTACGTCTGATAAAGTGACAACAGAAGAAAGCACTACAATTCTTTCAACTTCTGTTGCTGGTACGTCATCTGCAACAACAACGGACACGACATCGATTCCGTTATCAACACAAAGTATAACAACTGATGAAGGGACCACAATGGCTACTTCTGTAAAGGTTACAACTGATAAGTTAACAACAATAGCATCAACTACTGTTGGTGTAACAACAGTTGAAGATGCCACGTCCGTGGTTACGTCTGATAAATTGACAACAGAAGAAAGCACTACAATTCTTTCCACTTCTGTTGCTGGTTCGTCATCTGCAACGACAATGGAAACGACATCAGTTCCATTATCAACACAAAGTATAACAACTGATGAAAGGACCACAATGGCTACTTCTGTAAAAGTTACAACTGATGAGTTGACAACAATAGGATCAACTACTGTTGGTGTAACATCTGTTGCTGGTACGTCATCTGCAACGACAATGGACACGACATCGATTCCGTTATCAACACAAAGTATAACAACTGATGAAGGGACCACAATGGCTACTTCTGCAAAGGTTACAACTGATGAGTTGACAACAATAGCATCAACTACTGTTGGTTTGACAACAGCTGAAGCTGCCACGTCCGTGGTTACGTCTGATAAAGGGACAACAGAAGAAAGCACTACAATTCTTTCAACTTCTGTTGCTGGTTCGTCATCTGCAACGACAATGGAAACGACATCAATTCCATTATCAACACAAAGTATAACAACTGATGAAGGGAGCACAATGGCTACTTCTGTAAAAGTTACAACTGATAAGTTGACAACAATAGGATCAACTACTGTTGGTGTAACTTCTGTTGCTGGTACGTCATCTGCAACGACAATGGACACGACATCGATTTCGTTATCAACACAAAGTATGACAACTGATGAAGGGTCCACAATGGCGACTTCTGTAAAGGTTACAACTGATGTGTTGACAACAATAGCATCAACTACTGTTGGTTTGACAACAGCTGAAGCTGCCACGTCCGCGGTTACATCTGATAAATTGACAACTGAAGAAAGCACGACAATTCTTGCAACTTCTGTTGCTGGTACGTCATCTGCAACAACAATGGACACGACATCGATTCCGTTATCAACTCAAAGTATAACAACTAATGCAGGGACCACAATGGCTACTTCCGTAAAGGTTACAACTGATGAGTTGACAACAATAGGATCAACTACTGTTGGTGTAACAACAGTTGAAGAAGCCACGTCCGTGGTTACGTCTGATAAATTGACAACAGAAGAAAGCACGACAATTCTTGCAACCTCTGTTGCTGGTTCGTCATCTGCAACGACAATGGACACGACATCAATTCCATTATCAACACAAAGTATAACAACTAATGCAGGGACCACAATGGCTACTTCCGTAAAGGTTACAACTGATGAGTTGACAACAATAGGATCAACTACTGTTGGTGTAACAACAGTTGAAGAAGACACGTCCGTGGTTACGTCTGATAAATTGACAACAGAAGAAAGCACGACAATTCTTGCAACTTCTGTTGCTGGTTCGTCATCTGCAACGACAATGGACACGACATCAATTCCATTATCAACACAAAGTATAACAACTGATGAAGGGACCACAATGGCTACTTCTGTAAAGGTTACAACTGATGAGTTGACAACAATAGGATCAACTACTGTTGGTGTAACAACAGTGGAAGATGCCACCTCCGGTGTTACGTCTGATCAATTGACAACAGAAGAAAGCACTACAATTCATTCAAGTTCTGTTGCTGGTTCGTCATCTGCAACGACAATGGACACGACATCAATTCCATTATCAACACAAAGTACAACAACTGATGAAGGGACCACAATGGCGACTTCTGTAAAGGTTACAACTGATGAGTTGACAACAATAGGATCAACTACTGTTGGTGTAACAACAGTTGAAGAAGCCACGTCCGTCGTTACGTCTGATAAATTGACAACAGAAGAAAGCACGACAATTCTTACAACTTCTGTTGCTGGTTCGTCATCTGCTTCGACAATGGACACGACATCAATTCCATTATCAACACAAAGTATAACAACTGATGAAGGGACCACAATGGCTACTTCTGTAAAGGTAACAACAGTTGAAGATGCCACGTCCGTGGTTACGTCTGATAAATTGACAACAGAAGAAAGCACTACAATTCTTTCAACTTCTGTTGCTGGTTCGTCATCTGCAACGACAATGGACACGACATCGATTCCGTTATCAATACAAAGTACAACAACTGATGAAGGGACCACAATGGCTACTTCTGTAAAGGTTACAATTGATGAGTTTACAACAATAGCATCAACTACTGTTGGTTTGACAACAGCTGAAGCTTCCACGTCTGTGGTTACGTCTGATAAATTGACAACAGAAGAAAGCACTACAATTCTTTCAACTTCTGTTGCTGGTACGTCATCTGCAACAACAATGGACACGACATCGATTCCGTTATCAACAAAAAGTACAACAACTGATGAAGGGACCACAATGGCGACTTCTGTAAAGGTTACAACTGATGAGTTGACAACAATAGGATCAACTGCTGTTGGTGTAACAACAGTTGAAAATGCCACGTCCGTGGTTACGTCTGATAAATTGACAACAGAAGAAATCACTACAATTCTTTCAAGTTCTGTTGCTGGTTCGTCATCTGCAACGACAATGGACACGACATCAATTCCATTATCAACACAAAGTATAACAACTAATGCAGGGACCACAATGGCTACTTCCGTAAAGGTTACAACTGATGAGTTGACAACAATAGGATCAACTACTGTTGGTGTAACAACAGTTGAAGAAGACACGTCCGTGGTTACGTCTGATAAATTGACAACAGAAGAAAGCACGACAATTCTTGCAACTTCTGTTGCTGGTTCGTCATCTGCAACGACAATGGACACGACATCAATTCCATTATCAACACAAAGTATAACAACTGATGAAGGGACCACAATGGCTACTTCTGTAAAGGTTACAACTGATGAGTTGACAACAATAGGATCAACTACTGTTGGTGTAACAACAGTGGAAGATGCCACCTCCGGTGTTACGTCTGATCAATTGACAACAGAAGAAAGCACTACAATTCATTCAAGTTCTGTTGCTGGTTCGTCATCTGCAACGACAATGGACACGACATCAATTCCATTATCAACACAAAGTACAACAACTGATGAAGGGACCACAATGGCGACTTCTGTAAAGGTTACAACTGATGAGTTGACAACAATAGGATCAACTACTGTTGGTGTAACAACAGTTGAAGAAGCCACGTCCGTCGTTACGTCTGATAAATTGACAACAGAAGAAAGCACGACAATTCTTACAACTTCTGTTGCTGGTTCGTCATCTGCTTCGACAATGGACACGACATCAATTCCATTATCAACACAAAGTATAACAACTGATGAAGGGACCACAATGGCTACTTCTGTAAAGGTAACAACAGTTGAAGATGCCACGTCCGTGGTTACGTCTGATAAATTGACAACAGAAGAAAGCACTACAATTCTTTCAACTTCTGTTGCTGGTTCGTCATCTGCAACGACAATGGACACGACATCGATTCCGTTATCAATACAAAGTACAACAACTGATGAAGGGACCACAATGGCTACTTCTGTAAAGGTTACAATTGATGAGTTTACAACAATAGCATCAACTACTGTTGGTTTGACAACAGCTGAAGCTTCCACGTCTGTGGTTACGTCTGATAAATTGACAACAGAAGAAAGCACTACAATTCTTTCAACTTCTGTTGCTGGTACGTCATCTGCAACAACAATGGACACGACATCGATTCCGTTATCAACAAAAAGTACAACAACTGATGAAGGGACCACAATGGCGACTTCTGTAAAGGTTACAACTGATGAGTTGACAACAATAGGATCAACTGCTGTTGGTGTAACAACAGTTGAAAATGCCACGTCCGTGGTTACGTCTGATAAATTGACAACAGAAGAAATCACTACAATTCTTTCAAGTTCTGTTGCTGGTTCGTCATCTGCAACGACAATGGACACGACATCAATTCCATTATCAACACAAAGTATAACAACTGATGAAGGGACCACAATGGCTACATCTGTAAATGTTACAACTGATGAGTTGACAACAATAGCATCAACTACTGTTGGTGTAACAACAGTTGAAGATGCCACGTCCGTGGTTACGTCTGATAAATTGACAACAGAAGAAAGCACTACAATTCTTTCAACTTCTGTTGCTGGTTCGTCATCTGCAACGACAATGGAAACGACATCAATTCCATTATCAACACAAAGTATAACAACTGATGAAGGGAGCACAATGGCTACTTCTGTAAAAGTTACAACTGATGAGTTGACAACAATAGGATCAACTACTGTTGGTGTAACTTCTGTTGCTGGTACGTCATCTGCAACGACAATGGACACGACATCGATTCCGTTATCAACACAAAGTATGACAACTGATGAAGGGACCATCATGGCGACTTCTGTAAAGGTTACAACTGATGAGTTGACAACAATAGGATCAACTACTGTTGGTGTAACAACAGTTGAAGAAGACACGTCCGTGGTTACGTCTGATAAAGTGACAACAGAAGAAAGCACTACAATTCTTTCAACTTCTGTTGCTGGTTCGTCATCTGCAACGACAATGGACACGACTTCTATTCCATTATCAACACAAAGTATAACAACCGATGAAGGGACCACAATGGCTACTTCTGTAAAGGTTACAACTGATGAGTTGACAACAATAGCATCAACTACTGTCGGTGTAACAACAGTTGAAGATGCCACGTCCGTGGTTACGTCTGATAAATTGACAACAGAAGAAAGCACTACAATTCTTTCAACTTCTGTTGCTGGTTCGTCATCTGCAACGACAATGGAAACGACATCAATTCCATTATCAACACAAAGTATAACAACTGATGAAGGAAGCACAATGGCTACTTCTGTAAAAGTTACAACTGATAAGTTGACAACAATAGGATCAACAACTGTTGGTTTGACAACAGCTGAAGCTGCCACGTCCGCTGTTACGTCTGATAAAGTGACAACAGAAGAAAGCACTACAATTCTTTCAACTTCTGTTGCTGGTTCGTCATCTGCAACGACAATGGACACGACATCAATTCCATTATCAACACAAAGTATATCAACTGATGAAGGGACCACAATGGCTACATCTGTAAAGGTTACAACTGATGAGTTGACAACAATAGCATCAACTACTGTTGGTGTAACAACAGTTGAAGATGCCACGCCCGTGGTTACCTCTGATAAATTGACAACAGAAGAAAGCACTACAATTCTTTCAACTTCTGTTGCTGGTTCGTCATCTGCAACGACAATGGAAACGACATCAATTCCATTATCAACACAAAGTATAACAACTGATGAAGGGAGCACAATGGCTACTTCTGTAAAAGTTACAACTGATGAGTTGACAACAATAGGATCAACTACTGTTGGTGTAACTTCTGTTGCTGGTACGTCATCTGCAACGACAATGGACACGACATCGATTCCGTTATCAACACAAAGTATGACAATTGATGAAGGGACCATCATGGCGACTTCTGTAAAGGTTACAACTGATGAGTTGACAACAATAGGATCAACTACTGTTGGTTTGACAACAGCTGAAGCTGCCACGTCCGCGGTTACGTCTGATAAAGTGACAACAGAAGAAAGCACTACAATTCTTTCAACTTCTGTTGCTGGTTCGTCATCTGCAACGACAATGGACACGACTTCTATTCCATTATCAACACAAAGTATAACAACCGATGAAGGGACCACAATGGCTACTTCTGTAAAGGTTACAACTTATGAGTTGACAACAATAGGATCAACTACTGTTGGTGTAACAACAGTTGAAGAAGCCACGTCCGTCGTTACGTCTGATAAATTGACAACAGAAGAAAGCACGACAGTTCTTGCAACTTCTGTTGCTGGTACGTCATCTGCAACAACAATGGACACGACATCGATTCCGTTATCAACACAAAGTATAACAACTGATGAAGGGACCACAATGGCTACTTCTGTAAAGGTTACAACTGATGAGTTGACAACAATAGCATCAACTACTGTTGGTGTAACAACCGTTGAAGATGCCACGTCCGTGGTTACGTCTGATGAATTGACAACAGAAGAGGGCACTACAATTCTTTCAACTTCTGTTGCTGGTTCGTCATCTGCAACGACAATGGAAACGACATCGATTCCATTATCGACACAAAGTATAACAACTGATGAAGGGAGCACAATGGCTACTTCTGTAAAAGTTACAACTGATGAGTTGACAACAATAGGATCAACAACTGTTGGTTTGACAACAGCTGAAGCTGCCACGTCCGCTGTTACGTCTGATAAAGTGACAACAGAAGAAAGCACTACAATTCTTTCAACTTCTGTTGCTGGTACGTCATCTGCAACAACAATGGACACGACATCGATTCCGTTATCAACACAAAGTATAACAACTGATGAAGGGACCACAATGGCTACTTCTGTAAAGGTTACAACTGATAAGTTAACAACAATAGCATCAACTACTGTTGGTGTAACAACAGTTGAAGATGCCACGTCCGTGGTTACGTCTGATAAATTGACAACAGAAGAAAGCACTACAATTCTTTCCACTTCTGTTGCTGGTTCGTCATCTGCAACGACAATGGAAACGACATCAATTCCATTATCAACACAAAGTATAACAACTGATGAAAGGACCACAATGGCTACTTCTGTAAAAGTTACAACTGATGAGTTGACAACAATAGGATCAACTACTGTTGGTGTAACATCTGTTGCTGGTACGTCATCTGCAACGACAATGGACACGACATCGATTCCGTTATCAACACAAAGTATTACAACTGATGAAGGGACCACCATGGCTACTTCTGCAAAGGTTACAACTGATGAGTTGACAACAATAGCATCAACTACTGTTGGTTTGACAACAGCTGAAGCTGCCACGTCCGTGGTTACGTCTGATAAAGGGACAACAGAAGAAAGCACTACAATTCTTTCAACTTCTGTTGCTGGTTCGTCATCTGCAACGACAATGGAAACGACATCAATTCCATTATCAACACAAAGTATAACAACTGATGAAGGGACCACCATGGCTACTTCTGCAAAGGTTACAACTGATGAGTTGACAACAATAGCATCAACTACTGTTGGTTTGACAACAGCTGAAGCTGCCACGTCCGTGGTTACGTCTGATAAAGGGACAACAGAAGAAAGCACTACAATTCTTTCAACTTCTGTTGCTGGTTCGTCATCTGCAACGACAATGGAAACGACATCAATTCCATTATCAACACAAAGTATAACAACTGATGAAGGGAGCACAATGGCTACTTCTGTAAAAGTTACAACTGATAAGTTGACAACAATAGGATCAACTACTGTTGGTGTAACTTCTGTTGCTGGTACGTCATCTGCAACGACAATGGACACGACATCGATTTCGTTATCAACACAAAGTATGACAACTGATGAAGGGACCACAATGGCGACTTCTGTAAAGGTTACAACTGATGTGTTGACAACAATAGCATCAACTGCTGTTGGTTTGACAACAGCTGAAGCTGCCACGTCCGCGGTTACATCTGATAAATTGACAACTGAAGAAAGCACGACAATTCTTGCAACTTCTGTTGCTGGTACGTCATCTGCAACAACAATGGACACGACATCGATTCCGTTATCAACACAAAGTATAACAACTAATGCAGGGACCACAATGGCTACTTCCGTAAAGGTTACAACTGATGAGTTGACAACAATAGGATCAACTACTGTTGGTGTAACAACAGTTGAAGAAGCCACGTCCGTGGTTACGTCTGATAAATTGACAACAGAAGAAAGCACGACAATTCTTGCAACCTCTGTTGCTGGTTCGTCATCTGCAACGACAATGGACACGACATCAATTCCATTATCAACACAAAGTATAACAACTAATGCAGGGACCACAATAGCTACTTCCGTAAAGGTTACAACTGATGAGTTGACAACAATAGGATCAACTACTGTTGGTGTAACAACAGTTGAAGAAGACACGTCCGTGGTTACGTCTGATAAATTGACAACAGAAGAAAGCACGACAATTCTTGCAACTTCTGTTGCTGGTTCGTCATCTGCAACGACAATGGACACGACATCAATTCCATTATCAACACAAAGTATAACAACTGATGAAGGGACCACAATGGCTACTTCTGTAAAGGTTACAACTGATGAGTTGACAACAATAGCATCAACTACTGTTGGTGTGACAACAGTGGAAGATGCCACCTCCGGTGTTACGTCTGATAAATTGACAACAGAAGAAAGCACTACAATTCTTTCAAGTTCTGTTGCTGGTTCGTCATCTGCAACGACAATGGACACGACATCAATTCCATTATCAACACAAAGTACAACAACTGATGAAGGGACCACAATGGCGACTTCTGTAAAGGTTACAACTGATGAGTTGACAACAATAGGATCAACTACTGTTGGTGTAACAACAGTTGAAGAAGCCACGTCCGTCGTTACGTCTGATAAATTGACAACAGAAGAAAGCACGACAATTCTTACAACTTCTGTTGCTGGTTCGTCATCTGCTTCGACAATGGACACGACATCAATTCCATTATCAACACAAAGTATAACAACTGATGAAGGGACCACAATGGCTACTTCTGTAAAGGTAACAACAGTTGAAGATGCCACGTCCGTGGTTACGTCTGATAAATTGACAACAGAAGAAAGCACTACAATTCTTTCAACTTCTGTTGCTGGTTCGTCATCTGCAACGACAATGGACACGACATCGATTCCGTTATCAATACAAAGTACAACAACTGATGAAGGGACCACAATGGCTACTTCTGTAAAGGTTACAATTGATGAGTTTACAACAATAGCATCAACTACTGTTGGTTTGACAACAGCTGAAGCTTCCACGTCTGTGGTTACGTCTGATAAATTGACAACAGAAGAAAGCACTACAATTCTTTCAACTTCTGTTGCTGGTACGTCATCTGCAACAACAATGGACACGACATCGATTCCGTTATCAACAAAAAGTACAACAACTGATGAAGGGACCACAATGGCGACATCTGTAAAGGTTACAACTGATGAGTTGACAACAATAGGATCAACTGCTGTTGGTGTAACAACAGTTGAAGATGCCACGTCCGTGGTTACGTCTGATAAATTGACAACAGAAGAAATCACTACAATTCTTTCAAGTTCTGTTGCTGGTTCGTCATCTGCAACGACAATGGACACGACATCAATTCCATTATCAACACAAAGTATAACAACTGATGAAGGGACCACAATGGCTACTTCTGTAAAAGTTACAACTGATGAGTTGACAACAATAGGATCAACTGCTGTTGGTGTAACAACAGTTGAAGATGCCACGTCCGTGGTTACGTCTGATAAATTGACAACAGAAGAAAGCACTACAATTCTTTCAACTTCTGTTGCTGGGTCGTCATCTGCAACGACAATGGACACGACATCGATTCCGTTATCAACAAAAAGTACAACAACTGATGAAGGGACCACAATGGCGACTTCTGTAAAGGTTACAACTGATGAGTTGACAACAATAGGATCAACTGCTGTTGGTGTAACAACAGTTGATGATGCCACGTCCGTGGTTACGTCTGATAAATTGACAACAGAAGAAAGCACGACATTTCTTACAACTTCTGTTGCTGGTACGTCATCTGCTTCGACAATGGACACGACATCAATTCCATTATCAACACAAAGTATAACAACTGATGAAGGGACCACAATGGTTACTTCTGTAAAAGTTACATCTGATGAAAGCACAGAAGAAAGCACTACAATCCTTTCAACTTCTGTTGCTGGTTCAACGTCTGCATCGACAATGGACACGACATCGATTTCGTTGTCAACACAAAGTATAACAACTGATGAAGGGACCACAATGGCTACTTCTGTAAAAGTTACATCTGATGATCCTGGTGATGTTTCGACTGAGGCAACATCAATGATTACATCAGACCTAGTGACTACTAAGGAAAGTAGTACCATACTATCATCAACTATTGGTGGTACCTCATATGCAACTACTTTGAAACCTACAACAATGGATTCAACATCAGCTGCTATCACAACACCAGAAGTGACAACAGAATCAGGAACAACCATGTTTACCACCGATACAAGCACCGTTGGTGAATTTACAACTGAAGTGTCTGTTGAATTTACAACTGAAGTGTCTTCCACTCCCGGTGATGTTTCTACTGAGGCAACATCAATGATTACATCAGACCTAGTGACTACCAAGGAAAGTAGTACCATACTATCATCAACTATTGATGGTACCTCATCTGCAAGTACTTTGAAACCTACAACAATGGATTCAACATCAGTTGCAATCACTACACCAGAAGTGACAACAGAATCAGGAACAACCATGTTTACCACCGATACAAGCACCGCTGGTGAATTTACAACTGAAGTGTCTTCAACTCCTGGTGATGTTTCTACCGAGGCAACATCAATGATTACATCAGACCTAGTGACTACTAAGGAAAGTAGTACCATACTATCATCAACTATTGGTGGTACCTCATCTGCAACTACTTTGAAAACTACAACAATGTATTCAACATCAGCTGCTATCACTACACCAGAAGTGACAACAGAATCAGGAACAACCATGTTTACCACTGATACAAGCATCGCTGGTGAATTTACAACTGAAGTGTCTTCAACTCCTGGTGATGTTTCGTCTGAGGCAATATCAATGATTACATCAGACCTTGTAACTACTAAGGAAAGTAATACTATTCTATCATCAACTATTGGTGGAACCTCATCTGCAACTACTATAAAGCCTACAACAATGGAATCAAAAACAGTTACAATCACAACACCAGAAGTGACAACAGAATCAGGAACAACTATGTTTACCACCGATACAAGCACCGCTGGTGAATTTACTACTGAAGTGTCTTCCACTCCTGGTGATGTATCTACTGAGGCAACATCAATGATTACATCAGACCTAGTGACTACCAAGGAAAGTAGTACCATACTATCATCAACTATTGGTGGAACTTCGTCTGCAACTACTATAAAGCCTACAACAATGGATTCAACATCAGCTGCGATTACAACACCAGATGTGACAACAGAATCAGGAACAACCATGTTTACCATCGATACAAGCACCGCTGGTGAATTTACAACTGAAGTGTCTACCACTCCTGGTGATGTTTCGACTGACGCAACATCAATTATTACATCAGACCTAGTGACTACCAAGGAAAGTAGTACCATACTATCATCAACTATTGGTGGAACCTCATCTGCAACTACTTTGAAACCTACAACAATGGATTCAACATCAGTTGCAATCACAACACCAGAAGTGACAATAGAATCAGGAACAACCATGTTTACCACCGATACAAGCACCGCTGGTGAATTTACAACTGAAGTGTCTTCTACTCTTGGTGATGTTTCTTCCGAGGCAACATCAATGATTACATCAGACCTAATGACTACCAAGGAAAGTAGTACCATACTATCATCAACTATTGATGGTACCTCATCTGCAACTACTTTGAAACCTATAACAATGGATTCAACATCAGTTGCAATCACAACACCAGAAGTAACAATAGAATCAGGAACAACCTTGTTTACCACCGATACCGCTGGTGAATTTACAACTGAAGTGTCTTCCACTCCTGGTGATGTTTCTCCTGAGGCAACATCGATGATAACATCAGATCTAGTGACTACTACGGAAAGTAGAACTACTCTATCATCAACTATTGGAGTTACCTCATCTGCAACTACTTTGAAGTCTACAACAATGGAATCAATATCAGTTGCAATCACAACACCAGAAGTGACAACAGAATCTGGAACAACCATGTTTACCACCGATACAAGCACCGCTGGTGAATTTACTACTGAAGTGTCTTCAACTCCTGGTGATGTCTCGAACAAGGCAACATCAATGATTACGTCAGACCTAGTGACTACTAAGGAAAGTAGTACCATACTATCATCAACTATTGGTGGAACCTCATCTGCAACTACTATAAAGCCTACAACAATGGAATCAACATCAGTTGCAATCACAACACCAGAAGTGACAACAGAATCAAGAACAACCATGTTTACCACCGATACAAGCACCGCTGGTGAATTTATAACTGAAGTGTCTTCTACTCCTGGTGATGTTTCGACTGAGGCAACATCAATGATTACATCAGACCTAGTGACTACCAAGGAAAGTAGTATCATACTATCATCACCTATTGGTGGAACCTCATCTGCAACTACTTTGAAACCTACAACAATGGATTCAACATCAGTTGCATCCACAACACCAGAAGTGACAACAGAATCAGGAACAACCATGTTTATCACCGATACAAGCACCGCTGGTGAATTTACAGCTGAAGTGTCTTCCACTCCTGGTGATGTCTCGACCAAGGCAACATCAATGATGACATCAGACCTAGTGACTACCAAGGAAAGTAGTACCATACTATCATCAACTATTGGTGGTACCTCATCTGCAACTACTTTGGAACCTACAACAATGGAATCAACATCAGCTGCAATCACAACACCAGAAGTGACAACAGAATCAGGAACAACCATGTTTACCACCGATACAAGCACCGCTGCTGAATTTACTACTGAAGTGTCATCTACTCTTGGTGATGTTTCGACTGAGGCAACATCAATGATTACATCAGACCTAGTGACTACCAAGGAAAGTAGTACCCTACTATCATCAACTATTGGTGGTACCTCATCTGCAAGTACTTTGAAACCTACAACAATGGATTCAACATCAGTTGCAATCACTACACCAGAAGTGACAACAGAATCAGGAACAACCATGTTTACCACCGATACAAGCACCGCTGGTGAATTTACAACTGAAGTGTCTTCAACTCCTGGTGATGTTTCTACCGAGGCAACATCAATGATTACATCAGACCTAGTGACTACCAAGGAAAGTAGTACCATACTCTCATCAACTATTGATGGTACCTCATCTGCAACTACTTTGAAACCTACAACAATGGATTCAACATCAGTTGCAATCACAACACCAGAAGTGACAACAGAATCAGGAACAACCATGTTTACCACCGATACAAGCACCGCTGGTGAATTTACAACTGTAGTGTCTTCCACTCCTGGTGATGTTTCTACTGATGCAACATCAATGATTACGTCAGACCTAGTGACTACTAAGGAAAGTAGTACCATAATATCAACTACTATTGGTGGTACCTCATCTGCAACTACTATAAAACCTAAAACAATGGAATCAATATCAGTTGCAATCACAACACCAGAAGTGACAACAAAATCAGGAACAATCATGTTTACCACCGATACAAGCACAGCTGGTGAATTTACAACTGAAGTGTCTTCCACTGGTGATGTATCTACTGAGGCAACATCAATGATTACATCAGACCTAGTGACTACTAAGGAAAGTAATACCATACTATCATCAACTATTGGTGGAACTTCATCTGCAACTACTATAAAGCCTACAACAATGGATTCAACATCAGCTGCGATTACAACACCAGATGTGACAACAGAATCAGGAACAACCATGTTTACCATCGATACAAGCACCGCTGGTGAATTTACAACTGAAGTGTCTACCACTCCTGGTGATGTTTCGACTGAGGCAACATCAATTATTACATCAGACCTAGTGACTACTAAGGAAAGTAGTACCATACTATCATCAACTATTGGTGGAACCTCATCTGCAACTACTTTGAAACCTACAACAATGGATTCAACATCAGTTGCAATCACAACACCAGAAGTGACAATAGAATCAGGAACAATCATGTTTACCACCGATACAAGCACCGCTGGTGAATTTACAACTGAAGTGTCTTCTACTCTTGGTGATGTTTCTTCCGAGGCAACATCAATGATTACATCAGACCTAATGACTACCAAGGAAAGTAGTACCATACTATCATCAACTATTGATGGTACCTCATCTGCAACTACTTTGAAACCTACAACAATGGAATCAACATCAGTTGCAATCACAACACCAGAAGTGACAACAGAATCAGGAACAACTATGTT
This sequence comes from Ophiura sarsii, assembly GCA_035610835.1. NCBI lineage: Eukaryota > Metazoa > Echinodermata > Ophiuroidea > Amphilepidida > Ophiuridae > Ophiura > Ophiura sarsii. The sequence continues at coordinate 45,546,565 of CM069458.1, read as the reverse complement.
TATCACCGATACAAGCACCGCTGGTGAATTTACTACTGAAGTGTCTTCAACTCCTTATGATGTTTCGACTGAGGCAACATCAATGATTACATCAGACCTAGTGACTACCAAGGAAAGTAGTACCATACTATCATCAACTATTAGTGGAACCTCATCTGCAACTACTATAAAACCTACAACAATGGATTCAACATCAGTTGCAATCACAACACCAGAAGTGACAACAGAATCAGGAACAACCATGTTTACCACCGATACAAGCCCCGCTGGTGAATTTACAACTGATTTATCTACTGAGGCACCATCAATGATTACATCAGACCTAGTGACTACCAAGGAAAGTAGTACCATACTATCATCAACTATTGGTGGAACCTCATCTGCAACTACTATAAAACCTACAACAATGGAATCAACATCAGTTGCAATCACAACACCAGAAATGACAACAGAATCAGGAACAACAATGTTTACCACCGATACCAGCACCGTTGGTGAATATACTACTGAAGTGTCTTCCACTCCTGGTGATGTATCTACTGAGGCAACATCAATGATTACATCAGACCTAGTGACTACCAAGGAAAGTAGTACCATTCTATCATCAACTATTGGTGGAACCTCATCTGCAACTACTATAAAACTTACAACAATGGATTCAACATCAGTTGCAATCACAACACCAGAAGTGACAACAGAATCAGGAACAACCATGTTTACCACCGATACAAGCACCGCTGGTGAATTTACTACTGAAGTGTCTTCCACTCCTGGTGATGTATCTACTGAGGCAACCTCAATGATTACATCAGACCTAGTGACTACCAAGGAAAGTAGTACCATACTATCATCAACTATTGGTGGAACCTCATTTGCAACTACTTTGAAATCTACAACAATGGATTCAACATCAGCTGCGATCACAACACCAGAAGTGACAACAGAACTAAGAACAACTATGTTTACCACTGAAACTAGCACCGCTGGTGAATTTACAACTGAAGTGTCTTCAACTCCTGATGATGTTTCGACTGAGGCAACATTAATGATAACATCAGACCTAGTGACTACTAAGGAAAGTAGTACTATTCTATCATCAACTATTGGAGTTACCTCATCTGCAACTATTTTGAAACCTACAACAATGGAATCAACATCAGTTGCAATCACAACACCAGATGTGACAACAGAATCAAGAACAACTATGTTTACCACTGAAACGAGCACCGTTGGTGAATTTACAACTGAAGAGTCTTCCACTCCCGGTGATGTATCTACTGAGGCAACATCAATGATTACATCAGACCTAGTGACTACCAAGGAAAGTAGTACTATTCTATCATCAACTATTGGTGGAACCTCATCTGCAACTACTTTGAAGCCTACAACAATGGATTCAACATCAGTTGCAATCACAACACCAGAAGTGACAACAGAATCAGGAACAACCATGTTTACCACCGATACAAGCACCGCTGGTGAATTTACTCCTGAAGTGTCTTCTACTCCTGGTGATGTTTCTACTGAGGCAACATCAATGATTACATCAGACCTAGTGACTACTAAGGAAAGTAGTACTATTCTATCATCAACTATTGGAGTTACCTCATATGCAACTACTTTGAAGCCTACAACAATGGAATCAACATCAGTTGCATTCTCAACACCAGAAGTGACAACAGAATCAGGAACAACCATGTTTACCACCGATACAAGCACCGCTGGTGAATTTACTACTGAAGTGTCTTCAACTCCTGGTGATGTCTTGACTGAGGCAACATCAATGATTACGTCAGACCTAGTGACTGCTAAGGAAAGTAGTACTATTCTATCATCAACTATTGGTGGAACCTCATCTGCAGCTACTTTGAAGCCTACAACAATGGATTCAACATCAGTTGCAATCACAACACCAGAAGTGACAACAGAATCAGGAACAACCATATTTACTACCGATACAAGCACCGCTGGTGAATTTACTACTGAAGTGTCTTCTACTCCTGGTGATGTTTCTACTGAGGCAACATCAATGATTACATCAGACCTAGTGACTACTAAGGAAAGTAGTACTATTCTATCATCAACTATTGGAGTTACCTCATATGCAACTACTTTGAAGCCTACAACAATGGAATCAACATCAGTTGCATTCTCAACACCAGAAGTGACAACAGAATCAGGAACAACCATGTTTACCACCGATACAAGCACCGCTGGTGAATTAACTACTGAAGTGTCTTCCACTCCTGGTGATGTCTCGACTGAGGCCACATCAATGATTACGTCAGACCTAGTGACTACTAAGGAAAGTAGTACTATTCTATCATCAACTATTGGTGGAACCTCATCTTCAACTACTTTGAAACCTACAACAATGGATTCAACATCAGTTGCAATCACAACACCAGAAGTGACAACAGAATCAGGAACAACCATGTTTACCACCGATACAAGCACCGCTGGTGAATTTACTACTGAAGTGTCTTCATCTCCTGGCGATGTCTCGACTGAGGCAACATCAATGATTACATCAGACCTAGTGACTACTAAGGAAAGTATTACCATACTATCATCAACTATTGGAGTTACCTCATCTGCAACTACTTTGAAGCCTACAACAATGGATTCAACATCAGTTGCAATCACAACACCTGAAGTGACAACAGAATCAGGAACAACTATGTTTATCACCGATACAAGCACCGCTGGTGAATTTACTACAGAAGTGTCTTCAACTCCTTATGATGTTTCAACTGAGGCAACATCAATGATTACATCTGACCTAGTGACTACTAAGCAAAGTAGTACCATACTATCATCAACTATTGGAGTTACCTCATCTGCAACTACTTTGAAACCTACAACAATGGAATCAACATCAGTTGCAATCACAACACCAGAAGTGACAACAGAATCAGGAACAACTATGTTTATCACCGATACAAGCACCGCTGGTGAATTTACTACTGAAGTGTCTTCAACTCCTTATGATGTTTCGACTGAGGCAACATCAATGATTACATCAGACCTAGTGACTACCAAGGAAAGTAGTACCATACTATCATCAACTATTAGTGGAACCTCATCTGCAACTACTATAAAACCTACAACAATGGATTCAACATCAGTTGCAATCACAACACCAGAAGTGACAACAGAATCAGGAACAACCATGTTTACCACCGATACAAGCCCCGCTGGTGAATTTACAACTGATTTATCTACTGAGGCACCATCAATGATTACATCAGACCTAGTGACTACCAAGGAAAGTAGTACCATACTATCATCAACTATTGGTGGAACCTCATCTGCAACTACTATAAAACCTACAACAATGGAATCAACATCAGTTGCAATCACAACACCAGAAATGACAACAGAATCAGGAACAACAATGTTTACCACCGATACCAGCACCGTTGGTGAATATACTACTGAAGTGTCTTCCACTCCTGGTGATGTATCTACTGAGGCAACCTCAATGATTACATCAGACCTAGTGACTACCAAGGAAAGTAGTACCATACTATCATCAACTATTGGTGGAACCTCATCTGCAACTACTATAAAACTTACAACAATGGATTCAACATCAGTTGCAATCACAACACCAGAAGTGACAACAGAATCAGGAACAACCATGTTTACCACCGATACAAGCACCGCTGGTGAATTTACTACTGAAGTGTCTTCCACTCCTGGTGATGTATCTACTGAGGCAACCTCAATGATTACATCAGACCTAGTGACTACCAAGGAAAGTAGTACCATACTATCATCAACTATTGGTGGAACCTCATTTGCAACTACTTTGAAACCTACAACAATGGATTCAACATCAGTTGCGATCACAACACCAGAAGTGACAACAGAATTAAGAACAACTATGTTTACCACTGAAACTAGCACCGCTGGTGAATTTACAACTGAAGTGTCTTCAACTCCTGATTATGTTTCGACTGAGGTAACATTAATGATAACATCAGACCTAGTGACTACTAAGGAAAGTAGTACTATTCTATCATCAACTATTGGAGTTACCTCATCTGCAACTACTTTGAAACCTACAACAATGGAATCAACATCAGTTGCAATCACAACACCAGATGTGACAACAGAATCAAGAACAACTATGTTTACCACTGAAACGAGCACCGCTGGTGAATTTACAACTGAAGAGTCTTCCACTCCCGGTGATGTATCTACTGAGGCAACATCAATGATTACATCAGACCTAGTGACTACCAAGGAAAGTAGTACTATTCTATCATCAACTATTGGTGGAACCTCATCTGCAACTACTTTGAAGCCTACAACAATGGATTCAACATCAGTTGCAATCACAACACCAGAAGTGACAACAGAATCAGAAACATCCATCTATACCACCGATACAAGCACCGCTGGTGAATTTACAACTGAAGTGTCTTCCACTCCTGGTGATGTTTCGACTGAGGCAACATCAATGATTACATCAGACCTAGTGACTACTAAGGAAAGTAGTACTATTCTATCATCAACTATTGGAGTTACCTCATATGCAACTACTTTGAAGCCTACAACAATGGAATCAACATCAGTTGCATTCTCAACACCAGAAGTGACAACAGAATCAGGAACAACCATGTTTACCACCGATACAAGCACCGCTGGTGAATTTACTACTGAAGTGTCTTCAACTCCTGGTGATGTCTTGACTGAGGCAACATCAATGATTACGTCAGACCTAGTGACTACTAAGGAAAGTAGTACTATTCTATCATCAACTATTGGTGGAACCTCATCTGCAACTACTTTGAAGCCTACAACAATGGATTCAACATCAGTTGCAATCACAACACCAGAAGTGACAACAGAATCAGGAACAACCATGTTTACCACCGATACAAGCACCGCTGGTGAATTTACTACTGAAGTGTCTTCTACTCCTGGTGATGTTTCTACTGAGGCAACATCAATGATTACATCAGACCTAGTGACTACTAAGGAAAGTAGTACTATTCTATCATCAACTATTGGAGTTACCTCATATGCAACTACTTTGAAGCCTACAACAATGGAATCAACATCAGTTGCATTCTCAACACCAGAAGTGACAACAGAATCAGGAACAACCATGTTTACCACCGATACAAGCACCGCTGGTGAATTTACTACTGAAGTGTCTTCATCTCCTGGCGATGTCTCGACTGAGGCAACATCATTGATTACATCAGACCTAGTGACTACTAATGAAAGTAGTACCATACCATTATCAACTATTGGTGGAACCTCATCTGCAACTACTTTGAAGCCTACAACAATGGAATCAACATCAGTTGCAATCACAACACCAGACGTGACAACAGAATTAGGAACAACTATGTTTACCACCGATATAAGCACCGCTGGTGAATTTACAACTGAAGTGTCATCCACTGGTGATGTTTCGACCGAGGCAACATCGATGATTACATCAGACCTAGTGACTACTACGGAAAGTAGTACTATTCTATCATCAACTATTGGAGTTACCTCACCTGCAACTACTTTGAAGCCTACAACAATGGAATCAACATCAGTTGCAATCACAACACCAGAAGTGAAGACAGAATCAGGAACAACTATGTTTACCACCGATACAAGCACCGCTGGTGAATTAACTACTGAAGTGTCTTCAACTCCTGGTGATGTATCTACAGAAGCAACATCAATGATTACATCAGACCTAGTGACTACCAAGGAAAGTAGTACTATTCTATCATCAACTATTGGTGGAACCTCATCTGCAACTACTTTGAAACCTATAACAATGGATTCAACATCAGTTGCAATCACAACACCAGAAGTGACAACAGAATCAGGAACAACTATGTTTACCACCGATACAAGCACCGCTGGTGAATTTACAACTGAAGTGTCTTCCACTCCTGGTGACGTTTCTACTGAGGCAACATCAATGATTACATCAGACCTAATGACTACTACGGAAACTAGTACTATTCTATCATCAACTATTGTAGTTACCTCATCTACAACTACTTTGAAGCCTACAATAATGGAATCAACATCAGTTGCAATCACAACACCAGAAGTGACAACAGAATCAGGAACAACCATGTTTACCACCGATACAAGTACCGCTGGTGAATTTACTACTGAAGTGTCTTCAACTCCTGGTGATGTATCTACTGAGGCAACATCAATGATTACATCAGACCTAGTGACTACTAAGGAAAGAAGTACTATTCTATCATCAACTATTGGAGTTACCTCATCTGCAACTACTTTGAAACCTACAACAATGGATTCAACATCAGTTGCGATCACAACACCAGAAGTGACAACAGAATCAGGAACAACCATGTTTACCACCGATACAAGCACCGCTGGTGAATTTACTACTGAAGTGTCTTCCACTCCTGGTGATGTATCTACTGAGGTAACATCAATGATTACATCAGACCTAGTGACTACCAAGGAAAGTAGCACTATTCTATCATCAACTATTGGTGGTATCTCATCTGAAACTACTTTGAAACCTACAACAATGGATTCAACATCAGCTGCGATCTCAACACCAGAAGTGACAACAGAATCAGGAACAACCATGTTTACCACCGATACAAGCACCGCTGGTGAATTTACAACTGAAGTGTCTTCCACTCAGGCAACATCGATGATTACATCAGACCTAGTGACTAATAGGGAAAGTAGTACCATACTATCATCAACTATTGGTGGAACCTTATCTGCAACTACTATAAAACCTACAACAATGGATTCAACATCAGTTGCGATCACAACACCAGAAGTGACAACAGAATCAGGAACAACCATGTTTACCACCGATACAAGCACCGCTGGTGAATTTACAACTGAAGTGTCTTCCACTCAAGCAACATCGATGATTACATCAGACCTAGTGACTACTAAGGAAAGTAGTACTATTCTATCATCAACTATTGGAGTTTCCTCATCTGCAACTACTTTGAAGCCTACAACAATGGAATCAACATCAGTTGCAATCTCAACCCCAGAAGTGACAACAGAATCAGGAACAACCATGTTTACCACCCATACAAGTACCGCTAATGAATTTACAACTGAAGTGTCTTCCACTCCTGGTGATGTCTCGACTGAGGTAACATCAATGATTACATCAGACCTAGTGACTACCAAGGAAAGTAGCACTATTCTATCATCAACTATTGGTGGTATCTCATCTGAAACTACTTTGAAACCTACAACAATGGATTCAACATCAGCTGCGATCTCAACACCAGAAGTGACAACAGAATCAGGAACAACTATGTTTACCACCGATACAAGCACCGCTGGTGAATTTAAAACTGAAGTGTCTTCCACTCCTGGTGATGTATCTACTGAGGTAACATCAATGATTACATCAGACCTAGTGACTACTACGGAATTTAGTACTATTCTATCATCAACTATTGGAGTTACCTCATCTACAACTACTTTGAAGCCTACAATAATGGAATCAACATCAGTTGCAATCACAACACCAGAAGTGACAACAGAATCAGGAACAACCATATCCACTCCTGGTCATGTATCTACTGAGGCAACATCAATGATTACATCAGACCTTGTGACTACCAAGGAAAGTAGTACTATTCTATCATCAACAATTGGTGGTACCTCATCTGCAACTACTTTGAAACCTACAACAATGGATTCAACATCAGTTGCGATCACAACACCAGAAGTGACAACAGAATCAGGAACAACTATGTTTACCACCGATACAAGCACAGCTGGTGAATTTACAACTGAAGTGTCTTCCACTGGTGTTGTCTCGACTGAGGCAACATCAATGATTACATCAGACCTAGTGACTACTAAGGAAAGTAGTACTATACTATCATCAACTATTGGTGGAACCTCATCTGCAACTTCTATAAAGCCTACAACAATGGATTCAACATCAGTTGCGATCACAACACCAGATGTGACAACAGAATCAAGAACAACCATGTTTACCACCGATACAAGCACCGCTGTCGAATTTACCACTGAAGTGTCTTCCACTCCTGGTAATGTTTCGACTAAGGCAACATCACTGATTACATCAGACCTAGTGACTACTACGGAAAGTAGTACCATACTATCATCAATTATTGGTGGAACCTCATCTGCAACTACTATAAAGCCTACAGTGGATTCAACATCAGCTGCGATCACAACACCAGATGTGTCAACGGAATTAAGAACAACTATGTTTACCACTGAAACAAGCACCGTTGATGAATTTACAACTGAAGTGTCTTCCACTCCTGGGGATGTTTCTACTGAGGCAACATCAATGATTACATCAGACCTAGTGACTACTAAGCAAAGTAGTACTATTATATCATCAACTATTGGAGTTACCTCATCTGCAACTACTTTGAAGCCTACAACAATGGAATCAACATCAGTTGTAATCACAACACCAGACGTGACAACAGAATCAGGAACAACTATGTTTACCACCGATACAAGCACCGCTGGTGAATTTACAACTGAAGTGTCTTCCACTTCTGGTGATGTTTCGACTGAGGCAACATCAGACCTAGTGACTACCAAGGAAAGTAGTACCATACTATCATCAACTATTGGTGGTACCTCATATGCAACTACTTTGAAACCTACAACAATGGATTCAACATCAGTTGCATTCATAACACCAGATGTGACAACAGAATCAGGAACAACCATGTTTACCACCGATTCAAGCACCGCTGGTGAATTTACAACTGAAGTGTCTTCCACTCCTGGTGATGTCTCGACTGTGGCAACATCAATGATTACATCAGACCTAGTGACTACTAAGGAAGGTAGTACTATACTATCATCAACTATAGGTGGAACCTCATCTGCAACTACTATGAAACCTACAACAATGGATTCAACATCAGTTGCAATCACAACACCAGACGTGACAACAGAATCAAGAACAACTATGTTTACCACAGATACAAGCACCGCTGGTGAATTTACAACTGAAGTGTCTTCAACTCCTGGTGATGTTTCGACTGAGGCCACATCAATGATTACATCAGACCTAGTGACTACCAATGAAAGTAGTACCATACTATCATCAACTATTAGTGGTACCTCATCTGCAACTACTTTGAAACCTACAACAATGGATTCAACATCAGTTGCAATCACAACACCAGAAGTGACAACAGAATCAGGACCAACCATGTTTACCACCGATACAAGCACCGCTGGTGAATTTACAACTGAAGTGTCTTCCACTCCTGGTGATGTCTCGACTGAGGCAACATCAATGATTACATCAGACCTAGTGACTACTAAGGAAAGTAGTAATACTCTATCATCAACTATTGGAGTTACCTCATCTGCAACTACTTTGAAGCATACAACAATGGAATCAACATCAGTTGCAATCTCAACACCAGAAGTGACAACAGAATCAGGAACAACCATGTTTACCACCGATAAAAGCACCGCTGGTGAATTTACAACTGAAGTGTCCTCGACTGAGGTAACATCAATGATTACATCAGACCTAGTGACTACTAAGGAAAGTAGTACCATTCTATCATCAACTATTGTTGATACCTCATCTGCAACTACTTTGAAACCTACAACAATGGATTCAACATCACCTGCGATCACAACACCAAATGTGACAACAGAATCAAGAACAACCATGTTTACCACCGATACAAGCACCGCTGGTGAATTTACAACTGAAGTGTCTTCCACTCCTGGTGATGTCTCGACTGAGGTAACATCAACGATTACATCAGACCTAGTGACTACTAAGGAAAGTAGTACCATTCTATCATCAACTATTGTTGGTACCTCTTCTGCAACTACTTTGAAACCTACAACAATGGATTCAACATCAGCTGCGATCACAACACCAGATGTGACAACAGAATCAAGAACAACCATGTTTACCACCGATACAAGCACCGCTGGTGAATTTACAACTGAAGTGTCTTCCACTGGTGATGTATCTACTGAGGCAACATCAATGATTACATCAGACCTAGTGACTAATAGGGAAAGTAGTACCATACTATCATCAACTATTGGTGGAACCTTATCTGCAACTACTATAAAACCTACAACAATGGATTCAACATCAGTTGCGATCACAACACCAGAAGTGACAACAGAATCAGGAACAACCATGTTTACCACCGATACAAGCACCGCTGGTGAATTTACAACTGAAGTGTCTTCCACTCAGGCAACATCGATGATTACATCAGACCTAGTGACTACTAAGGAAAGTAGTACTATTCTATTATCAACTATTGGAGTTTCCTCATCTGCAACTACTTTGAAGCCTACAACAATGGAATCAACATCAGTTGCAATCTCAACCCCAGAAGTGACAACAGAATCAGGAACAACCATGTTTACCACCGATACAAGTACCGCTGGTGAATTTACAACTGAAGTGTCTTCCACTCCTGGTGATGTCTCGACTGAGGTAACATCAATGATTACATCAGACCTAGTGACTACCAAGGAAAGTAGCACTATTCTATCATCAACTATTGGTGGTATCTCATCTGAAACTACTTTGAAACCTACAACAATGGATTCAACATCAGCTGCGATCTCAACACCAGAAGTGACAACAGAATCAGGAACAACTATGTTTACCACCGATACAAGCACCGCTGGTGAATTTACAACTGAAGTGTCTTCCACTCCTGGTCATGTATCTACTGAGGCAACATCAATGATTACATCAGACCTAGTGACTAATAAGGAAAGTAGTACCATACTATCTTCAACTATTGTTGGTACCTCATCTGCAACTACTTTGAAACCTAAAACAAAGGATTCAACATCAGCTGCGATCACAACACCACATGTGACAACAGAATCAAGAACAACCATGTTTACCACCGATACAAGCACCGCTGGTGAATTTACAACTGAAGTGTCTTCCACCTCTGGTGATGTATCTACTGAGGTAACATCAATGATTACATCAGACCTAGTGACTACTACGGAAATTAGTACTATTCTTTCATCAACTATTGGAGTTACCTCATCTACAACTACTTTGAAGCCTACAATAATGGAATCAACATCAGTTGCAATCACAACACCAGAAGTGACAACAGAATCAGGAACAACCATATTTACCACCGATACAAGCACCGCTGGTGAATTTACAACTGAAGTGTCTTCCACTCCTGGTCATGTATCTACTGAGGCAACATCAATGATTACATCAGACCTAGTGACTACCAAGGAAAGTAGCACTATTCTATCATCAACTATTGGTGGTACCTCATCTGCAACTACTTTGAAACCTACAACAATGGATTCAACATCAGTTGCGATCACAACACCAGAAGTGACAACAGAATCAGGAACAACTATGTTTACCACCGATACAAGCACCGCTGTCGAATTTATCACTGAAGTGTCTTCCACTCCTGGTGATGTCTCAACTGAGGCAACATCAATGATTACATCAGACCTAGTGACTACTAAGGAAAGTAGTACTATACTATCATCAACTATTGGTGGAACCTCATCTGCAACTTCTATAAAGCCTACAACAATGGATTCAACATCAGTTGCGATCACAACACCAGATGTGACAACAGAATCAAGAACAACCATGTTTACCACCGATACAAGCACCGCTGTCGAATTTATCACTGAAGTGTCTTCCACTCATGGTGATGTCTCAACTGAGGCAACATCAATGATTACATCAGACCTAGTGACTACCAAGGAAAGTAGTACCATACTATCATCAACTATTGGTGGAACCTCATCTGCAACTACTATAAAGCCTACAGTGGATTCAACATCAGCTGCGATCACAACACCAGATGTGTCAACAGAATTAAGAACAACTATGTTTACCACTGAAACAAGCACCACTGGTGAATTTACTACTGAAGAGTCTTCCACTCCTGGGGATGTTTCTACTGAGGCAACATCAATGATTACAACAGACCTAGTGACTACTAAGGAAAGTAGTACTATTATATCATCAACTATCGGAGTTACCTCATCTGCAACTACTTTGAAGCCTACAACAATGGAATCAACATCAGTTGCAATCACAACACCAGACGTGACAACAGAATCAGGAACAACTATGTTTACCACCGATACAAGCACCGTTGGTGAATTTACAACTGAAGTGTCTTCCACTCCTGGGGATGTTTCTACTGAGGCAACATCAATGATTACATCAGACCTAGTGACTACTAAGGAAAGTAGTACTATTATATCATCAACTATCGGAGTTACCTCATCTGCAACTACTTTGAAGCCTACAACAATGGAATCAATATCAGTTGCAATCACAACACCAGACGTGACAACAGAATCAGGAACAACTATGTTTACCACCGATACAAGCACCGCTGGTGAATTTACAACTGAAGTGTCTTCAACTCCTGGTGATGTTTCGACTGAGGCAACATCAATGATTACATCAGACCTAGTGACTATCAAGGAAAGTAGTACCATACTATCATCAACTATTGGAGTTACCTCATCTGCAACTACTTTGAAACCTACAACAATAGATTCAATATCAGTTGCGATCACAACACCAGATGTGACAACAGAATCAAGAACAACCATGTTTACCACCGATACAAGCACCGCTGGTGAATTTACAACTGAAGTGTCTTCCACTTCTGGTGATGTTTCGACTGAGGCATCAGACCTAGTGACTACCAAGGAAAGTAGTACCATACTATCATCAACTATTGGTGGTACATCATCTGCAACTACTTTGAAACCTACAACAATGGAATCAACATCAGTTGCAATCACAACACAAGAACTGACAACAGAATCAGGAACAACCATGTTTACCACCGATACAAGCACCGCTGGTGAATTTACTACTGAAGTGTCTTCCACTCCTGGTGATGTCTCGACTGAGGCAACATCAATGATTACATCAGACCTAGTGACTACTAAGGAAAGTAGTACCATACTATCATCAACTATAGGTGGAACTTCATCTGCAACTACTATGAAACCTACAACAATGGATTCAACATCAGTTACAATCACAACACCAGATGTGACAACAGAATCAAGAACAACTATGTTTACCACAGATACAAGCACCGCTGGTGAATTTACAACTAAAGTGTCTTCAACTCCTGGTGATGTTTCGACTGAGGCCACATCAATGATTACATCAGACCTAGTGACTACCAAGGAAAGTAGTACCATACTATCATCAACTATTGGTGGTACCTCATCTGCAACTACTTTGAAACCTACAACAATGGATTCAACATCAGTTGCAATCACAACACCAGATGTGACAACAGAATCAAGAAAAACCATGTTTACCACAGATACAAGCACCGCTGGTGAATTTACAACTGAAGTGTCTTCAACTCCTGGTGATGTTTCGACTGAGGCCACATCAATGATTACATCAGACCTAGTGACTACCAAGGAAAGTAGTACCATACTATCATCAACTATTGGTGGTACCTCATCTGCAACTACTTTGAAACCTACAACAATGGATTCAACATCAGTCGCAATCATAACACCAGAAGTGACAACAGAATCAGGAACAACCATGTTTACCACCGATACAAGTACCGCTGGTGAATTTACAACTGAAATGTCTTCCACTCCTGGTGATGTTTCGACGGAGGCAACATCAATGATTACAACAGACCTAGTGACTACTACGGAAAGTAGTACTATACTATCATCAACTATTGGAGTAACCTCATCTGCAAGTACTTTGAAGTCTACAACATTGGAATCAACATCAGTTGCAATCACAACACCAGAAGTGACATCAGAAACAGTAACAACTATGTTTACCACCGATACAAGCACCGCTGGTGAATTTACAACTGAAGTGTCTTCAACTCCTGGTGATGTTTCGACTGAGGCAACATCAATGGTTACGTCAGACCTAGTGACTACGAAGGAAAGTAGTACCATACTATCATCAACTATTGGTGGAACCTCATCTGCAACTACTATAAAGCCTACAGTGGATTCAACATCAGCTGCGATCACAACACCAGATGTGTCAACGGAATTAAGAACAACTATGTTTACCACTGAATCAAGCACCGTTGGTGAATTTACAACTGAAGTGTCTTCCACTTCTGGTGATGTTTCGACTGAGGAAACATCACTGATTACATCAGACCTAGTGACTACCAAGGAAAGTAGTACCATACTATCATCAACTATTGGTGGTACCTCATCTGCAACTACTTTGAAACCTACAACAATGGAATCAACATCAGTTGCAATCACAACACAAGAACTAACAACAGAATCAGGAACAACCATGTTTACCACCGATACAAGCACCGCTGGTGAATTTACTACTGAAGTGTCTTCCACTCCTGGTGATGTTTCGACTGAGGCCACATCAATGATTACATCAGACCTAGTGACTACCAAGGAAAGTAGTACCATACTATCATCAACTATTGGTGGTACCTCATCTGCAACTACTTTGAAACCTACAACAATGGATTCAACATCAGTTGCAATCACAACACCAGATGTGACAACAGAATCAAGAACAACCATGTTTACCACAGATACAAGCACCGCTGGTGAATTTACAACTGAAGTGTCTTCAACTCCTGGTGATGTTTCGACTGAGGCCACATCAATGATTACATCAGACCTAGTGACTACCAAGGAAAGTAGTACCATACTATCATCAAATATTGGTGGTACCTCATCTGCAACTACTTTGAAACCTACAACAATGGATTCAACATCAGTTGCAATCATAACACCAGAAGTGACAACAGAATCAGGAACAACCATGTTTACCACCGATACAAGTACCGCTGGCGAATTTACAACTGAAATGTCTTCCACTCCTGGTGATGTTTCGACGGAGGCAACATCAATGATTACAACAGACCTAGTGACTACTACGGAAAGTAGTACTATACTATCATCAACTATTGGAGTAACCTCATCTGCAAGTACTTTGAAGCCTACAACATTGGAATCAACATCAGTTGCAATCACAACACCAGAAGTGACATCAGAAACAGTAACAACTATGTTTACCACCGATACAAGCACCGCTGGTGAATTTACAACTGAAGTGTCTTCAACTCCTGGTGATGTTTCGACTGAGGCAACATCAATGGTTACGTCAGACCTAGTGACTACTAAGGAAAGTAGTACCATACTATCATCAACTATTGGTGGAACCTCATCTGCAACTACTATAAAGCCTACAGTGGATTCAACATCAGCTGCGATCACAACACCAGATGTGTCAACGGAATTAAGAACAACTATGTTTACCACTGAATCAAGCACCGTTGGTGAATTTACAACTGAAGTGTCTTCCACTCCTGGGGATGTTTCTACTGAGGCAACATCAATGATTACATCAGATCTAGTGACTACTAAGGAAAGTAGTACTATTATATCATCAACTATTGGAGTTACCTCATCTGCAACTACTTTGAAGCCTACAACAATGGAATCAACATCAGTTGCAATCACAACACCAGACGTGACAACAGAATCAGGAACAACTATGTTTACCACCGATACAAGCACCGCTGGTGAATTTACAACTGAAGTGTCTTCAACTCCTGGTGATGTTTCGACTGAGGCAACATCAATGATTACATCAGACCTAGTGACTACCAAGGAAAGTAGTACCATACTATCATCAACTATTGGAGTTACCTCATCTGCAACTACTTTGAAACCTACAACAATGGATTCAATATCAGTTGCGATCACAACACCAGATGTGACAACAGAATCAAGAACAACCATGTTTACCACCGATACAAGCACCGCTGGTGAATTTACAACTGAAGTGTCTTCCACTTCTGGTGATGTTTCGACTGAGGCAACATCAATGATTACATCAGACCTAGTGACTACCAAGGAAAGTAGTACCATACTATCATCAACTATTGGTGGTACCTCATCTGCAACTACTTTGAAACCTACAACAATGGAATCAACATCAGTTGCAATCACAACACAAGAACTGACAACAGAATCAGGAACAACCATGTTTACCACCGATACAAGCACCGCTGGTGAATTTACTACTGAAGTGTCTTCCACTCCTGGTGATGTTTCGACTGAGGCCACATCAATGATTACATCAGACCAAGTGACTACCAAGGAAAGTAGTACCATACTATCATCAACTATTGGTGGTACCTCATCTGCAACTACTTTGAAACCTACAACAATGGATTCAACATCAGTTGCAATCACAACACCAGATGTGACAACAGAATCAAGAACAACCATGTTTACCACAGATACAAGCACCGCTGGTGAATTTACAACTGAAGTGTCTTCAACTCCTGGTGATGTTTCGACTGAGGCCACATCAATGATTACATCAGACCTAGTGACTACCAAGGAAAGTAGTACCATACTATCATCAACTATTGGTGGTACCTCATCTGCAACTACTTTGAAACCTACAACAATGGATTCAACATCAGTTGCAATCATAACACCAGAAGTGACAACAGAATCAGGAACAACCATGTTTTCCACCGATACAAGTACCGCTGGTGAATTTACAACTGAAATGTCTTCCACTCCTGGTGATGTTTCGACGGAGGCAACATCAATGATTACAACAGACCTAGTGACTACTACGGAAAGTAGTACTATACTATCATCAACTATTGGAGTAACCTCATCTGCAAGTACTTTGAAGCCTACAACATTGGAATCAACATCAGTTGCAATCACAACACCAGAAGTGACATCAGAAACAGTAACAACCATGTTTACCACCGATACAAACACCGCTGGTGAATTTACAACTGAAGTGTCTTCTACTCCTGGTGAGGTGTCGACTGAGGCAACATCACTGATTACATCAGACCTAGTGACTACTAAGGAAAGTAGTACCATACTATCATCAACTATTGGTGGAACCTCATCTGCAACTACTTTGAAACCTACATCAATGGATTCAACATCAGTTGCAATCACAACACCAGAAGTGAAAACAGAATCAGGAACAACCATGTTTACCACCGATACAAGCACCGCTGGTGAATTTACAACTGAAGTGTCCTCGACTGAGGTAACATCAATGATTACATCAGACCTAGTGACTACTAAGGAAAGTAGTACCATTCTATCATCAACTATTGTTGGTACCTCATCTGCAACTACTTTGAAACCTACAACAATGGATTCAACATCAGTTGCGATCACAACACCAGATGTGACAACAGAATCAAGAACAACCATGTTTACCACCGATACAAGCACCGCTGGTGAATTTACAACTGAAGTGTCTTCCACTTCTGGTGATGTTTCGACTGAGGCAACATCACTGATTACATCAGACCTAGTGACTACCAAGGAAAGTAGTACCATACTATCATCAACTATTGGTGGTACCTCATCTGCAACTACTTTGAAACCTACAACAATGGAATCAACATCAGTTGCAATCACAACAGCAGAAGTGACAACAGAATCAGGAACAACCATGTTTACCACCGATACAAGCACCGCTGGTGAATTTACAACTGAAGTGTCTTCCACTCCTGGTGATGTCTCAACTGAGGCAACATCAATGATTACATCAGACCTAGTGACTACCAAGGAAAGTAGTACTATTCTATCATCAACTATTGGTGGTACCTCATCTGCAACTACTATAAAGCCTACAACAATGGATTCAACATCAGTTGCAATCGCAACACCAGAAGTGACAACAGAATCAGGAACAACTATGTTTACCACCGATACAAGCACCGCTGGTGAATTTACAACTGAAGTGTCTTCTACTCCTGGTGAGGTGTCGACTGAGGCAACGTCGATAATTACATCATACCTAGTGACTACTACGGAAAGTAGGACTACTCTATCATCAACTATTGGAGTTACCTCATCTGCAACTACTTTGAAGCCTACAACAATGGAATCAACATCAGTTGCAATCACAACACCGGAAGTGACAACAGAATCAGGAACAACTATGTTTACCACCGATACAAGCACCGCTGGTGAATTTACAACTGAAGTGTCTTCAACTCCTGGTGATGTTTCGATTGAGGCAACATCAATGATTACATCAGACCTAGTGACTACCAAGGAAAGTAGTACCTTACTATCATCAACTATTGGTGGTACCTCATCTGCAACTACTTTGAAACCTACAACAATGGAATCAACATCAGTTGCAATCACAACAGCAGAAGTGACAACAGAATTAAAAACAACCATGTTTACCACCGATACAAGCACCGCTGGTGAATTTACAACTGAAGTGTCTTCCACTCCTGGTGATGTCTCGACTGAGGCAACATCAATGATTACATCAGACCTAGTGACTACTAAGAAAGGTAGTACCATACTATCATCAACTATAGGTGGAACCTCATCTGCAACTACTATGAAACCTACAACAATGGATTCAACATCAGTTGCAATCACAACACCAGATGTGACAACAGAATCAAGAACAACTATGTTTACCACAGATACAAGCACCGCTGGTGAATTTACAACTGAAGTGTCTTCAACTCCTGGTGATGTTTCGACTGAGGCCACATCAATGATTACATCAGACCTAGTGACTACCAAGGAAAGTAGTACCATACTATCATCAACTATTAGTGGTACCTCATCTGCAACTACTTTGAAGCCTACAATAATGGAATCAACATCAGTTGCAATCACAACACCAGAAGTGACAGCAGAATCAGGAACATCCATATTTACCACCGATGCAAGCACCGCTGGTGAATTTACAACTGAAGTGCCTTCCACTCCTGGTCATGTATCTACTGAGGCAACATCACTGATTACATCAGACCTAGTGACTACCAAGGACAGTAGTACTATTCTATCATCAACAACTGGTGGTACCTCATCTGCAACTACTTTGAAACCTACAACAATGGAATCAACATCAGTTGCAATCACAACACCAGACGTGACAACAGAATCAGGAACAACTATGTTTACCACCGATACAAGCACCGCTGGTGAATTTACAACTGAAGTGTCTTCAACTCCTGGTGATGTTTCGACTGAGGCAACATCAATGATTACATCAGACCTAGTGACTACCAAGGAAAGTAGTACCATACTATCATCAACTATTGGAGTTACCTCATCTGCAACTACTTTGAAACCTACAACAATGGATTCAATATCAGTTGCGATCACAACACCAGATGTGACAACAGAATCAAGAACAACCATGTTTACCACCGATACAAGCACCGCTGGTGAATTTACAACTGAAGTGTCTTCCACTTCTGGTGATGTTTCGACTGAGGCAACATCAATGATTACATCAGACCTAGTGACTACCAAGGAAAGTAGTACCATACTATCATCAACTATTGGTGGTACCTCATCTGCAACTACTTTGAAACCTACAACAATGGAATCAACATCAGTTGCAATCACAACACAAGAACTGACAACAGAATCAGGAACAACCATGTTTACCACCGATACAAGCACCGCTGGTGAATTTACTACTGAAGTGTCTTCCACTCCTGGTGATGTTTCGACTGAGGCCACATCAATGATTACATCAGACCAAGTGACTACCAAGGAAAGTAGTACCATACTATCATCAACTATTGGTGGTACCTCATCTGCAACTACTTTGAAACCTACAACAATGGATTCAACATCAGTTGCAATCACAACACCAGATGTGACAACAGAATCAAGAACAACCATGTTTACCACAGATACAAGCACCGCTGGTGAATTTACAACTGAAGTGTCTTCAACTCCTGGTGATGTTTCGACTGAGGCCACATCAATGATTACATCAGACCTAGTGACTACCAAGGAAAGTAGTACCATACTATCATCAACTATTGGTGGTACCTCATCTGCAACTACTTTGAAACCTACAACAATGGATTCAACATCAGTTGCAATCATAACACCAGAAGTGACAACAGAATCAGGAACAACCATGTTTTCCACCGATACAAGCACCGCTGGTGAATTTACAACTGAAGTGTCTTCCACTCCTGGTGATGTCTCGACTGAGGCAACATCAATGATTACATCAGACCTAGTGACTACTAAGAAAGGTAGTACCATACTATCATCAACTATAGGTGGAACCTCATCTGCAACTACTATGAAACCTACAACAATGGATTCAACATCAGTTGCAATCACAACACCAGATGTGACAACAGAATCAAGAACAACTATGTTTACCACAGATACAAGCACCGCTGGTGAATTTACAACTGAAGTGTCTTCAACTCCTGGTGATGTTTCGACTGAGGCCACATCAATGATTACATCAGACCTAGTGACTACCAAGGAAAGTAGTACCATACTATCATCAACTATTAGTGGTACCTCATCTGCAACTACTTTGAAGCCTACAATAATGGAATCAACATCAGTTGCAATCACAACACCAGAAGTGACAGCAGAATCAGGAACATCCATATTTACCACCGATGCAAGCACCGCTGGTGAATTTACAACTGAAGTGCCTTCCACTCCTGGTCATGTATCTACTGAGGCAACATCACTGATTACATCAGACCTAGTGACTACCAAGGACAGTAGTACTATTCTATCATCAACAACTGGTGGTACCTCATCTGCAACTACTTTGAAACCTACAACAATGGATTCAACATTAGTTGCGATCACAACACCAGAAGTGACAACAGAATCAGGAACAACTATGTTTACCACCGATACAAGCACCGCTGGTGAATTTACAACTGAAGTGTCTTCCACTGGTGTTGTCTCGACTGAGGCAACATCAATGATTACATCAGACCTAGTGACTACTAAGGAAAGTAGTACTATACTATCATCAACTATTGGTGGAACCTCATCTGCAACTTCTATAAAGCCTACAACAATGGATTCAACATCAGTTGCGATCACAACACCAGATGTGACAACAGAATCAAGAACAACCGTGTTTACCACCGATACAAGCACCGCTGTCGAATTTACCACTGAAGTATCTTCTACTCCTGGTGAGGTGTCGACTGAGGCAACATCAATGATTACATCAGACCTAGTGACTACTAAGGAAAGTAGTACTATTATATCATCAACTATTGGAGTTACCTCATCTGCAACTACTTTGAAGCCTACAACAATGGAATCAACATCAGTTGCAATCACAACACCAGACGTGACAACAGAATCAGGAACAACTATGTTTACCACCGATACAAGCACCGCTGGTGAATTTACAACTGAAGTGTCTTCAACTCCTGGTGTTGTCTCGACTGAGGCAACATCAATGATTACATCAGACCTAGTGACTACTAAGGAAAGTAGTACTATACTATCATCAACTATTGGTGGAACCTCATCTGCAACTACTATAAAGCCTACAGTGGATTCAACATCAGCTGCGATCACAACACCAGATGTGTCAACGGAATTAAGAACAACTATGTTTACCACTGAAACAAGCACCGTTGGTGAATTTACAACTGAAGTGTCTTCAACTCCTGGTGATGTTTCGACTGAGGCAACATCAATGATTACATCAGACCTAGTGACTACCAAGGAAAGTAGTACCATACTATCATCAACTATTGGTGGTACCTCATCTGCAACTACTTTGAAACCTACAACAATGGATTCAACATCAGTTGCAATCATAACACCAGAAGTGACAACAGAATCAGGAACAACCATGTTTACCACCGATACAAGTACCGCTGGTGAATTTACAACTGAAGTGTCTTCAACTCCTGGTGATGTTTCGACGGAGGCAACATCAATGATTACATCAGACCTAGTGACTACTACGGAAAGTAGTACTATACTATCATCAACTATTGGAGTAACCTCATCTGCAAGTACTTTGAAGCCTACAACATTGGAATCAACATCAGTTGCAATCACAACAGCAGAAGTGACAACAGAATCAGGAACAACTATGTTTACCACCGATACAAGCACCGCTGGTGAATTTACAACTGAAGTGTCTTCTACTCCTGGTGAGGTGTCGACTGAGGCAACGTCGATGATTACATCAGACCTAGTGACTACTACGGAAAGTAGTACTACTCTATCATCAACTATTGGAGTTACCTCATCCGCAACTACTTTGAAGCCTACAACAATGGAATCTACATCAGTTGCAATCACAACACCAGATGTGACAATAGAATCAAGAACAACCATGTTTACCACCGATACAAGCACCGCTGGTGAATTTACAACTGAAGTGTCTTCTACTCCTGGTGAGGTGTCGACTGAGGCAACATCACTGATTACATCAGACCTAGTGACTACCAAGGAAAGTAGTACTATACTATCATCAACTATTGGAGTAACCTCATCTGCAAGTACTTTGAAGCCTACAACATTGGAATCAACATCAGTTGCAATCACAGCAGCAGAAGTGACAACAGAAACAGGAACAACTATGTTTACCACCGATACAAGCACCGCTGGTGAATTTACTACTGAAGTGTCTTCTGGTCATGTATCTACTGAGGCAACATCAATGATTACATCAGACCTAGTGACTACCAAGCAAAGTGGCACTATTCTATCATCAACTATTGGAGATACATCATATGCAACTACTATGAAGCCTACAACAATGGATTCATCATCTGCCGGCATCGCGACACCAGATGTGACAACAGAATCAGGAACAGCCATGTTTTCCACCGATATATCAGACGTATTGACAAGCGGAGAAAGTTCTACTTTTCAATCAACAACTATTGAAAGGACATCATCTGCAACTACGATGAAACCGACAACAATTGGTTCTACCTCAGCAGTTGCCACAACGTCCGATGTAACAACACCATCTGAAACAATTATGTTTACCTCGGGTAGACCCACGACTGGTGAATCTACGATTGAAGTATATACTACTCGTGCTGGTTCAACTGAAGAAGCAACATCAATGATAACATCAGACGTATTGACAAGCGGAGAAAGTTCTACATTCCAATTAACAACAATTGAAGGGACATCATCTGCAACTACGGTTAAACCGACAACAATTGGTACTACCTCAGCTGTTGTCACAACATCCAATGTAACAACACCATCTGAAACAACTATGTTTACCTCAGGTAGACCCACGACTGGTGAATATACGACTGAAGTATCTACTACTCGTGCTGGCTCAACTGAAGAAGCAACATCAATGATAACGTCAGAGTTATTGACAAGCGGAGAAAGTTCTACATTCCAATCAACAAAAATTGAAGGCACATCGTCTGCAACTACGGTTAAACCGACAACAATTAGATCTACCTCAGCAGTTGTCACAATGTCCGATCTAACAACACCATCTGAAACAACTATGTTTACTTCAGGTAGACCCACGACTGGTGAATATACGACTGAATTATCTACTACTCGTGGTGGTTCAACCGAAGAAGCAACATCAATGATAACATCAGAGTTATTGACAAGCGGAGAAAGTTCTACATTCCAATCAACAACAATTGAAGGGACATCGTCTGCAACTACGGTTAAACCGACAACAAATGGTTCTACATCAGCAGTTGTCACAACGTCCGATATAACAACACCATCTGAAACAACTACGTTTACCTCAGGTAGACCCACGACTGGTGAATCTACGATTGAAGTATATACTACTCGTGCTGGTTCAACTGAAGAAGCAACATCAATGATAACATCAGACGTATTGACAAGCGGAGAAAGTTCTACATTCCAATCAACAACAATTGAAGGGACATCATCTGCAACTACGGTTAAACCGACAACAATTGGTTCTACCTCAGCTGTTGTCACAACATCCAATGTAACAACACCATCTGAAACAACTATGTTTACCTCAGGTAGACCCACGACTGGTGAATATACGACTGAAGTATCTACTACTCGTGCTGGCTTAACTGAAGAGGCAACATCAATGATAACGTCAGAGTTATTGACAAGCGGAGAAAGTTCTACATTCCAATCAACAAAAATTGAAGGGACATCGTCTGCAACTACGGTTAAACCGACAACAATTGGTTCTACCTCAGCTGTTGTCACAACGTCCGATCTAACAACACCATCTGAAACAACTATGTTTACCTCAGGTAGACCCACGACTGGTGAATCTACGACTGAAGTATCTACTACTCGTGCTGGCTTAACTGAAGAGGCAACATCAATGATAACGTCAGAGTTATTGACAAGCGGAGAGAGTTCTACATTCCAATCAACAAAAATTGAAGGGACACCGTCTGCAACTACGGTTAAACCGACAACAATTGGTTCTACCTCAGCTGTTGTCCCAACGTCCGATCTAACAACACCATTTGAAACAACTATGTTAACCTCGGGTAGACCCACGACTGGTCAATCTACGACTAAAGTATATACTACTCGTGCTGGTTCAACTGAAGAATCAACATCAATGATAACATCAGAGTTATTGACAAGTGGAGAAAGTTCTACATTCCAATCAACAACAATTGAAGGGACATCGTCTGCAACTACAGTTAAACCGACAACAATTGGTTCTACCTCAGCAGTTTTCTCAACATCCGATGTAACAACACCATCTGAAACAACTATGTTTACCTCGGGTAGACCCACGACTGGTGAATCTACGACCGAAGTAGTTACTACTCTTGCTGGTTCAACTAAAGAAGCAACATCAATGATAACATCAGAGTTATTGACAAGCGGAGAAAGTTCTACATTCCAATCAACAACAATTGAAGGGACATCGTCTACAACTACGGTTAAACCGACAAATATTGGTTCTACCTCAACAGTTGTCCCAACGTCCGATCTTACAACACCATCTGAAACAACTATGTTTACCTCAGGTAGACTCACGACTGGTGAATCTACGACTGAAGTATCTACTACTCGTGCTGGTTCAACTGCAGAAGCAACATCAATAATAACATCAGAGTTATTGACCAGCGGAGAGAGTTCTACATTCCAATCAACAACAATTGAAGGGACATCGTCTGCAACTACGGTTAAACCGACAACAATGGGTTCTACCTCGGCAGTTGTCACAACGTCCGATCTAACAACACCATCTGGAACAGCCATGTTTACCTCGGGTACACCCACGACTGGTAAATCTACGACTGAAGTAGCTACTACTCGTGCTGGTCCAAATGAAGAAGCAATATCAATGATAACATCAGAGTTATTGACAAGCGGAGAAAGTTCTACATTCCAATCAACAACAATTGAAGGGACATCGTCTGCAATTACGGTTAAACCGACAACAATGGGTTCTACCTCGGCAGTTGTCACAACGTCCGATCTAACAACACCATCTGAAACAACTATGTTTACCTCGGGTAGACCAACGACAGGTGAATATACGACTGAAGTATCTACTACTCGTGCTGGCTCAACTGAAGAAGCTACATCAATGATAACATCAGACAAATTGACAAGCGGAGAAAGTTCTACATTCCAATCAACAACAATTGAAGGGACATCGTTTGCAACTACGGTTAAACCGACAGCAATGGGTTCTACCTCAGAAGTTGTTACCATATCCGATGTAACAACACCATCTAAAACATTTATGTTTACCTCGGGTAGAACCACGACTGGTGAATCTACGACTGAAATATCTACTAGTCGTGTTAGTTCAACTGAAGAAGCTACATCAATGATAACATCAGACATATTGACAAGCGGAGAAAGTTCTACATTCCAATCAACAACAATTG
The DNA here is from genome assembly GCA_035610835.1 of Ophiura sarsii. Taxonomy (NCBI): domain Eukaryota; kingdom Metazoa; phylum Echinodermata; class Ophiuroidea; order Amphilepidida; family Ophiuridae; genus Ophiura; species Ophiura sarsii. The sequence goes on along the minus strand of CM069458.1, from coordinate 45,520,910 downwards.
AAGGGACATCGTTTGCAACTACGGTTAAACCGACAGCAATGGGTTCTACCTCAGAAGTTGTTACCATATCCGATGTAACAACACCATCTAAAACATTTATGTTTACCTCGGGTAGAACCACGACTGGTGAATCTACGACTGAAATATCTACTAGTCGTGTTAGTTCAACTGAAGAAGCAACATCAATGATAACATCAGTAGTATTGACAAGCGGAGAAAGTTCTACATTCCAATCAACAACAATGGAAGGGGCATCATCTGCCACTACGATTAAACCGACAACAATGGGTTCTACCTCAGCAGTTGTCACAACGTCCGATGTAACAACACAATCTGAAACAACTATGTTGACCTCGGGTAGAACCACGACTGGTGAGTCTACGACTGAAGTAGCTACTACTCGTGCTGGTTCAACTGAAGAAACATCATCAATTGAGACATCAGACACCGGAGGAAGTTCTACTTCCGAATCAGCAACGATTGGAGTTACATCACCTGCAACTACCGTTAAATCGACAATAACGGGTACTACCACAGTATCTGTCACAACGTCCGATATAACAACACAACCTGAAACAACAATGTCTACCTCGGGAAGACCAACGACTGGTGTATCTTCGACTAATGTATCTTTTGAAGAATCAACTTCTATGATTGCATCTGACCTATTGACAATCGAAGAAAGAACTACTTTCCAAACAACAAGTATTGGAGAGACTACATTATATGCGACAAAACGACCTGAAACAACCGTGTTTACTTCTGGTAAACTAAAACCAGATGAGTCTACGATTGTAGCATCAACCACTCGATTTCTTTCAACTAAAGAGACACCATCATTGATTACAACAAATGAACCAACAAACGAATTGACAACCGCAGAAATAACTGCATTTCCATCAGCAACCATTACGCTAAATTCGTCGGCAACAACAATGAAGCCTTCAAGCTCTCTTGTCGTAACAACATCGGGTAGGACCAATGAATCAGCAACTACCCAGTTTACTACTGAGATAGGTGCATCTACATTACGTGAGGAGGTTACCTCATCGACAACCGTGGAAGGAACTGCCTTTCAATCATCAACAGTAGAAGGCGCTTTAACGACTAGTGCTGCGAATGATACAACACTAAATCCTTCATCATTTAGCGTCACAACCATGACACCTGAACCAGAAACTACCATGCTTACAATCGGCGTGAGCAAGTCTGGTGAAAGCACGACTGAGGTGTCGTCATCCACCTTTAGTACTACAACTGTAGACGCAACTTCGTTAATAATGACAGATATTTTGACAACCGGGGAAAGCAGCACGATTCCTTCACCAACCGTGAAACACACATCAATGGATTCTACTTCAGTTGCGGTCACACCATTACATGTGACAACACAACCAGAAACAACCATTAGTGGTGATTCTGCCACTCTTGATGTTATAACTGGTGACACAACATCAATAACAACTGAAAAGAGTGATACTGTTACGTCGTCAATAATAGATCCTACTTCCGTTTCCATCCCAACATCAGGGATTACACCTAAATCAAGAACAAGCATGTTGACCACAGACAAAATCCGTACTGGTGATTCCTCGACAGAAATATCTACACCTCTGGGTGTTACAGCTGAAGAGATGGCGTCACTAGATGTGATACTCGGAAATGCAACAGCCATGGTTACTCCGGGTGACTTCACGAGTACGTCTGAAGTGCCTACGACTCGTAAAGTTACAACTGAGGATACAACGTCAGCGTCAACGTCAGCTGGATTTGAAGACGATATTACAGTCCACTCATCGGTCAGTACTTCATCAGGAACTACAGAGCATCCGACCAGAGCTGAATCAACTATCGTATTCGAGTCAACCTCGGTTGTCCCAACAGATGAAATGTTAACCAATGGAAGAAGTACGCTGGAGGCATCGACATTGACTGTTACTACCCCGAAAGTATCCACTGTAGATGGAACAGTCACCAGTACTCATCGTGATTCCACGTTTTCTACAACTGAGACTACAACCAGTATGCATCCAACTGTAATGAAAGAAACATCATCCATGACACCAGAAAGTACATCTGAAGAAAGTTCAACCGTGCAATCACCTACCAGCGGTAGTCAATCATTTTCCTCCACGTTACATCCTATGACGTTCACAGAGAATGTCACTACAGTTGCAACCTCAACCACCAGAATTGCAGCAGATAGAGAAACAACCATGATTACTACCGACACAGACACATCTGTGGCAGAGTCTGTTTCAATAGATTTGACGACTAATTCCCCATCAACTATCGCACAGGCGACATTAATTGTAAAACCGGACGCGTCATCTCGCATGGCAACCACTGAGACTTCTGAAACGACAATGTCTGATATTAAGTTGACCGCGACTACAAAACATACGACAGAGCACCCAACTTCAGTCACAGATGTTGCGACAACAGAGTCAACCTCTCTTCATGCCACCACGCCTGGAATAACGACTTTGTCAAGTAAACCTACAACGTTGGTATCTGATACAGTTGATACTCTCGGAACCTCCGCGATTACCTCCGAAAGACCAACTACTTTGCACGAGGTAACTTCTGGGCAATCTGAAACGACCACGCCTTCCGATACAACATCACTTACGACTTACGTTGGTACGACTACTTCAAGTGATATGACATCTGTGGCATTTCAAACGACTGTCCCACGTAATATAACTTCAGAGCTTATTGGAACAACTGCCCAAATAGAGATAACATCTGAGCTACTTGGAACGACTGCGTCACGCGAAATAACTTCTGAGCCCATTGGAACCACTGCACAGCAAAAGATAACGTCTGAGCTACTTGAAACGACTGCTCCACGCGAAATAACTTCTGATTCACTTGTATCGACTACCCGTCGCGAGATTACTTCTGAGCTTTTTACAACGACCGCACTAAACGAAATGACCTCCGAGGCATCAGAAATAACAACTGCCCCACCGGCGCTCACAACTCGGCCAAACACTACACCGCCATCAACAACAACAACAACTTCAATTCCTGGTATACAGTGTCCTCCTGGACAAAGAACCTGTCCTGAAGGCACCTGTATTCCTGAGAGTTATTTCTGCGATTTTTGGCCTGGAGACTGTTTGAATTTCTACGATGAGTCTGTTGAAGCAGGATGTGGTAAGTGACATTGTCTCCTAGACGTTAATGCTTTGTGTTAGTGCAGTTTAACACTTTCCGCGCGGCAGGCGGCTGCAGACGACATTCCAAAATTTCACAAAATGTTTAAAAAATGTCAAATTTTTTGAATTTCATCACCATATTTGAAATCACCATGAGAAATGCAGTAACATAATTACAAACATTCCTAGTATTGGTTCAGTAACCCTTGGGATAGACTTCGAAAATTGTGAAAGGTTTCTGACAACTCTGGTTTTTTTTATATGGTAAAACAAATAGCAGCGTTGAAAGTGTTAAACCCTTGTTATGACGAGAAGCTTCCAATAACGGGTGGTTATTTACGGTCGAAACCGTGCGTGTTTTGTACTGCACGAATTTTTAGTCCTTGAACCTCAATCTCTCTCTGTAATGGGGGGACCGTCACAATTCTCACCAGGGTACTATAGTTTGACGTGTACTAACTACTACTAGGGTAAGGTATCCCCTTTTTTCAAAACAGGTTTATTGGTCAAATGGCCAATTCATAGAAGGAAATACATGACACAAATTCTTTGGTTCGTATGATTCAAATCAAAATAATGATGCTTTTACCACAAGAAATCATGATGTTAGACACTTTATGTGTTTTTTCTATCCATCAATCGAGATTATTCTGTCAAATGTTTCCTTTTTTATTGTACAGCCCCATGTGACTCGAGTACTGAATACCGCTGCCCAGAAGGCTTGTGTATCCCATTCACGTGGCTGTGCGACGATTATCCATACGATTGCGCCAATAACTACGACGAATCAGACGACATTTGTAAAGGTAAGTGTCAAATTCATTGCGACGCTTCAATTTAGAGGTAGCCTGACACTCCACTTGCTGGTTGAGGGCGCTATATAAATCGTCTGCTGTGAACAAACGAGAAAGTGTCTTGAATTTGGAATTGTTTTCATACACATTTCAATTTTCAAAAGTTTCGAAGTGTCCTACAAATGTGAAAACACACACTAATTGTTTTCAGCTCGTAAATTGAGCTGTGAAAATTGAATAAAGAGCACATTTTTATGACGTTATGTGTGGTAAAACACGCCTCGAATATATACTTACTTTTAATGAATAAAATGTCACATAATGTATATAAATGTTCATACATAATTACTATTTCTGATTAAGATTACATAATATAGACTTAATAATAACAATTCGTTGACACAACTCACCTTAAATGATCTTGAATTATCTTGTAGACACGTGCAAAGGTCTTGGGGCTCCGTTAAACGGCATTGAATTGGACACTTTTAAGTACATCTACAAATCAAATGAGAGTGCTACGTTTAACTGTCTCCTTGGTTACACGTTAGTCGAAGCTGAAACCATTTACTGCCAGGGAGGTGACTGGAGTGCTGATCTACCGAACTGTTTTGGTAAGAATGTTGACATAAATGTATTTAGAACTTACTATATAAACAATGGCGTTAACCATGTTAACCGCATTTCACAAGATACGTAAAAGCACAGACGGATTATATGTGGAGATACTGATATGGTTTATTCTTAAACAGCTAAGAAAGTGTAATCAATCTCATTGGTTCTCAGAGAAATCGGCGACATTTAGATGAGACAACTTAACACGGGAGGTGGGGCTCACGTTTAACAGTGCGTCCGACCTTCACAATGCGTGGTTTGCTCCATAACGCGCACTTCTGCAACGCGTCTTTGGCGCCTTTCCTGCGTTTATGCCGGCGCCGCGACGATTACGCATGGTGTACTCATCGCATGGGATTGGATGGAATGTTTGTGGGTTATTCGATCCTAGAAGGGTAAAAGTTGTCAAATGTGGACAATAAATTGCACTTATTTCTTTGATAAATGTCTTCAGTATGATTGTTTAAGAATGAGAATAAAGGTATTGTTTTTAGACCGTACCCGTGTTATATTGGCTGACATAAATGCGTTTGGTAGTATTATTTTTTGCGTCTGCGGCGTCGTTGTTCTACTTTAAATAATACTATCGTCCGCATTTATGTCAGACAATATAACACGGGTACGGTCTAAAAACAATACCTTTATTCTCTAATTCATCAAAACTAATTTCATATCAAATACATTGGTTTGAAGTTGAAATAGTGATATATACATACATGTATAAGAATAATATGTATGAAAAGAAAAAATAACATGTTAAATGTTAAAAATATACAATAATGTTCGTTCAACAACAAAAACACGGAAATGTGCACTTCAGGTCCCACAATCTTGTTCAAAACCTGTTGGGACACTATACACGTGCACATGAAATATCTTCCAAATTGAGTAAAAAGCTATCCGTTGAAAGTATGATAGTCCAAACTAGTTCATGTAAAGCCCCCTCCCCCAAACCAATGTTGGAGCGAATATATACCACAGCCTTTTTCTTGACGATGCTTTTATATGGACCAATATTGAGTTTAGGGGGCGGGACTACCGTTTTTACAGGACATGCAGGAAGTGTCCCAACAGTTTTGAACATGATGGCAGGTACTGGATTGTACTAATATCGTCCGATACTGGGTGTTTTGGACGATACTAGTTCATTCCACTTCGATACTGGTACAAAGTCAGTGTTCTAGTATCGGTCAATACTGGCTCATAAAGATATTCTAGTATTATCCGATACTAGAACAACATTATGAATCGACCGATACTAGAACAAAATTATGTATCGACCGATAGTGGAACAGTCAAATCGTACCAGCATCGGTCGATACTGGCATATTTTATGTTCCAGTATTGATCGATACTTGTGTACCAGTATCTGAGACCTAAAGTACAATGTGTCCAAATCTACTACTATGGCCCAGTCAAGTCGTTGTGCATCCGTCGATGTCGACGGATGAAAGTTGACATTGCTTCAACTTGGGATGGGCGTATGAACGGGCATTTTTATCGCTCTAACTTTTAATTACATTTATGGTAAAATAATACGCAGGCACCACCCCCGATCTTTAAACGACGACCTTTCCAAGCTTCCTGTTCCCAGATCCAAAAAGAGAACTAGTGAATCTGCTGATCTCGGTCTATTGACTGAGGTCCCCATTCAAGTTAGAAAACGTCTTAATATAAATATCAAGAGAATTCTGAGAAGTGACAAATACATGTACCTTGGTTCTTAGTAATCGTTACTATGCTATAAATAATGATATTCCTTTTCTCACGACAGAAAATTGCGTAGCACCTTTAACGCCCATTAATGGCGCCAGAACAGGATCTTTCGTGCATGGCGGAGTGATATCGTTCACATGTGATATTGGTTATGAGCTGCAAGGAGATCGTGATATCGTATGTTACGATGGTGCATTTAATGGATCGTCTCCTACTTGTCAAGGTAAACCAGATTCAACTATAGTCTATTATTTTGTTCATCACGAGGCAGTGACGTAACTGCGTATTCTACAGATTGCAGCACATAAACTCTCGCGCCTACTCGAGCGTAGGAAGACGGAAGATACACACGCGTGCGTAAATGCTGTGACTGTCAAGTTACGTAACTGTCCAGAGGAAGCAAAACAGAGTATAATCATCAATATGGTCCATTCTAGTCTCTTCCAGTTACCTCTAATGATGTGCTAAGATTCATATCGAAAATTGTGATCGTTCACCTTATTATATATACATCTCAAATGTGACCTTTACATGAACAGCTAGTATAGGCATCCTCCAAATGTATCATATATGACTGTTCTGCAAATTAAGTTTAGGTAGTTAGATAATTTGATGAGAAAAGAAGGCCAAACTGTACTTTGTACTGTCACGTAGATTCAAAGACGAACGCTATTTTCTGATTCGCTGATGTAGAGATTATAAGTATTTCGAATTCATTTTTCCTGATGTCCTTCCACAAAAAGATTAGATATCGTTCACGAAAGATTTGCGGAATTGCTTTTTATGTCATATATACAGAGATTGATGAGTGTGCGAGTAGTCCATGTGGTTTTTTCGGTTCCTGTACCGACTATGTAGGCGGTTATTCGTGTCATTGCATCAGCGGCTGGACTGGAATCAATTGCGATGAAGGTAAGATGCCAAGATGATTGTGTGTTTTTCTCTTCATCGAGACTTAAACGCCACTGTGTAAATTTTCACATCCGTTCGGGTGTTGAAGCCAACTCGGGTAAAAAAGAGTATACGTGTAGCCTATATGCAGGATGAGCAATCACGAAAGAGTGCATGTAGGATGTCCCCGCGATAGAGTCGCAGATATACAATGTATTATATTTATAAGACATGTACATTATGCTGACTATTTTTTTTCCTTTGCAGATATTGACGAGTGCTCAAACGATACTCTAAATGATTGTCATATAAACGCGGACTGCACTAATATCGAGGGCGGTTACAACTGCACGTGCATCGACGGATATCGCGGTAACGGTGTGATCTGCCGTGGTAAGTAAACTAAAGATGTATCATAAAGGGAGAATAACATCGGTTAAAGTGTCATATTAGTTTAGGATATTAGTACATACAAAACTGATTTTCAGAAACCTTTCCCAACTTTTAAAGTGTTATCTCATGAATTACTGAACCAATACTAGGCATGTTTGTACTTATTTTATTGCATTTCTCTCGGTGATTCCAAATATGGTCATGAGATTAAATAATGTTGATATTTTTGAAACATTTTGTTATATTTTGGAACTGTCGTCTGCAGACAATTGCCGCGTAGAAAGTGTTAAATATGTATACTAATTCATCTTGATCTACAGCATTGCAATGTCGATTGAATTTATCACTTTTTTATCTTCTACTTCTAATCCAGAAAACTTCTTCTTTCCATGGGGAAGGGAAAACGGAGACTTTGAATTACGACTGGTCCACGAGCAAAGTGACACACAATTCACCGAATTGATAAGCGAGACCCTGAATCCGCCCGTGGGTTTCCCCTTTTGGGGAGACTTCTACTTCAGCTTGTATGTAAGTACATTAAGGCATAAGAGCCAAAATGTTACGCTCCCATGTATCGACGCGTCATTATAAAATCGCTTTAAAAGCTTTCCCTTAAAAAGAAGGTAGCATATTGTTTTAGAGGTGATCGCGAAACATATCTTGTCTGTCGTCTCGTAACGGACAATATGTATGCTAATAACTAGTTAAATTATTAATAAGTGCTGAATTCGGCAATGTTCATTGCGACATATTGCCCTTATTCTCTTTCCTCTTTCTGTATTATATATATATATATATATATATATATATATATATATATATATATATATATATATATATATATATATATATATTATTGCTGCATAGAGCGTGTATTTATTTTTGGAGTCGAACTGGATCACGTAGCACTGCACTGTGCAATGCCATTCCTTTTCACTTGCATATTGTTGCGTTCACAGTTTACAGAGAACGGAGTGTTTGTCTTTACCGAGGAAAACGAGGAGAAGTACGGTTACCCTTACCCTACCGAAGGCGGATTTTCCTCAACGGTGTCTGATCGGCTCGTCGTACCATTCTGGGCTGACATTGATCTGACTAGTTCCACCGGTGATGTCTACTATCAGGTATGCCGTATTGCCGTAGGCTATGCATTATGCTACAAGGCCCGCTTAGCAGCGCTATGAATTGCTGCCCTAAAAACCGGCAACAAATTTAAATATTCGCCTTCCATCAAAGCTGGTTGCTCAGTATGACATAATTATCGTGTGCAACCAACAGGCTGTATTGTAACGCCAATTGAGTAGTTTAAACGCATGAGCGTAGATGTAGTTTGCAACATAATGGAAACGTACCCATGCAGTTAGTACCGCTATACACGCCCCGCATTTAAATATACAACCAGAAAATCCTCTCGTAGTAATTGATAACAATAGGTTTACCAGACCGCATTAATAGCGCTAGTGGTAGATATTCTGCCAAATGATAGACACGAAGTGCGACGTTATCATGCAAGGAGTTCACTCGTGGCAGTTAATATTAATTATGACTCGAATAAAAGGTCCTCGAAGGCAAGAGTTTGATAAGGTGATATGTTGTGTTTAGAAACATGGACAGGGACTGATATTTGACCATGCTTTAGGGAACAGCAATTGACTACTACACTTTTAAATGAGCTCGTTTACTATTATCTTAAAATTTAAAATTTCTTTGTGTACAAATCCAAAAAAGTGAAGGATGTTACTCACTGTTTAATGACGTTTCACTACCACGCTCGTAGCTTCATCAGACTGGCAACTCTGACTTCTGCTCACTGGGTTTTTATAGTGACTGATACCCGTCGTAGAGGGCGTGGGCAGAAGGAGTTGGTCGTAGATGTTATGCAGCTTGTAGGCCCCCTCGTCCTTGTTTAGTGTTTTCTTTTCTCTCCTCCTGATCCAGATAGCTTCCTTAAGCCATCTGGTTTAGCGCGAGTTTTAAAAGCATGGGTCCTCAACATGAGATAAGGGCCATATTCCGCCCTGTACAGTAGGTTGGTATAGGATACTCATCTCTACACGATAGGCCTACAGTAGTTTCACGCTTCATTCCGCGTATATCTATGGAGGCCGGACTATAATAGCTCCAGGGGACCATGACTCCTTTTACACCGGGAATGAAACAATAGTCTCTCTCGGCCATCCGGGGGTAGTTGACGTCAGACATCACCTCTTCTGTACATTCTTTCGTAATCTGTCATAATCCATAATCCTTTCATAATCTATCATAATCCATAATCCCTTCATAATCTTTCATAATCCATACAGGTGTACGACACCAACATGATTAACACGACCAAGCTCAGCATAATGGAAGACGCCTCGGCCCGGGTGAGGGCGCATGACAAGAGTTTAGAAGACATAGGGATTACCTTTAAGGCCACCTGGATGGTGATTGCGACGTGGGAACAAGTGCCCGCTTATAAGGCGGAGTTCACCGATCATAAGGTTTAGTAGCAATTGTAATAATTTATTTAATTAGATTAAGAATTTAGTATATAAGTTGTGTAAATTACCTCAGATGCTTATATTGCCCTTGATGGAATATTTCTAAGGAAATACAACAGTGGAACTAGTTTTATTCCTGGTCTATTCTTGCGAGATGGGTGCGTGAATAATGAATATATCTCGGCTAACACTATTAATAATGCAAGATATGGCTGTCACGTGTTGCTTCTATAGGTACAACGAATTCGATTTAACACTTTTGGTTTTACCATACACAATTTTACAGACACCTTTCCCAACTTTCAAAGTCTATTATCTAGGCTTACTGAACCAATACTAGGCATACGGTATTTGTACTTACATGTATGTTAATGCATTTCCCATGGTGATTCCAAATATGGTGATGATATGCAATCATTTTAACATTTTTTTTTTAAAAATTGAAATTTTGGAATGTCGTCTGCAAATGCAAATGCCTGTTAAGACATTTTTTTCTTGTCCACACCTGAACTCGAACGTACCTTAGAAAAAAAAAGACAATTTCTTTGTTCTGGATTACAGAGAACGTAAGCTGGGTTTATTTTCATTGAATGTCACCAAGAAGAAGTGACAACTTGATTGACCAACCACAGTGAAGTTGCGAATTAAGAAATGATTGATTAAATGTTATTCCTCATTCTTTCGTTTGAAACAGCCAAATACATTCCAAGCAGCTCTACTGACCGACGGGTTATTCAGTTTTAGCATCTTCAACTATCAAGAAGATGAGATGTTATGGGACACCAACCTACTCCTCAAGAAGGACGCCGTCATCGGCTACAATAGCGCCGGAGAACAGTACGAGAATGCTCAGTTCGAAACGCAACTATTTCCTTCAGAGGACGCCCGCTATCGACCGGATAAGACCATTGGAAACACTGACCTTCAGGGACGCTGGATATATCGTCTGGAAAACAACACCGCTGATACTGTAAACTATAAGCGATTCTGTTTACAGTGGTACGAGCAAGAGCCAGAGCCTGCCACGTGGAGCCGGACTTTAGGGGTTTGTCCATGTGGATTCGAGCAAGGAAGAAGCGATAACTCGTATGGAAGAGGACAGACTTCCAAGCGAAATCCTCCATCGAATTCCAGGAGGTTGAATCCGCAGCTACTGCAAGAAATCAACGACCTACAAGGTAAGTGGTTACACTTTGTGACGGTAACCGTCATGAACACAATTTAAAATTACCGTCAAGCTTTGGTTTTGGGTAAAAGGTCATGTGGAGTTTAGCACAAGGTCAAAGGTCAAGTGTAATTCAATGAGATATGTTGATGTGAACAGTTATGGTCCCTTCATTTTAAAATAAGTGTTATTGCGGTTCCTCTTGTTTTAATTATGAACCCATTCTTTCAATCCGGAAATGTGTTTCAGAAAACCGAAAGAATCCTACCTCTTCAACTCTTGTTTTCACATTTCGGAAAGCATTTTGATAACTCTCTCTCTCTCTCTTTCATGTCTTTCCTCAATATATTTGGTTAAATTGTGTCTAACACCAGATCACATTTAATACCAGTAGTAACAGTTGGATCCCTCGCTCCCCCTGTTTCTCTTCCATTTTTTTTCCCAGGCACGCCATTCTGTCTTCAGACGGCTATTCCTAGCGCATCTGGTTCCGGGATGAGATGTTGTTACAGGGACGATCATTCGCTCATAGAAGGATATGAGGACACGTGGTCCAGCAGCTTTGCGGAACGTTTCCATTTTATTCTGGGGACTTTTCAAGAAGATGATATCTACGATGATTGGTTCGGTACGTTATAGTAATCTAGCCATTGATGTAAAAAACAAACACGTGCTAAAACCGCAAGAAAGTACAATTAACTATTAGTGCAACTAATTAATTTTCAAGCATCGATTTCGAAATAATTAGAGCGTCATATACATTTTTGCCTTGAAGGCATTAGAAATACACATTTACATCTACACTAATACGGCAACAGAATAACTATATCAAGATCAATGCTACGGCCATTAAACTATTAGATAAACTAATACTTTTACTGTTTCTTTACCATGTAGAGTATGACTTACTGCCGCGCTATTACTGCTGTCAGATGTCCAGAGATCCAGCGTTCTGTGACTATTATTACGAGAAGCGTCCGGCTGGTACTTGCGATGGATATCTACCTCCACGAACAGGTACGTTTTTATTAAAAAAAACAATTGAACATAATTGTTAAAAACAGGACATTGGTTAATATACTCCGCGTCAAAATCAGACATGACATAAATTGCCCGCTTAGGAGCGCTATTAATTCGGTCTGGTAAACATATTGTTATCAATTACTACGAGAGGAGTGCCCAGTGCGCGTGTACAACCAGGCAATCATATTTAAACTCGGGGCGTGTACGAGCGGTACTACTTGCTAACTGCATGGGTGAGTTTCCATTATGTTGCAGCCGGTTGGTTGCACATAATAATAATAAAGGTCTAAATTTTATTGTCATGGCAGCCAACTGGCTGAATTGTAACAACATTACAAATCAAATACATTAATAAACAATGCAACGTCCAGGCAGCAGCTAAATCAGCGCCAAGTTGCGACATAAACCAACATGAACAAACATACATAACCCTAGTAACCCCCAATATAGGCAACGTAGACTAAGTACCTTGCCCAAGGACACAAACACATTGGCACCAGCGGGGCTAGAACTCACGACCTTATGATTATGAGACCGGCAACTACTCCACTGGACCACACGTGCTCTACATGAGAATTATGTCATATAGCAACCAGCTTTGATGGAAGGCGAATATTTAAATTTGGTGACGGTTTTTAGCTCACCAATTTATAGCGCTGCTAAGCAGGCCTTGTAGCCTAATGCGTCAAAATGAAAAAATAGGCCTAAATGGTAAAATAAAGGATAACGTAGATGTAGGATTCGGGATTTCTCTGGAAAATTGGAGTGATAGGTCTTCCCTGATGTGCCATTCAATGACGAGGGGACGACAATGTTTAACAATTCGTAACCAATGGCACTTGACCACACCACCATTGGGGAACAAATAATGCGAGAGCTCAGTTAAGTACACAAACATACATTGCTTATTATTCTTGCAGGCTGGATGTTTGGTGATCCACACATGCGCACACTTGACGGATACACGTACACCTTCAACGGGCTAGGAGAGTACATCCTTTCTGATATCGACGATGGATTTTTTGTTCTACAAGGGCGAATGGGCAGAGCGCTTACTGAGACAGAAGATGTCAATGGCACCGTAATAGTAGCATGTGCCGCTTATCAACGAGGATCTACAATGGTATGTAATGCTATGTCATGAGGTATAAAGCGCCTCTTTCCTCCCTATTCTGACCTGTTTCATAGCTCATCAGTTCCAGATGTCACTGATCGCTCGGACCAGTCTTTTAAAATTCCAGAGGGACATCAGCTATAGCTAGGGTTCTCAAAAGCCATTCCTAAAATGACTACTCAATAGATCAATTAGATTAAAAAAACAAATCACAGCAGGAACTGTAAATCTTAAAAAGGGGAAGTTGACGAACAAGCAGTCTCGCTTCTCATAAATGAGATCTTTCAAAAGGTACAATTCTGAACTTTTAACGATTTTAATCAGTTTTATAGCTTTCATTCATATCAAATTACCGCTCGTAAAGGCCTGCAAAATACACTGTTGAATGCAAATGTTCTGTTCCCTACAGTCACATCTCAACACTTACCTAGCTCACTTACCTTTTCTGAAATTGAAATGTCCACTTTGTTTTCCTCACTCTTACTCTTCCAGATTCAAATGACGATGAATGATGAAGGAACAGACTTTGACGTCTACATCAACGGAACAGAGTGGTTTAATAAGACACTATTACTGGATGGTATGAATTTTAAGATCTGTGATGATCACCTTCACGCTGACTTAACGTCAGTTCTAAATTCTTGAGAATTTCGTGTTAATATTTTGAATTCCTGTTCCAGAAATGACTTGTATTTCCTTTAAAATACGTTTAGTTTCATATCTGCCACTGTATTCCATTTCATGTGTGTTTCATGCGTTTTCTAGGTTCTGAAGAGCACATTTAAACATCGTTACTTAATGACATACGGTAAAATTGCACGTTCAATCACAATGTGTCCATATTTGTTGCAAAGTGACAATTTGAGTGTCTAATACTAATAACCAATTATTTGCAGTATAGGTGCAAAGGAAGCACGAACTCTTATGAAACAATTCGTTGCAATACACTTAGCATCATAATCTCTCTAAATGTAAAACGAGTGGAAAGAGTAGACATTCTCTCGAAAAGGAGTGAAGGCAGTGAAACGCAGGACAACCCGTTTTAGAGTGGAAAATGTCCACTCTAAAATGAGTGTGAAAGTTAATTTTTCACTCTCAATAGTGTTGAACATTGCATATAAAATTCCCTTTCACTCCTTTTAGAGTGTTTTTCCACTCAAAAACGTGTTGTCCTGCGTTTAACTCCTTGAAAGAGTGGAAAACCACTCTTTTACATTTAGAGAGTACAATATGCATTTTAATTGAAGTTTAAGAGCGAGCGTGATAAGAAATGTTACTTTACAAAGCTTATATTCCAATAGAGGATTGCAAATACTGGAGGGCGTCTACAAATCACTTACCATGACTTCAACTATTTACAGGACCGTTTTATACGCCAAATGACCCGGATTTCTTCATGGAAATAGCCAAAGACAACTTCACCACCCCAATTACCGGATTGGATAGAGTTGTTGCTTACTGGGCTTCCGGGATATCCATATCGGTATCAATCAGTGAGAGAATGCTAGACATCATATTTGCCGCCCCGTTGTTCTACCAAGGCAACAAAACAAAGGGATTGCTTGGTAAGTGTAACCATAATAACCTATGGTCCGATGTTATTTCTCGAGGCACGGAGGTCACTGCGTCATTGTTTGATCGTAATACTACATGGCGCGCGCATACTCGCAACGCTAGCGAAGACATACACGCGCACAAAAACGGTATGTGTGCGTGTTTAAATA
This sequence comes from Ophiura sarsii, assembly GCA_035610835.1. Taxonomy (NCBI): domain Eukaryota; kingdom Metazoa; phylum Echinodermata; class Ophiuroidea; order Amphilepidida; family Ophiuridae; genus Ophiura; species Ophiura sarsii. The sequence continues at coordinate 45,505,828 of CM069458.1, read as the reverse complement.
TTGCACCTATAAAGTTACGTTATCGAGAGGAAGCAAACGGAAACATTGCGCTAAATTGAACAGCGGCTACAGTTGACAGTGTGAAAGAGCTACCCACTACCGGTTCAATTGTAAAATAGGCCTACTGGCCAATCAAAATTAACTAACAAGATCGTTCAGTTTTATAGAACTTATGAAGATTCTCGACATCATCTCTGATAAACATGTTTTTTATTTATGTTTAGGTGTATGGAATGACGACTTCACCGACGATTTTCTCATGTCAAATGGCACTACATTGACAATTACAGACAACAGAAATTTGACCGATCGTGAAATATATGTCTTCGGCGAATCTTGTAAGTCAATTACACAGATGTAAACAAACCCCCATAAATATACGATCGATTCATTCAATAACTACAACAAAAAATACAATCGCAATGTTTTGGTTTGGGTATAGAAAACAACCACCTTGATCCATTAATCCATAGACAAACTATATTTATCATTAACAAATCCAAATACTGGGATTCGAACCTACGCCTTGAGCTATAGCAAATTTCGACCTTCGATCGGTAGGTCTTCTGGAGTATGAATTGGTCCGTTTACAATTCAAATAGTCTATCAAAATTACATAATCTTATTTCGTTTTAAGGAGAGTTCCAGTTGCCGATTCTTGCCCGTAAGGTCTTATGGAATATAAATTAGTCATTACGTTTCAAACAGTTAAACATTTACTTTATTTCTTTTAGGGCGAGTTCCAGCTGCCGATTCCCTCCTCACCTATTCCGACAACAAGACGTGGGCAGACTACAATGATCTAGACTTCGTCCCAGTCTTCCTAGACGAGTTGCTTACGGAATATGAAAATAACAGCATATTAGCCGCGGCACAAATAGTTTGCGTGGGAAACCAGCAGTGTTTATTTGATGCGTTAGCAACGGAGGATATTTATATCGGGGCAAATACCAAGATTACTGAGGAGAACCTGCAATATGACGCGCAATCTCTGGGTAAGAAAATGTATATCCTTTGATTGTATCCGTAATATGTCTACTGATTAGTACCTACGATGAAAATAGTGCCAGCATTTCATAGCAAATAATGGTGATTTCAAAAATTATTTTTCGATCATATAATAATCATTAGGAGTAAACTTGATGTGTTGATGGGTAATGTAGACAAATGACTTATGTGTATCACGTTAATGTCCCAAATAGCTAAAGTATCTCTTTCTTTAACACTTTCCACGCGGCAGTCGTCTGCAGACGACAGTTCCAAAATTGCACAAAAAAATGTTTAAAAATCTCATAATTATTCAATTTTATCCCCATACTTGGAATGACAATGAGAAATGCATTGAAATAAGTACAAACATGCCTTTTAAAGATTTCTTAAAGATTCTTTTTTGTAATGGTAAAACTAATAGCCGAGTGGAAAGTGATAATATACAATATGTATTTGTGTTTGCAATTAACAATAAATTGAACAAGAATAAAATAAAATCGGTTTACCTTTTCGATATCTTACTATTTTTTTGTACACTATCCTTTATTACATTGCAGCGAATTTTGCTCCCAATATCACGGATTCGCCGGGATCCATTAACGTCACCGTAGGCGTTGAGATAGAAACGATGATAGCGGCTACCGATCCTGATGGAGACCTAGTGGACTACTCACTATTTGAGTCCATTCCTAATGCTACCATTTCTAAATTTGACAACCGGGACGACTGTAAGCATGTTTTATTTTCTACTATATTATCTGAATTGTTTTTTAACAATTGTTTTTAAAGCATTAATAATGACCTTTTTACGTAGTTCAAATTTTGTTGAAGGAGGTGTCCCACAAGCACAAAATTGTGCATTATATGTTAGAAAAATAACTATCGATCCCATTTTTTGTAATTATATAGAACAGAACACCACACTTATGACAAAAATAAATAAAAACCGCAATCTCTTAATATGCACTTTTTAAAATTCGCGGCGATCGAACGTCCTAGTGTCGATGATGTCATAGTTTTACAATGCACATGCGCAAATTTGAGCACCGATACCCATGACGTCATCGACACCGGGACTTTCGATCGCCGCGAATTTTAAAAATTGCATGTTGAGTGATGGCATTTTTTATTCATTTTGTGACTTGTTCTATATAATTACGTAATTTCGGCTCGATAATTATTTTTCTAACAAATAATGCTCAATGTTGTGCTTGCGGGACCCTTCCTTTAAAGGTATATTATGTGATCTTTCCAGGGAACGCCCTCAACATCGAAAAAAAAATAGAAAGCAGATTTTCTTGCAGATTTACATTTCTGATCATAAATCATGCATACATTCCAAGTTACAGGGCGATACGATTCTTAATTACTTCAAAATCATGGTTTTAGAGTGAAAATAAACTGTCTGAATTCCGACAGTTTATATTTTTCACTCTAAATTCACTCTAAAACCATCATTTTGAGGTAATTAGGAATCGTATCGCTCTGTAACTTGGAATGTATGTATGATTTATGATCGGAAATGTAAATCTGCAAGAAAATCTACTTTCTAAAAAAAATCATGAATAGAGGGCGCTCTCTGGAAAAGATCACATAATATGCCTTTAAAGGTATAAAGTAATATAGGATGGAGAGATGTTGCATTTCACAATAACAGCAAAGCATTAGACTTGCTATCCAATGAACATTTTGAAGTAATGCCGGCTATGAGATGCAAGTTTAAGGCATCATAGGTTTGAATATTTTATTAGTGCAAAGATTGCCAAAAGAACTAGTAGTATGGTCGCCAATTAATCCCCATTTGAGAAAGCTATGTTTATAATAGGTTTTCAATGTATGTCAATGTAGTATGGTTACTTACTCCGTGTACCTTTTGTCGATGATATTTTAAGAAACATTAACTTTCAACGATTGCAACCATATTTTTTTTGCTGCAGTGGCGCTTTTCAAATGGACACCGACTAGTGTCGACATGGTGCGAGTCGGTTTTGTCGCTACAGATGGCCGTGCTAATTCAGTAGCTTTACCGGAAGTGCGTGTGTGTGACTGCCGAAATGGAGGCGTATGTGACTTCGGACAGCTTGTAGATAACTCGGATATTGTCAACAATAAATTTGCTGTAAGCGCAATTATATTCATTATATTGGTGGAAAGAGGGTGGCTCATCAAGTCATCGGTGGTATTACATAATGGCGTATAATGTATACGTCACTATGTTAAAACAATAGTTTCTATACACCAAATCAATGTTTTGATTGCCAAGTAACTAATCAATGTTCTTAAGAAAATAATATTTCAAAATCAAATGTTAAGCATCACAAAAACTACCAAAGTTTACCGTACGTCACTATGTAATACAACCGATGATACGCCACTATATATAATACCACCAACGAAATACCACATTGATTCATAGTAAACATTAAGCTTATAATTGAGAGTGTTATGGGTTAAAGGTCAGATTCACGTGATACCACATATTTGTGCGGATAACGAATATTGAATTTGGAAAAATATTCAACCGAAATATATCAAGTTATGTTTGTGATATTCATGTTTTTACCTTGTCTTTCAGGTCGTGACTTGCATATGTACCGCTGCGTGGGCTGGAGATGACTGCGGCCAAGACTACGACCATTGTCTTGATCATCCTTGCTATCCAGGTGTTACCTGTAAAGACAACATTGCACCAGCTGTAAATGCCACGTGTGGACCTTGTCCAGGTGGTCTTATTGGTAACGGATTCAAATGTTACGGTGAGTCTACTTAAAACATTAATTTTTTAAGAGGACTAATCTAAATTACCTCCCAATTATAAAAACAAACAATGTATAGCCAGATGATACAACTTTCCCCAGAGAAGGCCAGTGCACAAAAACGATGAAAAAAACACGTGCTTCTGGCTGGATTCGCAGGCCTACTCTGGGAAAAGGTAAATAATTGATCATTCTATTACCACTCAATGGCCGTGTTCATTCATGGAAACCTGATGTAAATATTGAGGATCTTAGACATTTCTTATTTATATGTAGTGCTTTAAATGATATCAAGAGTTAATGAATTTATTAAACTTGGAAATCAACTATCACTTCATAATTTAGATGAGTTTTGGAAAATCTTTATATCTGGTAATTAACTATAAAAATGTGTCTTATATGCTAGGTCTTTCAAATGATGTTCTTACTGTATGTGATGATTTACCCTCAAAATATTTGATGTGTTCTGCAAATCTTACTTAAAACGTGCATGGACCGCACGTAGCATTTACCTTGTATGGTTCTATGTTACCATGTAAATATTTGTATATATTATGCCTTTATTTATACATTTGATAATATTGTGTAATATGTTTTAAGGACGCATCAGTCGAGAAGACCCATAAGTAACATCATGGCATACTCTATAATAGCACACTCAATGTTTTGTTTTGGATACATAATGTGAATACATACATTTTGAACACATTTATGTTCACAAAGCAACCTTAATGCCATTGATCTATATTATAGTATTTCTTAAAGAATATAACACAACCTTCCTTGCGCTTTGATCTGTCTGCTTTACTAATTCAGTCATCGAGAGTACTACAATAGTTCTATTGTTAACGCCAGATAAGTAGAGAGGTTTCTAGTTAATCACCGATCTTTTTCCGATGCTTTTAACAATAGAACGAAATACCGTTGGAATATCGTTGTAAAATCGCTAGAAAAATGCTTTAAAATCACTGTAGAGTTTGGATATCGCCCCTAAGATAGTAGTGTCTCTTATTATTCTACATCAAGATTTTGATGAGTGCAGTCAAGGTCGAGACCAAATCGACGGGAGGACTTTCTGCGAACAAGAATGTACTAACACACTCGGCAGCTACGTGTGCTCCTGTAGTGAGGGCTATGAACTGCACCCTGATGGCAAGACGTGTATTGGTAAGGACAGTACATTTTGCCTTCACTCATACCAGAATACTTTAAAGCATTGATATTTATTAAACTTTCGCTAGAGCCAATTCAGGCATCAGCTACTTGTTACATAAAAACCCGTGAATTAACATATGTTTGGTGAAATTTCAAGAAAATCGTAATTTTCACTATTTTACCTTCTACACGTAACCATGTCAACCAGGCGAAAACAACAAGCTGTTTTAGAAAGTTCACAGCACGTCCAACAATATGGTATGCAACACGTGTGAACTTACTTTTAGGAACAATGCGGAAAGTGATGACGAAGAATTATCAACTTCACTTTTTATCATGTAATTTCGAATCATATATTTAATTAAAAGATAGCATGTTTGTATCTGTCTGACATTCCAGACAGACGAATGCACAATTAAGACTTTGTAATCGAGCTATTTTTTTCTTCATTTCTATTACTTATTGCAGAGATCAATGAGTGCGAACGCGATCCACTAATCTGCGGTGACTATGCCACGTGTAGCAACACGGAGGGAGGCTTTAACTGCACGTGTAGGGTAGGATTTCAGAAAACGTCAGCTGATGATGAAAGGTCATGTGCTGGTGAGTGTGCTTCACAAACGGTTAAAACATGTGTTCAGCAATGAACGATTGATTTCAATAAATGACCTGTATGTAGCCAAGAGCTACCACTACCACCACACCATATGTGTTGGTTTTACTCAACTTTATGGTGTCAATATAAATGTCTCCTTAAGAATAGAACCCGCAAAAATAGTTCTTAAACATTTATGAACCCCAACAGGTACATAGAAGAACCAAATATGGTTATTTATGAACCAAATATGGTTCTCTATAACCGTTTTAGAACTATTTTTTCATGATGAAGAACCGTTTAAGGTTCCATATAGAGGACATTTTTAGAACCCCTTTTTAGAGCAATTCCGAGAGTGAACTTCTTGCACTATTTCAGCTGTTTTATATTGATTGTGGATCAAAAGCAGTAAAGAAACTGTTATTCAACATTAAGATTTAACCTTTATATCCATGCATCATCATTTTAACAGTATTGTGTTTAGTGTTTGTACTAAAACATGTGCCATTCTGTGGTCTCTTGTTAGTACCTTTTAAACGTTGATTTTATTACAAATATTATTTATATCATTTATATAGATATCAATGAATGCGTGGTGACCTCACCGTGTGACCCTCGATCAACATGCACGAATACTATTGGGTCATTTAGATGCGATTGTCAAGATGGTTACGATGGTAACGGACTAGAATGTGATGGTATGTATTACTTTACCGTGGGTACATCTATATGTGATTTTATGTACTACTACTACAGAGTGGGCAGATTTTTAGCGGGCAATAGTTTTCACTATTGCCTAGCTCGAAACACCATCGATACATTAAACAAAATGATATCGGCTGTTCTATATATTCGGGGAATATTAAATGCACCTTTGCGTCACAGAATGTAGAATCAAATGAAATGTAGCTAATAGATCACTTACATGTATGTGAAATCTGTTATAAATCGCATTGTTAAATCATAGAATATATAATTCAGAATGAGGTATGGATTAGTTTGACAGATTTGTAGGACTATTTAGATATAGCCTTTGTTATGCCCGCGAACTGTCATTAAATTGACGAAATGCTGGTTGTATTTACGAGTACATCGGACCTCAGGATTTTGATTTCTACAGTATGGTTTACATATATTGCAGACAACATCACAATCGTCTGATTCCTGTTTCATGTATGTAAAAAGAACCCAACCAAATCATCAGATTTTCCTTTTTATACTTACTTTAAATATGGTCAGACATTGATGAATGCGTACAAGGGATAGCAGACTGTGATGAACATGCCGCGTGTACAAATCTGATTGGTTCATTTATGTGCCGCTGCGATAGCGGTTGGCAAGGCAATGGAACCAATTGTTTTGATCTGGACGAATGCCGATACCGAACGCTCGGATGCCATCCACGTGCACGGTGCACGAATACGCCGGGAAGTTTCTCTTGCATCTGTCCCGTGGGTTACGCTGGGGATGGTGCGACTTGCGTCGGTAAGTGTTATATTAAACCATTGTTATGCAGAGTAGATTACGTAACTGAGTGATAAAACGCTTGATGTTTCACGCACAAAAACGCAATACAATATTCAAAAATATAAGTTGCAGGAAATACAAAATCCATAGATCAGGAAAAACTACTAGAATAAGGTGTCCAAGTTATGTACAATGGTGGATACTTTTACTTATTATAAATACACATGTTACAGATGTAAGGGGCAATATAGCTTGCTGATTCTCTCTTTGATTTATTCTATGTGCTGATTGAGTGTGAAATATGTCTTTGTAGTGACATCGTTAAACTTGTTTCCAAGTGTCATATAACATGTTGAAGCTTAACACTTTCCACGCGGCAGGCAGCTGCAGACGACATTCAAATATTTCACAAATTGTTTCAAAAATGTCAACATTTTTAAATGTCATACCCATATTTGGAAACACCATGTGAAATGCATTGAAATAAGTACAAACATGCCTAGTATTGGTTCAGTAATCCTTGAGATAGACATTGAAAATTGCGAAAGGTTTCTGTAAAATCTGTTTTGTATGGTAAAACTAATAGCCGCGTGGAAAGTGTTAAGAATACTTACATATACATTGTCTGACTGAATATGGCTACCCATCAACGGCCCACATATATATTGTCACTTAAACTGTATCACCTCATATTTCAATTATTTACTCTCATTAGATATGAACGAATGTCAAGGGGGTCTTTACGACTGTGGATACGGCCAGGAATGCATCAATATAGAGGGCTCTCACTTCTGCCGATGTCTCCCCGGATTTCAGCCGGACAATGGGACTGATTCATGCACTGGTTAGTAAAGATTCTTCTGGATATACACACTGATAATATAATGTTAATAGTTAGTTAGATGGATTAACTGTGATGTACGTTTTGTAACCATATTATGCAACATTGTTATATTGGAAAACTTGTTGCTTTACGTGGGTATGGTATCAGACAAGGTTGTCCGATTAAATCCTTACTTTTCATTGTAAGTAGTGTTGAAAAAACCTCATCTAACACGCTTAGGTACAAGGTTAGACATGATTAGGCCAAACTTATGGTAATTACTGTGTTACTCGGATTACTAACCTTGATTTATTTACATTACAGAGATGTAAAATAATAATAATATGAACAATTTAAAATTTTGTAAATCTTGTTTGCATGTTTTTCCACAGATTTCAATGAATGTGATGGCCAACCATGCCATAATAACGCAGATTGTTTGAACACAGAGGGCACATACACCTGTCATTGCGTGAACGGATACATAGGGGATGGAATGACTTGCACAGGTTAGTGGCTTACATCGCAGCTATGTCCAAAGACAAACATAATTACTATTCCTGGTCATTCATACCGTTCATATACTTAGTACTTAGACCATATAAAAATAAAAACTAGTTTTCCGTCCTAACTTTTGGAAAAAAGGAGGATGAGGGCACATCTTCTTTGTAATAAACAATGAGAAACCACCATTACCAGCATGATATTGCCTGATTGGTTGCGTAACATGAGGAGGACGAGACCTTTGTAAAATCTTTTTATTGGTTAACACAAACCCTGCTTTAAAATGCTTATTGAACTAAAGTAAATCTATTACCAAGATGTCAGCATTTTAGATATTCTAACAAAAACTTTATGGAAGAAATGAAGGGGGAAAACGAACATTACAGAATCCCTGAAAAAGGATGCGAGAGGGGACGAGAAACTACTTTATTTTACTTGGCTTTATTCATTGGAGTGACCATTTGATGACGTTGGCTTTAGGACTCAAGATCAAATACTCTGCGATACCTGAATGTTTTTATAATTATCGTTGTTCCTATTTTGGTTTTTATTTTAGATATAAACGAATGCACAGAAGAGATAGACGAGTGCTCGCAGGAGTGTGTCAATACCGTACCGGGTTATGAGTGCGCCTGTCAAGCGGGATTTACACTCCTGACAAGCGATAACTCAACATGTTTACGTGAGTATAGGCTCTTTGAAGAGTGATAAATATTTAGGACTCACGTTTTAGGACTGTTTTGTAAAAACACACAGAATTTAACTTTGTGTCAACCAGAAACGTACAGGTGAATTGATTCTGAGCAATTGCACATTTACTTTCAGCTGAGATGGTATGTTCTTTTATTATTCATTGTTATTGTTGGTGATCAAGCCCTTGATCAAGTAAGAGCACATATCATTTATTAACCCTTTGAACCCGACGAGACGGCAGACCGTCTCACGCGTATGTGTACCAAATACCCGGTGAGACGGTGTAACGGCTTACAGGTATGTATGCAATCAACCATATGAGACGGACTATAGGCTCAGTGTAGGATGTCCAAAGTGGTTTGATTACATAGATAAGACTACTGCGCATCTAAAAAATTGCCGGGTCAAAGTTCAGAGGCTTGTTGTTATCAATTGACGAGTGATTCTAGCAGCGCATTTTGCTTGCTGTTTTTTCGTGTCTTTTCGCATCAAAATGACATTGTAATGTGGCATGTTTTGGACATGATGGACGATAGTGATACTGCTTAGGATTTGTTTAGATGATAGTTCTGGAATTTCAGATGATTTTGAGACCCGGGCATTGAATGGGCATTGATGGAAGTCATAAGCTTTTCATGTATTTGAGGTAATGTATCAGTATCAGTATCAGTATCAGTATCGGTGTACGGGTGGGTTTTGGGGTCCAAAATGTCACCATTTTTATTTATTTTTGTCCTGAAAGCACAATCCAAGTAAACTGTTATTGTTTTTATATGATTGTATAATATTACAGATGATTCGGAACAAGTTTAGTATTGTTTTATCCATTTCCTGCAAAAATCAATTATTTTTTGTGTTACCCCCGGAATGGCCAGGGTCAGCGGTACACATTGCCTGGCGCGGTCAGGGTTCAAAGGGTTAAAGGCATATTATGTGATCTTTTCCAGAGGGCGCCCTCTATTCATGATTTTTTTTAGAAAGTAGATTTTCTTGCAGATTTACATTTCCGATCATAAATCATACATACATTCCAAGTTACAGAGCGATACGATTCCTAATTACCTCAAAATCATGGTTTTAGAGTGAATTTAGAGTGAAAAATATAAACTGTCGGGATTCCGACAGTTTATTTTCACTCTAAAACCATGATTTTGAAGTAATTAAGAATCGTATCGCCCTGTAACTTGGAATGTATGCATGATTTATGATCAGAAATGTAAATCTGCAAGAAAATCTGCTTTCTATTTTTTTTCGATGTTGAGGGCGTTCCCTGGAAAGATCACGTAATATACCTTTAATGGGAAGAAAATGTACATTTTTTTAAAAACAATTTTCTTCTTATGTTTTATATTTCTTTTCCCTCTGATTTAGCGTCAAATGAGTGCCAAACGTCTAAGTGTATAAACGGAGTATGTGTCCGAGATGACAGTAACGAAACCGAGTCTTGTGTATGTGACAAAGGATACCAACTATTGAGTGATAATGTCACTATTTGTATCGGTAAGTATACAATCTAGCTATTAGGCTAACGTCACACAAACTTGAAGTAGAGAAATTGCGCTTGGAAACCAAGCGTGTGGTTCTCAGCATAATACTTCACCTGGTAACGATTACACAAATCTTCGTTAATTTTGACAAAGGTAACAGGATACCCGATGTCCGACCTATTGTAAACAGTATCTCTCCGAAAATGATTCCAACTCTCAAAACATGGTAACTGATCTGAATTCACGACATTGCAAACATTTATAACATTTTGAAACAAACTTAGGCAACTTAATGTGACAAAACCGATTGTACACACAAGAAATTTGAGATAAATATCAGTGAACTATATATATCTTAATTTTTTAAAATTTTATCCTGCTATCAAAGGAAGCGTATCTCAATTAAAAGTTCTAATATGATTTTCTCTTTGCTTTATTGGTATAGATATCGATGAGTGCGACAATGGTCATCGATGTGACACGGTGAATGGCGAATGCTTGAATAACGTACCAGGCTACACCTGTGCATGTCACAATGGCTACGAACTCGCAGACGATCAACGGACGTGTATCGGTAAGAAACTGTAATTAACGATGACGTTCATCGGGAATAAGCAACATGGAGGGTATAATGATGGATTTCGGTCATTTTCAGGAAACATCGGTTTCAAGATTTACACAACTCTTGCGAAGTTTTTGCTGCGTTGGTGGGGTATTAATTAATACTCTGAATAGGCTATCCCGCTCTTGTGAATACAATATTGTATGTTCACCGATGCTGTGAAATGTTTACCACTTTGGAAGTATATTTACCAATTGTGCTGATTTTATATAACTCAATCTAGGTTTTGAGAGATAATGAAAGGTTTTTACCGTTCTCATAGCAATAATAATACTTAAATCGTTACGACTCTTACACCAATCGGATTTCAATTTGAAGTATAAGCTCTTAAATGTAGATGACCCGATTTTTATTTTCAAATTGATGTTTTCTATTTTACATGAAAGGACATCCTTAAAATTGTTGCATTCCAAAGTTTGAGTTGCATAACTCCAATGGTTCTATTTTTAGAAGCGCAAGGTCAAAAGACATGTGCCCATTGAGTAGTACACAGACTGGCTGGTGGTTAACCACCTTTGGCAGTAATTTACCACATTTTAGCCTATAATTTCCAAATGAAACATTTCTGGACCCTAATATTTTACAGATACAATGAGAAAAATATGGGAATTCTTCTGATACCAAAATATCTTGATGTGAAAAAAAAATCATGGCCCCAAAAAAGTGATCGGGTCATATACCTTTAAATGTAGAATTTACCTCAATGCTCTGTGTCTTTATTAGATATCAACGAATGTGATGATGTGATGTCAACAAACAACTGTTCTGCAAACGCCTTGTGTTCTAACCTCGATGGTTCTTATACATGCGAGTGTAACTATGGATACAGGGGTAACGGAACTTATTGTGCAGGTAAGTTTACATACTATAACAGTATATGTTTCCATACTCGTGCATCTGGTGTAGTTTACCCCGATGTGATTTGATGTCTTTTTTATTCGATTGTAATGCATAAAAATACTTCCATCATAGCCCTTAGGCGAGGAAAAAACAACCCGTGTTTTACGGGCCCGACCGACCCATTTTTTGCGTTTTTCAAGAAGACAAAAAAAACTATTATTTTTTTTCTTCTCAAATGATGTAAAATCTGTCGAAAAAAATGTTTCACAAATGTTTACAAAAAATCCCGATTTTTGCAGATTTTTGTGACATTTAGGTTTAAAAAACCCAAAACAGACCGACCGACCCTACTTGACAGGTCCGTCCGCCCGTAAAACAGGTGTGTGTTTAACGTCGCCTTATGTTAGTAATAATAATACCCGGTTTTTATATAGCGCTTTTCACTATGCTAGCTCAGAACCAAAGCGCTTTTAGCCCATTATTACCACTGTCGTCATGAAATCGTCATAATCATTTCGCCTCATTTAAGTGGCAACCGGTTAACGCGTACAGCCTATCAGCACTAGTTCCTCCTTATTGAAAATTGTCGGCTAAAAAGCAGCACTTGTGGTCACAAATGTGGTGGAGAGTATGACGTCAATAAATGTCTTCCTAATATATATATATTAGTAGATGTCAGAAGTCTAAACCATCAATCCATGCCTTTAAAAATATAATTCATGATACTATAAAACTTGAGTATGAGTGCGCACAAAAACAGTCAAAACTTGATATGGATATTCAGAAATGGGACATAGTCCCAAACCATCTCAAATAATACCTTTGGGTCAAACTTGATAATCATGTTTCCGCATTCGATATATATTGTTATGAGTATATATCACCATGTTTCGCATTTTGATACATATTATTATGAAGTGTATGCATTTGTATAAAAAAATGTCTTCTTTGGGAATGCCGAAACCGGTAAACCTACGTTGTTGTTGTTACACCAATATGTCGTCCTGATTAGCATTGTGTCATCCCGATTAGCTGCGTGTCTACCTCACCCACTGGCCACTTAAGGAATTGTGTTTCAAATCATCTAATATGAAATGCATGAACGTGAAACCTATAGGCCTACTATCCCACCAATATTTGTCCTGATTAGCTAGATTACAACTACTTCAACGTTAATTTATATTAAATATCGTCTCATAAGGGAATCGCGGGATAGGAAAGCTTACTTTGTAATATCAGTATACCGTTCCGATGAGCTATAGCCATACTCCCATCAGATCTATTCCATACCGATTAGTTAGGTGTACGTTGGCCCAATGAAGAATCTACGTTAAATATGACTTCATAGGGAATGCTGGAAAAGGGAAGTCCACACTGTTGTTCCAATAATGTTTCCCGATTAGCTTAGGGTGCATAATGAAATAATTGATTAAACACACAATATTCAAGCTATGATCAATAATGTCACCCATTGCAGATATCAACGAATGCACAGTGGGGATCACCACGTGTTCCGGTAGCGGCACATGTACCACAGTAGCTGTATCTCAACATAGTAATGCAACATGCGTAAACACTCCAGGTTCTTATCAATGTGTTTGCAACACGGGATATACGGGCAATGGTGTCATATGTTTTGGTAAGTATCTCGTTAAGGGGCACATGAGTTTTTTTTATATTAAATGCAATAAAACGAGTAACATTCTCGGAAATAACAGGTGACCTTCCGTAATTGGTCATGGTTCATGCAATATGGCTAAACATCAACTTCATTCTTTAGTAACAATCAATAATCAATAATCAATCAAGTCTTTGACAACTACCGAACTCTAAACTGGAGAGTTTACTCCAATTTTTTCTACAAACAAATACATTCGGGTAACCATAGTTAGTAGCCCAACATTATTTTAATCTACATGTAGATAGTTATTCCGGATTCAAATTCCGAATGACCTAGAGATTAAATGTCAAGGAATTACAAATTTCGCGAAAAATTAAAACTTACTTGTATGGGGTGTTGTTGCTTCCAGATATTGACGAGTGTATAGACAGTCCTTGCAATAACAACGCTACGTGTACTAATACAGACGGGTCATATCAGTGCAGCTGTCCTACTGGTTTCCATGGGGATGGTTACAACACGTGCTCAGGTAAATATTGTTATGTCGCTGTTCCTTTAATCTTTTTGTTTGTTACAGAAACACTTGCAATATTGGCGTCTACATAAATACACAATCTGACCTCCCACAAGGTGCCAGTTGTCACCCCACATTGTGGAGATTAGACGGAATATTTATGTCTTTGTTCAACCTTTGTTTATTGTTCATTGAATCCAATACAAAAAAGTATACAGTCCTCAAAACAAGTAACTGACCAGGCAATAAATATGCTCTCAACTCCAAAACTATAACTCCTACGAAAAAATATAAAGAGATAAGAAAAATTTCTTGTCTTAAATTTGAGATATTACACGTGAAGATTGAATGAATATTAACTCACTTATGTGCCATAAACCAAATACAAAGTGCGTTTTTCATTTTAACATTTAGTTCGCCTACACGCAGCCTCGGAATAGCAACAGGTAGATTATTGATTAACTGGTAGCGACAAACTCACCGGTTGATAGTAAGACGGGGATTGGGGATGCTTCAATTGATCAATGCAACCCATACACATACCTGTCACACTGTCCTGCGTGTTCAAAACCCAAGTGTTAAAATGTAAACTGCACTTTGTATCATCCTTTTCAATGTAGCGTCCTTATTTATTAACCGATCTTAATGAATAATGTATCATGTTAATGAAGAGGAATTTGTTTACAACTTTGTTGTCGAATATTTGTATATAGGAGCTATAATTTTGTAAAGAGTAAAGAGTATATTTACTACCTGGTCAGTTACTTATTTTGAGGACTGTATATCTTCTTTGTTTGAAGTGATTCTGGTTCATACGTGGGTATAATAGCAACATAACAATGTGAACCATGTGATGATTCCTTATAGATTTAAGAATATGGTGTTTGATTTTTCACACGATTCTAATTTCATATTGTTTGGTATGTTTCCACCGTGACCGCCAGATCTTGGTCCAATAACTATCAACACCAGTTAATATCAGTGATTAGTTGTATTTTAAAGTTCAAAACCATTTCCTTATTCTTGAATTCGAATGGTCGGTCAAGAACAAACACCAGAGTCTAATTAGACATTCTCAACCATTAATCAAAATGCTCTCAGTGTAAGTGTATATACTAAACTCCACACAGATTGAGATATAGTAATCATATCGGTCACAGTAATGTGTTTGGATCTGAGAGTGTTATTAGTATTCTAGAGTATTGTAGGATTGTCGCATTATTTTAAACTGTTATCAACCAACTTTTGAACAAAATGAACTACCAAAGTATGAAATTCAATTAATCGCTTTCATTACTGCAGATATAAATGAGTGTGACACTTCGGACACGTGCGCTATTAATTCGACATGCGCTAATGCCTTTGGCTCATTCATGTGCACGTGTCAACCCGGTTACCGTGGTGACGGCTTTGAGAACTGCACCAACATCAATGAGTGCCAGGAGAACCCCGACATTTGTGATGAGAAGGCTACGTGTACAGATACACAAGGCAGCTATATATGCCAATGCAACGATGGGTATGCCGGGAATGGAATTGTATGTCAAAGTAAGTGATTGTTTTGTATGACATTTTTTCGCATGCCATAAATCTTAGTAACAAATTAGAGTATTGATCTTTTCCATACTTCCTCAAAAATTATTCAATCATTCTGGCCCTTTCTGGGATTTAAAGAAACATTACTTTTGTGAACGGCGTGTTAAACGGTGATTTCAATGTTATTTGTCACAGATATCAACGAATGTGAAATGGACTCGCAAGACTGTGACCCAAATGCATACTGCAATGATACCATAGGCTCTTACACCTGTTCTCCAAAGGATGGATATTACAACGAGGAGGGAGGCAATGCACGGATTGGAAGTGTTCTTGGTAAGGAAAGTTATTTATTTTAAATATTGATTACAACATCACATTATCAAATGCATGAGCATCTACACTCCTACAGATTTCCCAGTTTTTGTCAATTGCTTTATTTCAGAATTGCCAGGTGGGATAGATGCCGCCGTTTCTGGTTTGATATGGATCCTTTACGTCATTCAAGATTAACAAGCTCTTGCTCGTTTGCTTACTTGATGATTTATATGTGGTACATCGGAATCAAATCTAGGCGAACACCACAATTCCAGAAACATCGAATTATTTGTTCGTGATCCGGGTAATTCTCAGCGGCTAGCTTCAGATCTGACACTTTACAGATTCGATCGAAGGGAAAGCCTCGCTCTGTCCACTGCTAGTTCCTTAGAGTATTTCCCAAGCTTGGCATTCTCCATGTTAACTTTTTCTATGTGTGGTGAACAGATGTAAGGCAGTTATTCTGTGAAGAAGATAGTAATCCTACTGTAAGACTAAACAATGTATACAAAGCTTATAATTTGATAACATTCCCATGACTGTTCAAAACACTAAACATCCCTCTGTGCATTGTTACAATTTCAGATATCAACGAGTGTATGTTCGACATCGACGACTGCGATGTCGACGATAGAGCCACGTGTGTCAATACTCCCGGGTCGTACACGTGCACATGCAGAGACGGATACGCGGGAGATGGAAAGACATGCACAGGTAGGGAGCATTGTTACCAGACCGGTGCCACTGTACACAGACTCCCATTGCCGAAATTGAAGCCTCTAGCGTGACAGCGCCCCCGTTCCAAGAGTTACATCACGCGTCTAAATTATGCTAATAAGTTACAAGAGTTACATCACGCGTCTAAAGTATGCTAATGAGTGTTCGCCGTCTACTCAAGAGTTACATCGCGCGTACTCACGCCCACATGCCCATATATGGGGAGGCTTCAATGTTGCGATTCGAACTTCCTCTCCCATTATATAAGCTCCCTGTTGTTACATATTATAGCTCAATATATATTTTTAAAAAATCACAATATTGTTCAACCATTTAATGAGAAGATCAAGAAACACGTGAGAAAATGCAGTTATATTTACAAAGTTACATTTTAAGGTTTAGATAGGTTAGGGTAACACGTAGTTAAATAAACAAATACTATCATGGGCAATATCGTGGAACAGTTTCTTGTCAACAATGGCAGATATTGTCAACCTTTTCTCTCTCATGAACTGATTTTTTAAAAGTCGATGCCTCCCACAAGTATTCTAACGTCATTTTGTCCAAGGTGTTCCAAAATCATGTTCGCCAAATTTAAAGTCACAAAAAAATTAATAATTCAAATTATTTTACAATCATAGCTGATGGTTTTATGTCGCTAACTCGATTTACAAAAGTTTTACAAAGTATTAAACCTAACATCCTCATTAGGCCAAAACAAATTGTTATGTTGTCCTCGACCGCCCGCTCGTCATTTTAGGGCCGCTCCGATTTTTTTTATCTCTTTTTTTAAATCGTTTTTTTTTTTAACAAATCGTTTTGTGTTTTTTTAAAAATCTGATTTTTTTATTTTTCTGATTTTTTTTTCTTCAGTTTTTTTTTCAGTTTTTTTCAGATTTTTTTTTAACAGTTTAAATGGCATTAATATTAAATTAAGTGTTTATAACATATATGTGCGGCTCTTAGAGTGATTTTAACTTCTTGTTGGCTGAACTTTGAGCTTCTGCTGGTAAAAGAAAATTTTTAAAAATAATAAAAAAATTAAAAAAATCCGCCCGTCCGTCCTCTCTGAAAGCTGTGGAGGACAACATAACAATTTCGTTTTTGGCCTTATTTTGATCAGATATCAACGAATGCTTGTCTGCTATCCCATGTCCGACGGAGGAGTTTGAGAAATGTGACAATACACCTGGCGCGTTCACTTGTGTCTGTCAAACTGGTTATTACCGTGATGACATCACCAGCATATGCACTCGTAAGTACCATTGCATAACTCCATACTTATTGATGTATCTGATATAACTGGCCCGAGTCACCATTGAAAGAAGACCTGGTTGTAACAGACAAACCTTGAATCATGAACAGCTATTAATATGGGCCAATCTCTTTTTATAATAATAATAACGATCTTTGGTTTATTCATTCCACCTGCGTTGGACAAAGCTTCCGAATTCTGCCCGTGAATTATAGGTTTAATCACAATTGGAAGATATTAATATAATGTAGAAACAATGAATCTAAACTATAGAGGGCTCTCGGCGGCGCAGTCATTGATGATCGACTCAGCGCGACAATAATCAATTTACTACATGTACAATATTCATGGTACCCAGATAATAAACTGTATGGGGTGTTTTGTCGTGTATTACTGTAACTGTGTTGTAATATTTATGCCTTTTGTTTGGAGAAAACTTAAAATATAAAACAGAAAACATATCCAAATGCATCGAGCAGACTAGTTATAGCCTATTTCGAAATGGCAAATCGGTTCGCACAATCTTAGAGTCAAGTCTTTAGCTAGGTATCCAAACCTGCCCCCACTAAACCATTTTAATCATAAGCCTTAAGTAAATAATGGGACCTCGGGCTGCTATTTATTTCTTAACCGATAATCGATTCCAGAGTAGCATGAATAGCCTATTATAAAGAATGTTATTAACAACTCTATATTACAGGTGCAACGTCTCAGACTATGTACGTCGTGTTTACTGACATCAAAGGTTGGGAGGTTGACACATTTTCGGATATCCTGGAACTTTACGACGTAGCAGAAGAACTAGCCTTCGATGTAAGTATAAGGTTGTCTTTTAACACAGCATTTGGTTATTCTTGTCACGTTACATAATTATTTGACCAAACATAATTGACTGTATTTACTTTTGATGCTTAAGGTATCACACCACTGAATAATCTGCCTATACTTTATAACACAGATTTTTTTCATATTAAAGGTATATTATGTGATCTTTCCAGGGAACGCCCTCAACATCGAAAAAAAAATAGAAAGCAGATTTTCTTGCAGATTTACATTTCTGATCATAAACCATTCATACATTCCAAGTTACAGGGCGATACGATTCTTAATTACTTCAAAATCATGGTTTTAGAGTGAAAATAAACTGTCGGAATCCCGACAGTTTATATTTTTCACTCTAAATTCACTCTAAAACCATGATTTTGAGGTAATTAGGAATCGTATCGCTCTGTAACTTGGAATGTATGTATGATTTATGATCGGAAATGTAAATCTGCAAGAAAATCTACTTTCTAAAAAGTCATGAATAGAGGGCGCTCTCTGGAAAAGATCACATAATATGCCTTTAAGGGGTCACAACACTAAATAGAGCTCCATAGGGATATGTACAAAAACACTGATATACGCCTAAAACTCTGTTTTAGACCACTAAATTGCGAAATTGGACCCTGTAGTGTCATTTTTTCTTAAAGATGATCACATTTCCCCACCAAAAAGTGAAAAAAATAGGTAGGTGAACCTGCTCGATTTTCCAAAATATGCCCATGGAGTTGACTATCTCTCTGATGAGCTTGGAAATGTCGCCGTAATCGCCAATGTTTCCAGTAAAAAGCACAAATTTGAAAGATTTCTCAAAATTTACCTAGTTGATATTCACAGTTTAGAGTCAAGGTGCATGTAGGTGATGTCCCATTAATCATAATTAATAAACAATCATAGGCATGTGCGCAATGGTATTACTGTCAAGTCTTTTTAATTGAGGATTTTGTGATGCATACTTTCCGGTTTTAGTTTTAAACACCATCCTTAAGGGTAGGGGAAACCCCATTTAGTGTAGTGCACCCTTAAGAGCACTTAATACATGTTCTGCACATTCAAATTAATGGTTAAAGGTGGGGTCTATTTTGAATTAAAAACACTGATAGGGCTATTGGAATGGAATCTTAACACGTGCTTCATAGTGCTTAATGGCTATGAATGTTCCAAGTTGTATGATAGCAATACAACTATACAGCACATTGACAGTATAAGCGATTTTGCAGCAAGTCATTATGTACCGACAAACAGTAGTATAGTGTGGATCAACGGGAAGAATTGACTGGGTCCATCAACTATGCTACCATACGAAATGTCTAAATAATTAGCGTATCTCCATCGGAAAAGAACTATTCCAGTAAATTACAAATCTTGATGGTCCTGATACAGGTGTTTCTTACCATTCTTCTCTTTTTAACTAATATTACGCCAATAGTAGCTGTCATCAATCCACCGTTGAAAAATAAATTTGTGAAAGAAATAAGGAGATCGAAATGAATACATTTTGTACCAACGCGTCATGTTTGAACATGTTATAACACCTGATTTGCTTTCAGATTGACACCCTTTTCGAGAACTCAAGCATATCCGACATTTTCCTCGGAACAACAGTAGAAGAATTCCGTAATGTTTCGATGGGTGTCGAAGTTGAAATCCGTATAGATCTTATCTTCGGAACGGAAATTACATTGATGGACCTCCAAATGGCGTTTGTTAACGGATTAACGGGACGAGACATGGATTTTGTTGATCCGGATAGTAGAGTCCTTCGACAGGGAATTGATGTTTCAATGCCAAGTAAGTAGACATTTTGTAACGGTGATTTTGATTTTGTTTTGGGGTGGCTCTGAAAAGAGTCTTTTAAGTGGACAGAGGGAAATTATAATATTGAAGGTATGAGAAGTGTGTTGTATAGCATACTTAATGAAGATATATATTCCGTCGTAAAGTGAATGACTTTCTGTAGTTTCGATTGTGTTTGATACTGTTTATTTGTGAATCACTAAAAATCTACAACCTAAATCTATGTATATGTTCATGTTTTTATTAACATTATGTATATTCTACTTTCTTCTATAGTTTACGACCCTTGCGATGAAGGCACTCACGATTGCTTCGATAACAATTTTGAGCGATGTGTTTTCATTGGCAATACAACCAACACATGCGCGGACTGCAAAGAAGGATTTGCGCAAGACGAGAACAATAACAACACGTGTGGAGGTAAATTTTAACAAAACATTATAGATATTTTACACTTTTATTATGACTGTCTTGGAGCAAGGAACATGGTGATCATTTTTTATTTTAATTAGCTTTGTTATTACATCGACATTATTATGTTATAGCTTCGTTTAAATGACATAATATTGAGTCCCTCATTAACATGTATCATTCATCATGGACTACATTGCCTTGAGCACATATCTCTTAAACATGTTTCGTGTTTGTTGTTCATTCTCTTCATCATACGTACAGATGTAAACGAGTGTCTAAGCAATCCATGTAGCATGGACGGAGATACTGATTGCGTCAACACCATTGGTGGATATTACTGCACCTGTGACCTTACCACACATATCATGATTGATGGCCGTTGCCAAGGTATATTTTTTCTTGCCAATAGGTGACGCTATTAAGCAGTATAATGAAAACAGTGAGAAATATATTTCAACATTAATTCATGAATATCGCCAAGATTTCATGGTTAGATTGTATCTGAAGAGCGTGTAGACTTTCCAAAAAAGGAGTCGTTACCCTGTGTTTCGTGTCAATAAGGCATTGGCATTTTGAGCCCTCTATTCAAAAGATATTCTAACCATGAAATTGTGTCGATATTCCCGAATTAATGTTGATGCATATGCTCCTGACCTGTTAATCAGTTGAGCACTCTTTTGGCTATCTCTGAGCCTAGGCCGGTTCTGGAAACTGGTTTGACACCATGGATTGTATATTCATGCATTACATTGGGTTTGCGATTCAGCCTATTACCACCATCCTGTCGTTTGACGATTGCCTTATTGGCATAAAACTCAGAGTACCTACTCTTTTTCCGTAAGGTCTATACTTTTGAAAATATATTTCCGTAGATTCGTACCATAATTCAGATTAAAGTATAGCAGTCTTCAACCTCAGTTTAGATATATTCTGGTGAATTTATATGATGTATACTGATCAATCTGGAGTATGATTCATACGTGTGTGTGCATAACCTCATACAAAGGATACATCTTTTCATAAAAGTATTCAAATCTTGATTAACATAAGTCTCCAAATGACATCACCACATAACATACCGTGTGTTCATTTCACCAGCCTTCCGTCGATTCCGAGGTGTATTCACCACTCTAGAAGTCAACGGATCAGCAGAACTAGCCGTATTCACGGAAGAACTAAGCAACCCAGACAGTGCCAAGTATCAGCTATATGCAACGACAATGTGTGATGTGGTAAGACAGAATACAAATGTTATTTCTATCAATCGTGTGTAAAGCACAACCACTTTCCAATAAATGGCGTATATAGACTAGCAGGGGCGGACTGGGACCTGAAAGCGGCCGTGGCAAACGCCACAGTGGCCAGTCCGCCCCTGTAGACTAGGAGCCACCAATGATAATTGTACGCGATATATTCTAGGAGCCATCAATGATAATTGTGCATGATATAGCCTAGGAGCCATCAATGATAATTATGCGTAATATAGTCTAGGAGCCATCATTGATAATATTACGTGATATAGCTTAGGAGCCATCAATGACAATTGTACGCCTAGCTGGAGCCACTAATGATAGTTGTACGTGATATAGCCTAGGAGCCATCACTGATAATTGTACGTGATATAGCTTAGGAGCCATCATGATAATTATGCGTGATATAGTCTAGGAGCCATCAATGATAATTGTACGCCTAGCTGGAGCCATTAATGATAGTTGTACGTGATATAGCCTAGGAGCCATCAATGATAATTGTACGTGATATAGCTTAGGAGCCATCATGATAATTATGCGTGATATAGTCTAGGAGCTATCAATGATAATTGTACGTGATATAGCCTAGGAGCCATCAATGATAATTTTACGCTTAAGAGCCATCATGATAATTATGCGTGATATAGTCTAGGAGCTATTAATGATAATTGTACGTGATATAGCCTAGGAGCCATCAATGATAATTTTACGCCTAGGAGCCATCAATGATAGTTGTACGTGATATAGCCTAGGAGCCATCAATGATAATTGTACGTGATATAGCCTAGGAGCCATCATGATAATTATGCGTGATATAGTCCAGGAGCCATCAATGATAATTGTACGTGATATAGTCTAGGAGCCATCAATGACAATTGTACATGATCTATACAAAGGTAACATTCGCCTTCAATTTCTCAATTATTTCTTCTCATCAGTTTAAAGATATTTGTTTGTACTTTTCTTCGAAAATGCAACGGACGTTTTTAAATCCACATATATTGGCTCCCTAGTAATACAATGTCACCTTTAACTGCCTGATATTAAATATAATTCCGTAAGATAATAGCGTTAATATTGTAACAAAAGATTTTACAGTTATATCTCTAAAAGATGTCGGTAGCGGCAGGAAAGTATGTTAGCGTCGGGTTTAGGCTCATTTCCATTTTCCACCCATCAGACTATGCCCTTTTTTTAACCTACAGATCAGTGCTACATTCCTGTCAAACGCAGACATCCAGCCAGATTACTACCAATGTGAAATACTTGGTTTCAAGTCTGGTAGCCTCATAGTTTACTACCTGTTAGACTTATATGACGATTCTTTGACAACTGAAGAACAGCTTCTGCAAGCAATCCTTGATGCAACCGACCCTGAGGACAGATTGTACTCTGTGGATGACGTGCAGAGTGTTACTCTCCAAGTTGATACCGTTGCTATTGAAGGTATGTACTCAGTATTAACTTATATAATTTTGATCTGCTTTCATGTTCAGATTGTTGATTGCCGTTGATGTTACCGTTCTAAAGATGTGTGATCAACCACGAGATTATGTTGAACAAATCCAAGATGTTTACACAATTGCTCACAGTGGTCGTGCCCCTCTTGGAACAAAAATATCACGGAATACAAGCCTCTGCTAGTGCTATGTCTAATTACCCGTTTATAAACTACGCACAAAAAGTTAGGAAACTTTTTTTAATCAAGTATATAATTTTTGATTATTTATTACCCTCTTGTATTATGTTGCATATCAATGGAAAGCTGAAGTGTTCTTCTTTAAATTGATACCAAATGTGCAATGATAACATGTTGCTGGACTTGGCCACATGAATGAGAATGAGGCAATGTCACAAATCAAATGTGCCAAAATTACCGTTATCTGTGCTAAACAGTCAATAGGTAATGGCACGGGCTCTCTCCAAATCTGTTAAACGCGGCATATTGAAACTGCAAAACGTTTACCGTGTCTCAGAAAAATTCACAAGTTGTATGCCTGAACCTTTCATCACTTACTTTCATGACCTTCCACCTGGAGTCATTGTTAACCCAGTCTTGCAAATACCCAAACAATGGTTTTCTAAACAGATGAGGGTTAACTTGTGTGTGTTGTGCTCACTGGTGCAAATCTTTGTGTAAGCCATTCATGGTTCTCAAGCATGACCGGTTTGATTATTGATCATTACCTATTGACTGTTTAGCATATTATACAACGGTAATTTTGGCACATTTTATTTGCGACTTTGCCTCATTTTCATTCATGTGGCCAAGTTCAGCAACATGTAATCATTGCAAATGGGGTATAATTTTAAAGAGGAACACTTCAGCTTTCCATTGATATATAACATTATACAAAGAGTGTAATAAATGAAAAATATACTTGATTAAAAAAAGTTTCCTAACTTTTTGTGAGCAGTTTAGTTGAATGTACGATGGAGCCGACGATTTTCGTGGAATGTTTTACATTTTATTTTCACTAGTACTGCTTTATAATGCTTTCATTCATATATGTATATTTGTTTTATAGTTCTGACCAATGAATGCCCGCCCAACTACTGTTTCAACGGTGGCGTTTGCTCTGTTGATGACGTGTACTACGATAGACATTGCACGTAAGTGGCCTTCATTTATGTACAATTGCTTCAAACTGCATGCGTCGTATATATATTGGTAATAATAGTAGTGATCTATTCCTTGTTAGGCTTACGCAGGCCCGTAACTAGGGGGGCGGGGGGGGGGGGGGGGGCGGGGGACGGACGCCCCCCCCCAAATCTGAAAAAGTCCTTTCATTTGTACCAATGTACCTTTTTTGGTACCAATGTACCTTTTTTTTGGTACCAATGTACCTTTTTTTGGTACTAATGTACCTTTTTTGTGAAAACGCCCCCCCCCCCCCCTCCCCCTCCCCCCCCCCACCCACCCCAATTGCCCAATTTTCCGAAAAACGGCCCATTTCCCATCGTGTAAAGCGTTTTTTCGGGCCGTTTTGAACTAAAACATGTCCTAAACTAATTTGTTCCTGAAATACCTTTAAAAATAAACGTTTATTTACGGTCCTTATTTTTGCAGATGTACAAATACATACACCGGCGATAGATGTGAAAACAAAGTCGGTAAGTAATGATAGAGTTGTTGAAGGTGAAATGTATATCGTTCTCATGAAAGTTCATAAACTAGGAATGATTTCAAGATGGCAACACCATTCAATGATCAGAAATATCAAAATATCTTACAAAATAAGATTCATGGTGTGATCAAGACAAAAGCTTAGCTTGTAAGACTTTCCACGCGGCTATTGGTCCATATACAAAACAGGTTTTCAGAAAACTTTCCCAACTTTCAAGGTCTATCCAAAGGATTACTGAATCAATACTAGGCATGTGTGTACTTATTCCAATGCATTTTAAATGGTGATTCTAAATATGGTAATGAAATTCAACAATATTAACATTTTTGAAACATTTTGCGAAATTTTGGACGCCTGCCGCATGGAAAGTGTTATTATTTGATAATTTTTGATATTTTCAAATTTGATTTACAGGCACTGGACTAACTGATCTACAGTTACTCGGACTCATTCTCGGGGTAATATTCGGCGTCTTAATTGTGTCCATGTGGTGTCTAGTCTGCTATTGCATCTACTGCAAATCCCGCCAAAACCAGAAAGATAATCGTGACTCCCTCATGCACCAATACGGAATACCTGCATTGGCGGAACGTGTGGTACGACGAAGCCGACAATCTGAGTTACCGGCCCAGGGCGGGGTGGACGGACCGATGTTCTTTGATGACGGTGATAGTTTCACGAGTGATTCCTACTCCGAGACCTCAGAGTCTTCTTACGTCGGGCAAATAGCTACAACAGACGAAGATCAGAGGTTGGCGCACCTTGCCAACATCATCCGGAACTCTTCGTATCTCAATGTGAGTTGGTGGTCTGAAGTTTTGCTTGGAATATACCTGCTTGTTCAATCAGTCTGAAATGTCTGAAAATTACCACAGTTTATTATTAAATACCATAACATTGCACAAGCTAAGGCAGTATACAGTATATTTAGAATGCCAGATTTCTTCATTGCATCATACGATTTACCGATGTTTACATTTTACTTTCTGCATTTTTGGCCAAATTAGAGCAATATCATTTGGCGCAATTAAGTCCAGTTTGATTACAACATCGCTCTGTAATTTAAGCCTAATAGAGATTCTTGTTTTAAATAGTATTTATTTTACTTACAAATATGCTCCATTTGTTTTTCTCACTGTAGGAGCGTGTGCGTGGCAATGTCCCGGATATGTCGAGTTATCTTCTACAACCATCGGAGACTATATCAGAAGTGACCGATTCTAGCACTAGTGAATTCGTTCGCCCATATGTGGCGTCTGGAGAAGAGATGGCTGTACTTTCTAGACAGTTTGCGCGGGAAGCTAACGAAATGGTAATAAGCGATTTGCTGAACAAATGAACAACAAAGTTGAAATTACTTATCAAGTGTGGAAACACATTCCATCCATTCATAACGTTTTTGTATGATGATTTTAAACTCGAATGAACATTTACTTGTGTCCTCCAATCTAGCCATTAAGCATAGTAAAAGACTGACACTATTTTGTAGTTTGACCACTGCAACAGATGAAAATGTGTGTTCGAAATTTAAATTTCGCATAATTCGTATTTGGGAGTATTGCCCTTATATGGAATTGAAAGCCATAATGGTCTAACAAATTCTCATAGCGTAATATTCTTATTCACGCAGTAAATGTACACAAATAAATGTTGGAGTCTCACTCAGAGAATTACTTGTAATCACACCTTATTTCTATTCTAAGTAACCATTGTAAACGTCTGATCTTGACCACGCACTATATAGTTCTGCTTGTCCACGTAGCTCGGACAGTCATGCCATAGTTCAAGTGTCTGGTTTCAGATGCCGGGCGACCTTCACGTTTATATCTAGATACTACATCATCCTCTCAAAAATCATTGTCGACTTTGAAGAGGTGACTAACGCCGTCTTTGTAAACAAATCATTGACGTTCAGACTTGTGTTACATAGTAGCATTGCTATTTCACAACTTATTGTAATGTTAGGCCTTCTATTTTCAAGTGTTGGTTCGAGTTATTTTGGCATTTCTTAATTAGTGATAATAAAATCTTCATTTTTCTCTCTCTGTAGGGTTCCACTGTGGGTATATCTGAATCGTCATACGCTACGTACATGTATGATGGCAGCAGCAGTAGCGTTCCTTCAACCCAGCAAATCACTATTCCACGTCCTCTATTAAATGTCCCTGTGTATCAAGATTTTGCCCCGCTCCGTGATGAACTCTCGCAAAACTTGCTACGTTTAAGCCAACAACAAGAGGGGAGTTATGCAGTGGACACATCTGAATCATCATACGCCCCTTACGATGGTAGCGCCACCAGCGGTGACCCTTCAACTCGTGGATTCATGTTACCACGACCTCTGTTAACTACGCCAGAATATCAACATTTTGCTCCGCTACGAGACGAACTCACGCAGCACTTGCGTCGTGTAAGCGAACGAGACGAGGACATCCAGGAAGAGATGTTTTATACAACGGATGATGACAACAATCGACGCACTGAAGCCGCGTCTGATGCGGGAGATCAGCCAATCGGAAATCTACCGTATGAGTATTTCTAGAAACAAAAGTTGTAAGTGGTATAATTTAACATTATAGAAACCAGGTATTTCTCAGCAGAAGATAAAAATTAAAAGAAATAAGGACAAATGTGACAACTCTCCCCTTTTTGTAATTGTTCTCGAATCTTGTAAAAACTACTTGTGTAAACTCAACAATCAAATACCTTCTCATCTAATGAAGATATGCATATTCGAAAAAGTTACGGGTTCAAACAACGACAACAAAGGCCAGTAGTAGCTGTATTGTTTATTAAAACAATGATTAATCATTTTTATCTTATTTCTTTTATTTCAGCGGTACTAGCAACGACAAGATTCATCGAGAAAATACAATACGTCCGAATTATATGAATTATGACTATAATATGTACTCAAGACAGACGGGGTTGACAGCCCAGAAACACTGCATCAATCATGATCACTGATACTTCTTGAAAATGACTGTACTTGCACGTCTGCGGAGCTTACACCTCTGTGTTAGAGACTTGTAATGAACATTCATATCCAGTCGTAAAATCCACGCGATGCAAGATATCTAGGGTCAGATGCTAAACCTGTCTGTGTTGAGTTAGTTAAATAGGATATCGCATGGTCACCTTTTTCAGCTAAATGAATAATCATCATCGGATAGTAATTAGGATTGAAATTGGCAGCTATTCTTGTCAGTAACCCTTTGACCAGAGACAAATGTTTGATATCTGCTTCTTTCATTCATGACGTCACTTTGCACATAGGATAAAACTGTGCACTGGCTTATAAGGTGTATTAACACTTTCCACGTGGCAGGCGTCTGCAGACGACATTCCAAAACTTCACGAAATGTTTCAAAAATGTCAACATTATTGAATTTCATTACCATATTTGGAATCACCATGAGAAATGCATTGAAGTAAGCACAAATATGCCTACTATTGGTCCAGTAATCCTTGAGATAGACCTTGCAAGTTAGGAAAGGTTTCTGAAAAATCTTGTTGTGTGTATGGTAGAACAAATAGCCGCGTGAAATGTGTTAAGCTTAAGCTTATTGCGTTCGGATGGTTAAAGCAGACATTACCAACAAAGTTATCGTGTGATAAACCTGATTATTAAAGGGGCACAGAGAGATTTCTCAAAAAATATAATTCAATATTTTCACCTTGTTTAGATAGATGATATACATAGAAACCCTCTCATGTAAGATTTCTTCAAGAAATAAATGAATTTTCTCAGCATGTCCGAAGGTATATTAGTGCTTATCACTTTTTTAATTTTGGTTAAAAATCACCAACAATTGAATCAAGGAGGTCATGACTATGCATCACGCAACAAGCAATGGGTGGTCTTCAAGGTTATTTTGAATAAACATGAAACAAATAAGTAATAATCCATCTGTGGCCTTTTAGATGAATTTGGGTAGTTTCGATGTGATGTCATCGAAACTCAAAACGCTATATGAATTTCGCATGAAGTAACTGCAAATTAAGCTCTATAATTTTGGGTGGTAGTTAGTACGTATATGAGCATTACGTATGTGAATCCAACTTCTGAAAAAATAGAAGATCTCTTAGTGCCCTTTAACCGACTAGACAAAACTCGCTCACAAACTTGAATGTGAGTTACCTTATTTGCGACAAGCAACCGTGCCGTCACATCGGTGTGGATAACAACTATTTGAACTTACTTATGTGTCATACGAGTTGACAATCTTACAGGTATTTGAAATGTGTAACCTTTCCATTTCACAAATTTGTATGATCTATAATAAAGGGTTCAACAAAAGAAAGTATACCACTTTGTTTATGTCATTTTGAGTAACTTTCAATTTGTTTTTGTCCAAACAGGCTAGATAGGCATTTAGATGAATCTTTTAGGCATAATTTGATACCAAATTTCCCCCCTAACAACAAAGATAAACCATAATTAGCACCATTTAAAGGAAAATATCCCATTTTCAAAAGTCGCATTTCCAATACACAGCACGAGAAGAAAGGGCCAATTGTTAAACACACATAATGCCGTATTTATCCCGTACTGATCACCGCGCATATCCCTCAATGCGCGTGCTAATTCAAATGTAAACTGATGCATGGGTGAAGGATTTGAATGTAAAGGAATGTTATGGATGGGTAGAACATGGAAAGATTATCCAAATCTTCTCGTGTTGTGTATTGGAAATGTGACTTTTGAAAATGGGATATTTTCCTTTAAATGGTGCTAATCATGATTTATCTTCGTTGTTAGGGGGAAAATTTGGTATCAAATTATGCCTAAAAGATTCATCTAAATGCCTATCTAGCCTGTTTGGTCAACAACAAATTAAAAATTACTCAAAATGACATAAACAAAGTGGTATACTTTCTTTTGTTGAACCCTTTATAATACTAATAGTACACACACATAAAGGGCTGAATATGAGTCGCAGGTTTTGTTTATAAACAAAGCAATACCAATATAATTTAATGACCGATGAACTACACAGATGTTTACCTTCAATTTCTGTGGTTTTTTGATTGTTTATTCACATGTAGCGTTTCTGTTATTTTTAATTTTTTTAATTGCATTTTCGAAACAACGATATTCAATAACTTTACCGACTAAATCATATATAACACTTGTAGGCATGGCAACCTACAGTTTTAACTATGATACTATGTGTGGGGTCTGTGAGGGGAGGGGTAATATCAGGATCAACATCGAGCTTTGGAGAGGGGAGAGAAGGAGAGCGGGGGTTATAATTATGAAAGGTTTAAATTGGGTGGGGAATGTGGGAATAAAGCTCGAGTCTGGTGTTGGACATTTTTGATGAAATAAATAGTTTTCAGCAAAAGGCATACAATTAATTTATTTTTATTTTTATTTTTATTATTGTTTTTATTAGTAGTAGTAGTATTTAATCATTATAATGTTATCACTGTCGTTATTTTCATGATTGATAATATAGACGCATTTAGATGCAAAAATATAAATCAATGTACAATATATGAAGAGGTATTTTGCAAAAGGGCTATGGTGCATTTTTTCAAAAAATGAGTTTGATATAGAAATGTATAGGGAAAAATCATATGTTTCAAGGAAACAAAGTCATTTTTTTCAAAAAGACCTACATCTCATTGTAAACAGCCATTGAAATTGTTGTTTTGTTGCAAAAGGGCCTGTATCCAGAATTAAATCGGGATACAGGCCCTTTTGCAACAAAACAACAACTTCAATGGCTGTTTACAATGAGATGTAGGTATTTTTGAAAAAAATGACTTTATTTCCTTGAAACATATGATTGTGACCTATACATTTCAATATCAAACTTATTTATTTGAAATGATTAAAAAAATGATTTTTTGTGTGTGGTATTTTTTCTTTATGTACAAACAGATGGAGTTTTGTTGCAACAGGGCCTACATCCAAATTTTCAAAAAATGTAAACATGATTTAAAAAAAAATTAAAACTAGCACATTTAAAATTAGTATGTAGTGTACCTCTTTCATAATCCATTCAGTTTTTCAATTGCTCAACTTGAATATTTAGAAACAGTTTTTTGACTTTTTCTCAATAAGAGCCAAAGTGGATGTAGGCCCTTTTGCAAAATACCTCTTCATATTTAGATTTATTTTTATACGTAAATATAAATCACTTTCGATTTCAACGTAGATTATGTTGATAGAGATAGGGTATGTTTTGATAAAATGAATAGTTTAATACAGGGTGAATGGTGAATCCACCAAAACAACACATCAAGGTTCAGTTTATTAATCATTTAGCAGCAGTCAAAATAAGTGAAAACTAACAAGTTCAACTTGCAATGTTACTATACAACTTGCAAATTGTACTATAGCTTATTTTATGCCCTGTGCGGAGTAAAAAATGCCGAATTCTGAAACCTGAAACCCGTTACGCACTCACGTCAGAACCATTAGGCAAAAAAATGTTATGTTGTCCTCGACCGCCCGCTCCGGATTTAGGGTCGCTCCGATTTTATTTTTTTCAAATTCTTTTTTAAAAAATCAGATTTTTTGTGTTTTTTTATTTTTTTTTAGCATTTTATTTTTTCAGATTTTGTTCAGATTTATTTTTTAACAGTTTAAATGGCATTGAATATTAAATTAAGTGTTTATAACATATATGTGCGACTCTCAGAGTGATTTCAACTTCTTGATGGCTGAATTTTGAGCTTCCGCTGGTAAAAGAAAAATGTTTAAACCATTTTTTTTTTTTAATCCGCCTGCCCGCCCCTCCTCTCTGAAAGCTGTGGAGGACAACATAACAACAACAAAATTTGGCCTTAGCTCATTCCTTAGTGGACGGTTCAACAAACATGATGTTGTCTGCAATTGTACATCATTATATCATATTAAATTTACATATTGGTATACATTTTGATTTAAATTCTTATCCACCAATTCATTTTTTTAGTACATACCCTTTCTCTATCAAATTATAGACTTTGTTTGTAAAATAACTGTAGAAGTGCCTAAACTGAAATGTGCAATATGTAAATTTTGGGATGGAAGGGGAGCTGGGGATCGGGATATGATACGAGAAAATGGGGCGGTGTTTAATCTCAGGCAATGGTGATTTTTAGGTGCTTGATTTACTTAATTGATAGGTCACCAATCAACAACTAGCATTTTAAGCAGACTACCGAGCCAAACATATCATCAACTAGTACATCGTCTCTGATTGGCTAATTGAATATTGTAGACTCAATTTCATCCAATTACAACACACAGTATATGCAACTGAATTACCTTTCCTCTGTTGAAATTTGTTCGACTTAAAAGGCAATGGGGCATGATTTGGGAGGAAAGGGGCTCAATTGTTGACTCAATTTGAATTTGTATATTGTATTGTATATTGTATATTGTTTGGGAAGATTTTGTAAATCTTGTTTTATCTTACATATTTTGTATATTTTGGTTTAGGGATGAAGAAATATATATATTTATTCAAAAACATGATAGAGTTGAAATATGTGTTACATTTATTAACCTATGCATCCACACTGTCTGTTCAATATTATCATTAGTATTTGTGTTTAATAAATAGCTTTAGCCTAATAAGTAGCAATTTCTCGTTTGCCGACTCAGTTTATTCAAATACAATAAATAACAATTGTAATAATGATAAATAAGCACTTATAATGCACCATTTATCTAGAATCAAAATATAATCCAAGGCGCAATAACAAACAGGAAAACAACACTATAGATGAGGTGACATTTGTTGACATTTAGGACGCCCTCTGTTGGTTTGAGACAAAACACACCGGGCAAGAGTTCCTATAGTTTACATAGGCCAGATCAGGTTTTCTAACTAGATTGTGGTGTCACAGCAAATTTTGCCTTAAAACTTGCTTAGGAATGCTATAAGCTATTGCATTTCACAAAAAAAACTAAAACTAAATGAGTTTTACAATTCATTAGAAAGAAATTTCATGTTGTCTTCATTAACTTCATTAACTTTACTGTATATTCTGCCTAGAGGGAAACAACAGAGGGTGTCCCATGTGTAAATACATGACATCATAGGTCACCTCATCTATATTGGAGCAAACCAAAACTGAGAGCATTCGAAAGCACCGAAATGTGAAAGAAAAGAAAGCATGATCAGCCCTCAAACCTTGCGCTGAAAAACCCACATCTAAGATAGGTTGGACCCACTTTGTTATTAATAATGTTATTTATCTGAATGAATATTATCAAGTTGGTGGACCAACACACATAAAGTTCGTAAATGTTTAGTTTTATTAAAATTATTTCTCAAAACCTAACCCATAATAATAAATAAGCGCTAATAATGAGCCATTTATCTACAATCTTGGATATAAGTCCTTGGAACGCTTGAATAATGCATGTATATATTTTCCAAGCTATTGATTAATGCGTATTGTCTTCTGTGCATATCTGAACACCTTCAAATGGGATTCACCCCCCCCCCCCCCTCCCCCTCCCCCCCCCCTCCCCCTCCCCCCCCTCCCCCCCTCCCCCCTCCCCCATCAATCAATGCTGGGACATTCTAGCAAGCTGCTAAAGCCATTGGCATCGCACGGGGGAGTGGCGGTGATCGTTTACCGTTAATCGCAGAAAAGCGTTCCAAGACTTTTTTCCAGCATTGTAGGAGATCACAGATCCGTTGAAAATATATATAAATATGCATAGCGTGACGAAACTGCAAGCGTTAGAAATGTGACACCCAATACGCAGGCAAAAAAATCCATGCCAATTGCGCGTCAACTACTCACATGAAAAAGCAACACTCCAGGAAGCCAAAAACTGTATATTAAAAGTAGACGTGCGGCATATTTCTCAACATCTACTGACCCTGCCAAGTGCGTTGATCGTGGTGCGTCACGAATCTGAGGCCAATTAAAAAATCGCAACGCAAAGGGTATACGCGAAAAATGTACAAATCAATATATCTTCCCAACGGAAGTCACACAGTCATAATTCCGGTGTCATATGAGAGCTTAGGCAATTACCTTACCAACGATATATCACACGGCCGCATTTTGCGTAAAAAGAAATCAATTATGTTTTAACGCGGCGCGAAAAAACTCGCATTGTTGCGCTTATGCGACCCATGTAACGCGCATCCTGAACAAGTATCCTTTCCGAAAATGTTTTTAAAAACATTGGTAAAATGTATCAGTACAAAAGCCTTGTGCGCGCCAACGCGTAGTAAATTTGACTTTTAAACAACCGATCTTGAATCGCCACCATACCATCTTCAATTGCCCTTGAAGCCGAGAATGGCGCACGATACAAAAATTCGGGTCGAAAAAAACACACAGGTTAACCCCTTACATTTTTTTACACATGAAGAAACGACCCTTTTGAATCAATCTAAACTCTGCAAGATGAAAGAGTAGGCCTAGGTGATCACAGATCCGTTGAAAAATGTATATATACATGCTTAGCGTGACAAAGCTACAACCGTCCCTGCATGGCATTCTGGGCTTTCATAACAACAGCATGCTGCCCTTGAGCGAATACAAAAGCGCGCTTGCAGAATTATGTTAGGGATCAAGTACGAATCTTATGTAGATGCTCTTGACCAGTGTCAGCTCACCAACCTCAGGTCTCGTCGTGAGAAAATCTACCTCCAGTTCATGGACAAGCTTTTGAAGACTCCTGCATTCCGCAGCTGGGTGCCTAAGACAAGAGGGGAGGATAAAGACAGGTCTTCGCGAAATTCTAACCTCCTCTCAGTCCCCAAGGCTCGTACTCAGAGATATGCGAGAAGTCCCATCCCGTACATGGTCAGGTTGTGAAATGCAGAAGCTTCGAAAGTATAAAGTGGTGTATGGTATGTTGTGTGACTCTGTATAATTGTTGGCTCTTGCCTTTATTTGCTTGCTTTTATCTTTGTATATAATTGGTGTCATTTGTATGTATTTAATTGTTTTTAATTGTAAAGGCCCTGTCACACCATATCGTATGGTCTGAACGTATGCCGACGTATTCAAAAAATAGCTCGAAAATTGTCAGAGTCCAAGAACGTCCAACTTCCCAACGAATTGCGTAGGAAAAGTCGACATCGGTGATGGAATGGACGTATCCATAGCGTATCCATAGCGTATTAAACGTATCCATAGCGTATGACTAACGTATTTATAGCGTATCACTAACTTATAACAAACTTATGACAGCGTATCACAGCGTATGCGATCGGCGAGCGTATGACCAACGTATGCTTAACGTATTCGAAGCGTATGTCTGCCGTGTTCGACGTATCCTCAGCGTATCCTCGGCGTACAACGAACACGTGACTTATGCCGCTGCAGAAATTGAGTTTCGTACACGGCGGGACAAGTGTTGCCAGTTCAAGTAAACGCAGCCTAGATGATAACTATTACAATATCTAGAAGGGTAAATCTATAGGTCCAACCTATAACTTACGTCGAGTAACGTACCTCTAACGTATGTCAGCGTATGTCAACGTATTTCGCATACGTTGTCATACGTTCAGGCGATACGCCATGGTGTGACAGGACTACCGTACAGCTAGCGTATGTACCGTACAGCTAGCGAGCATTCGGCGTTTTGGGAACTTATGGAGGGTTTGAAAATATAAATGAGTCCTTTGAGTATCTCATCCTCACTTCTTCATGGTCTGTCGTGCTGAAAACATCAACCCATCAGCGCGGTATTTATACGTGCTACAGCGGCATAATAAGCCACGTGTTCGTTGTACGTCGAGGATACGCTGACGATACGTCGAACACGGCAGACATACGCTACGAATACGTTAAGTATATGTTAAGCATACGTTAGTCATACGCTCGCATACGCTCGCATACGCTGTGATACGCTGTAATAAGTATGTTATAAGTTAGTGATACGCTATCAATCCGTTAGTAATACGCTATGGATACGCTTTATAACATCATTAAAGGCCCTGTCACACCATAACGTATCGCCTCAACGTATGCCAACGTATGCAAAAGATCGAAAAATACGTTGGTGTACGTTGGTGTACGTTGGTGTACGCTGATATAAGTTAGGGGTACGTTGGGGATACGTCGTTTACGTTAAGAGCACGCTGTGATACGCTGTGACAATTTGGACCACGAAAAAATATTGAGCATGCTCAAAATTTCTCGACGTACTCAACGTGTGCTAAATACGTTCTGCGTAAGTTCCCGGTAAGTTTGTGGTACGTTAAATATACGTTGACATACGCTGACATACGTTAGTGGTACGTTACTCGTACGTTACTCGTAAGTTGGTATACGTTGATGAACGTAGGCTTGGGGAAACGTACAGCCAACGTAGTGATAACGAGTTGATAACGTATATGTGCCGTATGTCTAACGTATGCCTGACGTATTTCCAACGAGATTCGACGTATTCTCACGTATTCACCTTATGCTGGGCGATCGTGTAAGGCCCTGTCACGTATCCATAGCGTATCCATAGCGTATTGAACGTATACATAGCGTATGACTAACGTATTCATAGCGTATCCCTAACTTATAACATACTTATGACAGCTTATCACAGCGTATGCGAGCGTATGACTAACGTATGCTTAACGTATACTTAACGTAGCGTAGCGTATTCGTAGCATATGATGATGAGTTGATATGTGTTCAGCACGACAGACCATGAAGAAGTGAGGATGAGATACTCAAGGGACCCATTTATATACTCAAACCCTCCATAAGTTCCCAAAACGCTGAATGCGCGCTAGCTGTACGGTAGCCCTGTCACACCATGGCGTATCGCCTGAACGTATAACAACGTATGCGAAATATCGAAAAATACGTTGGCGTACGTTGGCGTACGTTGGTGTACGCTGATACAAGTTAGTGGTAAGTTTAGGATACGTCGTATACGTTAAGAGCACGCTGTGATACGTTGTGAAAATTTGGAACACGTCGAGCCCGCGAAAAATTATTGAGCATGTTCAAAATTTCTCGACGTACTCAACGTGTGCTTAACTTACGTTCTGCATAAGCTCCCGATAGGTTCGTGGTACGTTAGACATACGTTTACAAACGCTGACATACGTTAGACATACGCTGACATACGTTAGAGGTACGTTAATCGTCTTAAGTTTTAGGTTGGACATATATATTTACCCTTCTAGGTATTTTAATAGTTATCATCTAGGCTGCGTTTACTTGAACTGGCAACACTTGTCCCGCCGTGTACGAAACTCAATTTCTGCAACGGCATAAGTCACGTGTTCGTTGTACGCCGAGGATACGCTGAGGATACGTCGAGC
The DNA here is from genome assembly GCA_035610835.1 of Ophiura sarsii. Taxonomy (NCBI): domain Eukaryota; kingdom Metazoa; phylum Echinodermata; class Ophiuroidea; order Amphilepidida; family Ophiuridae; genus Ophiura; species Ophiura sarsii. The sequence goes on along the minus strand of CM069458.1, from coordinate 45,468,279 downwards.
ACGGCAGACATACGCTACGAATACGTTGGTCATACGCTCGCCGATCGCATACGCTGTGATACGCTGTCATAAGTTTGTTATAAGTTAGTGATACGCTATCAATACGTTAGTCATACGCTATGTATGCGTTTAATACGCTATGGATACGTCCATTCCATCACCGATGTTGACGCAATTCGTTGGGAAGTTGGACGTTCTTGGACGTTCTCGGACTCTGACAATTTTCGAGCTATTTTTTGAATACGTCGGCATACGTTTAGGCCACGTTCAGGCCATACGCTATGGTGTGACAGCGCCTTAATATGATTGTGATCAGATAAATTCCTAGAAAAAGTCACACCAAGATATTTATAAGTGTTAACTTCAGAAATATAATCATCCCCTAATTGCCATAATCTATGAAAATTCATACGTTTACCTACACAGAAAAAAATAAGTGAGTCATCATCGTAAAATGAGTCACTACACGGACAAAATGACTCATTTTTCGATGATGACTCACTTTTTTCTTTCTGTGTACTATCAATATGTTAGACTTGTCGTGGTATAATACAGGGTGATGTAACACCCTATCTGACCATTGTTGAGATTTTGTTTCACAGTATAGCGCACTCTATAAGTTCATCATCCGGAAGTTAAGCGTAAACTGTCAATCATTCGTTGTGAATGAATATTCATGACCTCACACCATGTGATCGTCGCGATCCAGCGTCCTTCCCAACTGATCTGATTACAATATTCATAAAATGCAAATAACGCCACGCCCCTCCTCTGTCACTGTCAGACGAAGCCATCCACAATTTGAAATTCGTATTTTGTTCCACGTGAAAATTAATTTCAAATAACCAATTCTGAATGTTTCGTGTCATATAAGAACTAAATTCTGCTATCATCAAAGCAAATAAGTTTTACTCTAAATCACAATCAGCTTTTTTTACCATTGATGTACTATTTCTGTGCCACAAATCATGTTTTGAGCCGATAAAATCCATCATGTCTTAGGTCGTCTGGTTTGTTACGACCATGATAGTGTGCCCCCTCTAAGATCATCATCCGTCAATTTAAGCATATTAAACGGGGGACTTTGCCTCCGAGATACTTGTCCCATAGTTATAGGGTCTCTGTATAATAGTAATAATAGTAATAATGCTATATGAAAGCTATGAAGATTGTTAAACGGGGTCAGTCGTCACAAACATGCACAAACACAATAGTCCAACGACCTTGCTATTGTCAACCCTCCCTCACAGACGACTGCAGTGCAAATCTGTACGATTTTCGCCATGTAATCTCTATGGCGGATTTCATTCCGTGGTATTAAACTATGAAGTTTCCGCGGTCTTCGCTATCTCAAAGCAGATAGAGCAATACGTACATGGACTTTTTTGTAGACGAGGGTTCATTTCATGATTTGATAAGGTTTAGAATTAGTCGAAGACCACAGATTTTCTAAACCTGATTTTTCCAACATTTTACGACATAAATTTGGTCACAAAACGTGTTTAATACTGTACATTTTACCGTTCTGCAGATGTTATTGACCCTCCTCTAAAATTATACATGATTTTTAACACGTTTCTCAGTTTTTGATATGCCCAAATAGACCATTTTCCGAAGTTATTTCTAGCGAATATTGCAGTCACCGAGACTCCATTGTTTTCTCGCGTACAACAATATCTGACATGCAGCGTGACCTCCCAGTTGGCTGGATGCACTCATTGTCCCAATTGCTCGTGGGTTCGAGTTTAAGTGTAATAAAACACCGAGTGAAACAGTTGTATAAAATACTTTTTAAAAACTGTTACGTAAATCGCGTCGGTGAATTAATTCAATATTTCTAGTTGTTCAACATTTTTGAAGAATTTGAATTTCCACCGAAACGTTTTTTCTTAATTAAGATAGTTTAATATACATGTATCATAGCATATAGTATGAGAGACAATTTGTTGTCACAACAGACTACTACTAGGGGTACTGTTGAATACCGGGCCACACACATTTTCTACAAAAGTTCAGTAGAGACGATAATCCCTTCTTTTGATTATCTCTGGTTTGACATGCCCAGAGGTGGGTGTTGGAAAGATGGGTTGGTTGGTGATGGTTAGTTCGTTTTCACCACATGGTCATTTTATTTTCTGTATATTTGTCCTGTGACGCTCCTGAAAACTCTAAAAATATTACAAATGTATCGATCGATTGCATCAAATAAGCGTAACTTACAAGCGCAGAAAAACTACAAAAGCATGCAAGAGATTCTGGCCCTCTTCTATGTTCCTTGAGCAGCTTTACGTGGTAAGAATGTTGATACCACGGAATGAATATACGCGAATATTGGTGAGAATTACAGAAATCCAGGGGTTGGTGGACGGGGACGTTGGAAAAAGATTAAGCGTTTAAACGCAAAACGGAATAAAGCTAAATATATATTGCGCTTTATTCCGTAAGCTGATCTAGGAGCATAGCATGAACGAGTACGCTCATCCAGGAGGAGCATGAAAGAGTAAGCTGTTCCAGTAGCATAAAAGAGGGCCGAAATCTAATCAATTTAGGGCCGAAATCTAATCAATTGAGAGATGTCGAGCAAAATGAAATTTTGAAAAAAGGAATTGTTTCAATAGATAAGGTACGTGAAAACCCGTGAAGTGTAATGATTTATGGGAAAATGGCTGAATAATGGCGCGAAATTGACATTTGATTGAAGCGAGTTATGAAGTGAGTGATGCTGATAAATCTACATCAAAATTACCAAATCGTGAACTTTTACATTATAGACGTCAAATTAAGGTAAACGGTTTCAGGTGGTAGTGAGTATTTGGCTAAGTATTACGTAGGTGCAAAAAAAAACTCCGATACGTATCTCTCAGTGCCCCTTTAACATCGTCCCACTGAAGAAGAAAAAATTGTCGCATGCGTCAATTGTTTCAAAATGAAAATTAATGGTACGTAATTTGATTCAAATTTCATTGAAAATCGACTCGTCATTTCGAATTGAATTGAAGTCTATTGTTACCAAGTTACGAGTGTCAAACGGAGCTGAAGATATGTTACAATTCTATTAATAATCAATTTGCATTTTTTTATATTTGATTTGGTCACCATTTATATATACATATTCGAGTATGCCACCGGGGTTGCCTAGTTGTTTTATATCGTCTGTACCATGTTATATTACGTTTACTCTAACTTAACTTCGAACAAAATTCGATTACACGAATATTATTAATTGTTTTAAAATATGACATCTAGATGGATATAGATATAAAGGATGTTTTATAACAGACACGGTGAGTAAATAACAATTCCTTCAAAAAAGTGTCGTAGGCTACAAGTATAATAATTGTCTGTCATTTGCAAATGATATAACATAGAAAGGGAACGTCAGCAATCAATAATGAATATAACACTACAGACCGAAACAGCACGTATCTGCGCTCACTGGCCAGTAAAAGATGTCACTAATGTTACGATCGCTGAACAAATGCTGGTTACGGAAGGAGATTTTTTCTTTAACGTTGTCATCTTACCGTGTCTTTCTACTTTAGGAATCATTGGTAACCTTTTTTTCCTTGTTACTTTATTGCGACTCAAGGAGCGTCAGACGGGCTTAAACACGTACCTATGCCATCTCGCCTTTTGCGATATCTTATTTCTTGCCGTTACTTTATATTGGATTTTGAGCGGTTTTCTCACGTCCAGAGCCAATTTTCTTACTTTTCCGGTGAAATCAAATATGTGCAGCCTACGTACTATCTACTCGTATCTGGTATTTTGTGTCCATCCAATTGACCACGGTGATTACCGTCGAACGATATTTCGCGATATGCGTACCAATACGCCATCGCTTGATGGTCGGGAAAAAGCGCACCGTGAAGTTGTTGATGTGCGTCTGGTCTATTGGAATCGCCGCTACAATCTCGACTCTTCCCGCGTATGTGGTGCTAATCTACGGTTGTGTGTTATGGCCACAAGAAATTGAGTTCAGCGATCTGCCGAATTTGTTTAGTTTTTGTACAGGTAGTATGCAAACGGTGAAATATCTAGGAGTTTATTTCAGCAAAGACAAACAAGTAGCAGAAGACCTTAACTGGAAACCCAAAATAAACAAAATAGATACAATTTTAAATGGTTGGAAAGCAAAAAACCTTACATACTACGGGAAGGTAGCTATAATAAAAAAAAACCCTTGGGAATATCACAAATTGTGTATAATGCAACTTCTTTAAGTGTTCCAAAATATGTCATAAAAGCAATCAATACTGAACTATTCAGGTATCTTTGGGTCATCTAACTGTGAAAATGGATTTCAAGATTACTTGACCAGAATGAAGATGCCACTTGGAAACGAGTTGTGAGACAATGGTTTGATCCACTTGGTGGTTTATCTTTTCTACTTGATCTCAACTGTAAAAGTGAAGATGTATACTCGTATGATATAACTAAAGGTAAATTACCATTTTTTATCAAGATCTTTTAGAATCATGGTTTTATTTGCAAAATAAACGTAATAAAAATACTTCAAACAATGCTACGTCATGGGGTAATGATAATGTAAGAAATGGTGGTAAAGTGTTGTTTTCCGTAAATGGATACACGCTCATATATGTTATTTGAATGATATTGTTGTTGAGAATAGATTTGTTAACTTGAGAGAACTCGAGAGTATTATTGTCCTTTTAACATGTTTAATCTACACAAGCTGATAACATCAATACCTAAATGTTGGAAAGACAGGATCAAAAAAGGAGATCTAAGATGGTGTGAACAAACTAAACAAAATACTTTTTTTGAAATAAATGACCAAAATGTACATGTTTCTATGTTAAGTTCGAAAAACATTTATATGATGTTAAATCAAAATGCATAAACTATTGGGAACAAAAGTTGTCACCAAGAAATGACTGGTACAACATATTCTTGTTTAAGATTAAGAATAGAATTCTAAACAAGATCGGTCACTTTCAATTTAACCTGATTTATAATCTACTTCCATGCAAAAAAAATCTATATAAATGGAAATTAACCGAATCAGACAAATTTATTTTCTGTAAGGGACCGTCCATTATTTATGGTGGAGGGGGGGGGGGGGGGACAAATTCGAGACTCGTATGTTAAAATTACCTAACCCCCCCTACAGCTGAAACTGAAAATTACATGACCCCCCTGCTAACCAGAAGCTTTTTACACACCCCCCCCCCCCCCCCCCCCCCCCCCCCCCCCCTCCACAAAAAAAATCAACTTGTCACATAGGGCCTATATAGGGCTGGCTGTCTTTACCTTTGGAATTTTGTTCATAGATACGTTGGCAAATTTTGTTTTGTGCCCTATCTGAACATGCTGAACGGCCAATAATTTTATGATGCCCCTTCTTTTTATTGTGTGAAATTAGTAATGACGAGCGTAGCGAATTGGATTTTCATATTTATACATTTTGGGTGGTTTTGTGAGTCTTTATAACCCGAACAAGTTAGAACATTCTGAGCAGAAACGTATAATCCAGTGAAACGTTCTACTTTTGTGAGCATTGGTGGTGCAAAGCAGAGATGAGGTGAAAAGCATGCAATAAATCACATTTTTAAATCATGAAATTGGATTTTGTATAACATTATACACCCTATGGCTCTAATGTCTCGACCGTTGATGATTATATAGATGTTTTTCCACCATATAGTCGATTTGCTGACCAGAAGTCGTCTCATAGTAAAAGTTTTTGAAGTCGATAGGTTTTAAGAAAATATGCGCGAAGCGCAGAAAAAAATGGCATTTACACTCCAAAATAGCCTCTAAAATCACTCCAATCACCACCATCTTTATAGTTCAACAAATTTACACCCCCCCTGTTCAAGAATAAAAAGTTACATAACCCCTCCCCCCCCCCTATTTCAACATATGAAAGTTACATACCCCCTATAGTTTACCACCCTCCACCATAAATAATGAACGGTCCCTAAACAACTTGATGATTATACACATTTTTTGCCTCATGTATCAAGAATAAGTCCTTTTGGAAACAGATAACAACATGTTTGATAACTCTTAAATATCATTCTTTCAGAATATCCCTTGAATACGTAATTTGATATAGCCAATGTTATAATCATCCTTGCATGTTATGCAATATACAAGTTCCGCATGATATATAACGAACCAAAAAAAGAGATTCCAATATTCCATCTGTTTTATTTAAAAAACACCAGAGGATTCCAATCACAAATACAGAACAATGGAACGAATTAAAAACGTGTCTAAACATATAAATTAGTTGTGGTGTTTTTTGTTTGTTTTTGTTTTCTATCTCTATCAAAATATATGATACAATGTGTTATGATATAGCCAGCTTTTGTATAACAAGACTCTACTTGTTCTTTCATTCTGAGGAGCTATTGGTTAGTTCACCGTCTAGACATTTTGTAGACACCGAAAAAAACATCCTGTTGTGCGGGCCTGACAGACTCATTTTTTGTTTTGTTTTTTGGTTATTAAATATATTTTTCATATTTTTGTTTTATATACTAGTATGTGGAAGAAAAAAAAGAAGAAATTTTTTTTTTAGAAAATATAATTGGTTTTTTTTGTTTCAACTTTTTTTTGGAATTATTTTTTGATTTTTTGTTTTCATATTTTTGTTTTCATATTTTTGGTTAATATATTTTTCATATTTTGGATTCATGTTTTTTTTAAATTTTTTAATAGAATTGTGATTGTGTGTGGGGTAAATGTATGAGCGTATAACACTTTTTTGCGGTGTACCATGACCGCCAAAGAAAAAAAATTGAAAAATGAAACCAAAAAATGAAAAAAAAGTGAAAAAAAATGGGAAAAAAAAAAATTGAAAAATTGAAGGAAAAAAAAGTGAACAAAAAAAAAGTGAAAAAAAGTAAGAAAAAAAAGTGAAAAAAAAAAGTGAAAAAAAAAGTGAAAAAAAAACAAACAAAAAAACCGGGTCAGTCGGGCCCTAATAACAATTATTTTTTTCATTCAAGACATACACTACCGCCCGGAACTGCTTACGCAGTTATTATATCCTAGAAAATCCATCTTCTATGAACATACTATTGATTATTTTCACTAGTAACGATGTTGCATGTGTTCAATATATAGTTCGTCTTCATAAATTCATGTTTGTTGCATGTTACGATCATCGCATTTCATACAAAACTCAGTAATTCGAGACAAGTCAAAATCTACACAGTAAAATCCCATAGACATTTGCCTCATTAATATTCATGAGCTCATTACCGCTATTATTGCGCTATGGGAAAATTCTGTCTCATCTACACCTTCTCTGAAAAATCAATTTTTTTAATAATTAATTGTTATATTCACAAATACAATATGCTATATAAGGATGCGCAGTCCTTATAAATGCCTTAAACATGGTAATTTTCTGAGGAGGTAATTTGAATTTCCGAGAAAAACCTGACATTTAAAAGAAAATTTAATTATTTTGGTTTAAAAATCAGTGATCCAATACACACCAGAGAACCTCGCAGTTTGTCTGTATTTCGCACGAGGCAGCACAGGGCCCTGGCAAGTTTTAAAATCACCGCGACAATGGTTTGCATTGCTAATCCAATGGATATGTAATGTACACTTTTGCGAAGGTCAGTTGATATCTTTTCCATCAGTTGTCGGCTATGTTATTGGAACAACATAGCCCAACAGCCTATACCACCATACTATGCAAACCCGAACTTACTGCCAGATGTGATTTAATTGGGCGATATCTCTATCTTTCACATTGCAATAGTCAAAATCCCATTAATAAAAGAATGCGCTAAAAGGGTGATCGATTCTAGTCTAACAAAGGATTCGAACAAGTCCATTCAACATAATGTGCACATTTCAATATGACAGAATACCCCTGTATGCAAAATTGTAATTGCTGCTGCAAGTTTTAGTCCGAAGATTTTGCTGGTTCCCAGTTCGCGACAGGTATCATTCTACAACCAAAACTGTAATAAAGTTTTGTCTCGAAGTATCAGCTTTTTTTTGTGGAAATTCCAGTAACATTGTCAAAACACGAGACATGTTTTAGGTATTAATGACCATTACAGATCCCAGTCATAATAATTATAAGTGTTTAAATTTCGTAAAATAATGTAAAAATAATGATTTGTCGGTGATGATTTTCGCAAGCAAGGATATCCCATAGCGCTATAACAGCGATAATGAGCTCATGAATATTAATGAGGCGAGAATTGCATGGGATTCTCCCATAGAGAAAATAGCGACCTCAGAAAGATATTTATTTTGACAAATGTGTAGGCTACAAGGTCAAGGAAAGATGAATTTATGAATGAGAAGATATCCAGGCACCTATATAAATAGGATTTGACCTTGATATGGGTAAAATTAGAAGACTGTTTGGGGAATAAATTCTCTCGATGGTGTGCGTAAGCAGTTCCGGGCGCTAGTGTATTGTACGGTGTGACCGCAATAGTACAGTCCTTCTCTATATTGTATCATATATGAGATATTAACCTCGATGGCTGCGCCATCTCGGTTCAATATCTATCATATATTGCATTTGTTTGTCGACTCGACTGAGAGCGTCATGTATCTTTGTGAACCACTAAGATAAGGTTAACGATGTGTGGTGGTATGGGAGTCTCTCTGATCGAGTCATGATTTCTGTAAATTATCAACAATAACAAAATTGAATATTCTTAATATTATGTTATAAATATGTTATGATTAAGAAAATAAAAGCACGGGTGCTTCATGCACTGTGGAAACGTTAAAAAAAAAAGAATTAAACAAATAATAATAATACCAGGAATACTGATAATACTAAATATCCTCTAGAATTGATGACATAGAGCGTGTTTCTATTGAAGCACTGGAAAGTTAACGCTAAGTTAAAGGTATATTATGTGATCTTTCCAGGGAACGCCCTCAACATCGAGAAAAAAATTGAAAGCAGATTTCCTTGCAGATTTACATATCTGATCATAAATCATACATACATTCCAAGTTACAGGGCGATACGATTCTTAATTACTACAAAATCATGGTTTTAGAGTGAAAATAAACTGTCGGATAATCCGACAGTTTATTATTTTCACTCTAAATTCACTCTAAAACCATGATTTTGAGGTAATTAGGAATAGTATCGCTCTGTAACTTGGAATGTATGTATGATTTATGATCAGAACTGTAAATCTGCAAGAAAATCTACTTTCTAAAAAAAATCATGAATAGAGGACGCTCTCTGGAAAAGATCACATATTATGCCTTTAACTCAGTGACAGTTGTTAACTTAAAGGGACATTAAGTAGTGTTGACAGTTTTAAATGTTTAAAAATTTAATTCAGAATTCAAGATGAACATTATAAATTGCCATTATTGTTGTTTCTACTAACAAAAACACAGCAAAAAAGAAGAAGAAGAAAGCGCCGTGACATTCAGTGATTTTATTACTAAATAACCATGACATTGGTTGATTTGCTTATCTTTGCAGTCTCATGATCTCGATCACGACGTGATTTCAGGTAGCATAGCTCATCCCTGTGGTGACGCGATATCGGGTGACTTGTCATCCATTCAAGCGACGGTACGTCAATATGTTATCACCTTAGTGGATTTTTTCTTCGGGCTACTCCACAGAACCCGGAATCACCATCTGAACCCTATTCATCTGTAAAATGGAAATAAATATCACCCCATCAAAAGCGATTATTCTCATTAAAGGTATATTATGTGATCTTTCCAGGGAACGCCCTCAACATCGAAAAAAAATTTGAAAGAAGATTTTCTTGCAGATTTACATTTCTGATCATAAATCGTACATACATTCCCAAATTACAGGGTGATACGATTCTTAATTACTTCAAAATCATGATTTTAGAGTGAAAATAAACTGTCGGATAATCCGACAGTTTATTATTTTCACTCTAAATTTACTCTAAAACCATGATTTTGAGGTAATTAGGAATCGTATCGCTCTGTAACTTGGAATGTATGTATGATTTATGATCAGAAATGTAAATCTGCAAGAAAATCTACTTTTTAAAAAAATAATGAATAGAGGGCGCTCTCTGGAAAAGATCACATAATATGCCTTTAATTCAGAATATAATTTCATATCCGAATACAGGTGGAACATGATCTTATCGGAGCGTACCTCTTTCGCAATTCAATGGTAGTTGTTTTCACTTAACAGTCTCTATTTAAAATACACTCGTCGGCAGATTGATTTTCGAGTCTTGTGAATTCTTTATTTGTTGATATTTTTTCTTGTATTGTGCCTGCACTGTCATCTTTCTTCATGGGATGGCCCATGCAGCTGCTTCATAAATGTACGTCTCCTGCCTAAAAAAACCAAAAAAAACTTTCTCATAACCAAACATAAGTAGGGTAAAGTCGCCAGTTTTTGGTCAGCGCATATTTTTGGTCACTTGGCAAAAATCGTGTAATTGCATCGGTCGTCGCCATTTTAAAAGCAATACCGGGCATCAACTATTTTGGGGGATTTTTAGCCATCAGTTTATAACGACGAGGTCATTTTCATTACAGAATTTGGGCGAAGTGACCAAAAATAGGCGCTGACCGAAAACTGGCGACTTTACCCTATACATTTATTAATGTTCTTTGACATTATGATAGGGACATTTGATGTACATGTTCTCCAATAGGTCTTCCAAATTTGGAAACGAGATTTTCTCAACGCTTGTTTTTTCGTGATGCGCCGATATGTTAGGGTTGCACACCACCAAATACATCTCCCATAGGGTTACACGTGAAATGCACAATTTTAAAATGGATATTTCTCGACGTTATAAGAAACTGGTAACTTGAAATTTGGTTTCAACTTGAAGATGAAAGCCATGACTACTAACTCAACAACTCATATCTGGGGGGTAACCGGCATAATTTTGAGCTAGAGCCTTTTCAAAAAGTACGAGTTGAGTTTTCCTGGTCACACGCAATTGTTGATTAAGATTATTGCGTCAGATACCGGAAATGACCTGAACACAAATGTCTCTGTTAAAATATTAAAAAATCATCATTGCATCAATTTTTTTGGACCTGAAGAACGCTGATGTGTCTGTCAAAATTCACACTATATTAATTTCGCAATAACATAAATACCCTAATTTTAAACTGTAATTTACAATAGCTCTCCCGTTTCGGAATAGAAACGGGCCTGTTTTGGACTTTTGCCTCAAAGGGGGTAGGGCCAGACGTTATTTAGTGGTGTGAAACCTTAGAACAGCAACAAACTGTACTAACAATTAACACTTTCCACACGGCTATTAGTTTTGCCGTACAAAACAGATTTGTCAGAAACCTCTCCCAATTTTCAAGGTCTACCTCAACGATTATTAAACCAATACTAGGCATGTTTATACTTATTTCAATGCATTTCTCATGGTGATTCCAAATATGGTAATGAAATTCAATAATTTTGACATTTTTGAAACATTTTGCCCAAATTTGGAATGTCGTCTGCAGCCGCCTGCCGCATGGAAAGCGTTAACCTGATCAGGAACTTGTGTGAGGTGTATGATAGTATTATATGAACCTATATACACCGAGACCTCCCCTGGGTCTTAAACCGTTTTGTTCGACAAATCTAAAGATAAAAGTAAAGCTTAACCCCGTCCTACTCAAGGGGTCCCCCTCCCCTAAGAGTTTTCTCCAAAACGCAACAGAAAGTGACCAGGCCATCTAAGATAATCGTTTATACATCATTTGCGCTCATTTTTGACGAAAAGAAATTGAGCGTTACCACCTTACCCGGATGTAGAGCAAGCCGTCAAACTCGGAGGGTAGGGTGGTTGACAACTTAAAATATTTAAAATCGCCATTTTGAAAAAATATCGTAATAGTATAGTTTGAATCTTATAAAGTGCTCACACTATAAAGCAAGTTTATGGGATATCATTGTTTTGAATTATCCACGGTGCGCTATCTGAACCAATCAGATAGCTGGATGAATGGGTACAGTTTAGCCAACACCCGAAGCACTTGGTCTGGATTTTTGTGTTATGTGTATTTTAGAAACATCATTTACCTTTTTTATAAGCCGCAAACTTGATGTTTTATATTTGGAACCTTTTTGGCGAACATTTTAATTTTGGCCTTTTATTCGGCATTTTGAGGTCGGCCATGTTTATGACGTCATGTGAGGGATGCTTGTATGTGTTTTGTTTTAGATTTAATTAGGGTGTGGTAGCCCCCCCCCCCCCCCCCCCCCCCCCCCCCCCCCCCCCCGCTCTCAGTAAACCGCACCCCTAATTACAAACAAAAAAGAAGTTAGACGAGGGTTAATTTAGAAAATGTTTTAGAAATAATTCCATATTTGATTTTACTTCAATGGTGTATGACCGATGAGCCAGAAGGTCATTGTCCAAATTAATTATAAATGGTTTTCAATAGCAGCGTGGTATTTGATAGCAGACTTTGTCTCGGTGTTTTGAGAGTCTTTCCTTGCAGTGTGATTGAATTTTCGGCCTGTCATTTTTTCAAATTCTGTCTTGTGCTACAGTTTACGTGTGCCGAACCGACGGCGGCCTGTCTCCATGGTCTTTCCTGTAATTCTTATCGCAATTCTGACAGGATATCTCGTAGACCACGCCTGCTTTATCATCATTGTCCTGTTTGTCCTTCACATGAACTGAGAAATTACGAAGCCTAGTGTGTGCCGAACCTATTTTATGTTGTTTTTCTTGAAGATTCGTTGGATATTGTATCTGGATCTTGTTGGTTAAAGTTTTGTTATCGGTTGCTGTGGCGCTTTGTTGACTTTGTCAAACGTCCATTGCGGGTAGCAACATTGTCTAAGAACAATTTTACCTCAGCAACGAGTGGGCCTATTAACTTAGTCATCTGTACGATCAATTGATCCAGATTACGTCATCAAAATATCCAGTTGCGTGACCGGAAAGTCAACACCGTCTGGCAACTCTGTCTAGAACAGTAAGTTCATATTTGGAATTATTTGATTGTTTCCTTGGATAACTGATGAAACTATTCTCTAAAAGTATACTGTTTTAAAGGAAAGCGGTCATGGTGAGGAAAAGAACCGCTGACGGCGATTGTTGGTCCAACTAAACCTTAGCTAATAACTAATACATCACTTATATCACACGATAGAAAATGCGTTCAATCAAATGAAGGATGGTTGTTTGAGCGCGCCGTTCACATTGGGTTAAGAGATTGTTGTAGAGTCGTACACAATACCGCTTGCATGTAAACATACGTAGAACAATTACAGACTGCGCCAATGTCCAACTTGTTTAGATTCAAATAGTCGCCGCGCGCTGTTCAATTTTCGTTAGAATCCTCACCATGACCGCTTCCCTTTAAGACTTCGCGGTTTTCCCTATTGCGACTTTCAGTACTGTAACCCCTCATCTTTTTACAGGCCCATTCTATTTGTAAGCTATCTGATTTGTGTGCTTTCACCACAGAGTCATTCATCTTTATGGCAATCACTGAAACCTCACAAAAACAAGCGAAGTAAGGTACTGCGCTATTGCAGCGTAAACTACGTAAGCACGCAAGAGATTCTGTCCCTCTTTTATGCTCCTAGAGCAGCTTTACCAGGTAAGAATTTTGACTTCGCGGAATGGTTATACGCGAATATTGGTGATCTAACAGAAATCCGGAGTCTGGTGGATGGTGAGTTTGGAAATTCAAACACTTAACCCATATTGGATAGCCTACTAGCTTGAACTCGAAACGGAATAAAGCTAAATTTATATATTTGGCTTTATTACGTAAGCTGCTCCAAGAGCATGAAAGAGTAACCTGCTCCAGGACCATAAAAGAGGGTCTGAATCTCTCGCGTATAGTAATTAAGCAAGGTAAATAAATTAGCATCGTCTCACTGAAAAATAAATTGTCACGTGTGTCAAATCATGGTAAAATGTGTTACATAAATGAAAATAATAGATACGAAATTTGATTTGGTTTTGACTGACAATCGAATCGACATTTCGAATTGTAGTATATTGTCACCAGTGTTGAATATAGCTAAAGATAATAAAGTTTTCCGACGGACTACTAGGAGAACTAATTTGGTGACAAGGAGTTGAATCTCACCTTTGCTCCCTGGTCATGTCAGAGGGCAGCGTTTCCCGCAATGAATTGGGCTGACCATTGGGTCAGCCACATGGCTCATTATATCATTTGACTACAACCAGATCGGTCACCCTTATCAGCTGGAGAAGAAAACAAAACAGACATCGTTATTTAGCAGCTGGGTTTTCCTTTGCTGTGGTTTGAACTATAAATTCTCCATGTTTACGGTCTGGGTTATTAGCTACTACTAGCTACACCGTGTCTTTGGTTTTACATTTAAGTATCGTTTCGAACTTTTTTCATCAGAGAAGTACTGCACTGTATTTACATTTTGCTGGTTTTCGTTGGATTTTTGGTAAGCAAAGAATTATTAAAGAAGTACGTTTACGGTGTGCCCCTCTCATAACAAATGGGCCTATGGCAAGGGGCCGTGGCAAGAAACGGAAGTCAGCGGCAGTATCCGCTGCTCGCCAAACTCGGGCGCAAGACCGTCATTTATCTGTCGCCCTTGCAGTTGGACAATAACAAGGCCGTCAACAGCCAGCGACGGGGTGCAGAACCAGCACAAGTTAACAAGGACCAAGCGCTGGATCGTCGAATGCGTTGCAGTGCGGGTAATGCATCACAAGATGGTATGCAGAGTGCGGCGGGCCACTTATCCTATCCCAGGTGTTGTGCCACTTCCGGCACCTCGTGTGTCGGGTGTAGAACAATAACAATGGCGGCTCGAGACCAACTACGAGTGTGTGTGAAGAAATGCCAGCCCCGATACCGCCGGTTTATCCGCAATTTGTTGGTAATGGAGGATTGCACAATGTGAGGAGAAGTACGCAGCAAGCTGATGAGCTAAATATGAATGATAATCAGGCCTCTTTGGGCTTCAACAGCCCTGTCGTTGAGGATGTTGTGAATCTACGTTCACAACAACCTCAGCAGCAACAGTTTAAATAAGCCTACAAGTGCAGCAACCATTTCAAAACCTCCCTATTTGAGTTCTATTCATCTCTCTCTTCTGTATGTAGCCCCTTAGGCGAGGATCTACGCAGCATATAAAAGAAAAAATTGTGCGGGAGATTATGTCGACTTTGCGTCACTATTGGATAGGGGAGGTGAGGTACAAAAGTCGGTAGAGGATAGAAATTGGGCTTGAACGAGTGGGGTCAGGTGGTGCTAAAATTAAAAAATCAACCTCGTGAGTCAGTCGATTTTATTCAACCATCCATAAATGGTACTACCGAGTCTGGCTGCCCACCATCTTTTGAGGATGATAACACGGGGGTCTATGTGGCATATATAACATGCCGGTTAAAAATTTTTTTTTTTAAAAAATAGAAAATTAAAATTTATAAAAAAAAAAATGTAAAATGTAAAAAAAGTATTGGTGTTAAGTTAATGAATACCTGTTGGCATGAAGGGGGAGGGGGGTTTGTTGGGGCAAGTCTCCTGGATGGGTTCCTTGTTGGGGTGTTTAGCCCTCAAGATGTCAACATTTCAGATTAAAATTGTGAAAATTAATAGTAATGTCAGGAAAGATGAAAAGGATAATATTATGGTACGGTTATGTGATAACTGTATGGGAAAAATTGTCCGAAGTAGAAATGTCATTATAGTGGGAAAATTGGCCGTAAGGACAAACTAAAGTCGTAATGACATGTTAAAAATTAAAATTGGATAGCTTAAACTTCAACAGCAGATTTCGCGGGATATTTAACATATTACACCGTACGTGAAGTCCATCGTTATTTACATGGCGAGGGCACAAATAACTTTTACAGGTAAAACATTTCAAGTCAATGCTACTTTGCATCATGATATGTATAATTGCTGTTGATGTGTATAACTATTGCCAATGTGGGTGATCAAACAAAGGTCACGAAATAAATAATCTGGTTGTAGTCAAATGCTACCACTACCTTAACCTCTTATGCGTTAACTGTCTATTCACTTATCTGGCAACAATCGGCCAAGTGCACCAATGGCGAGTAACTGAAGAATAGCGCTACCTCGCTTGTAACTAAGGCGTAAACCAAAATGTTGAGAGCACCAAACCGGGGTAATATGTACGCTAAATCTTACACCTGACCGGACCCAAGAGTAAGTTGAAGCATAACAGTGTATGCTGTAACTAAATGATAATTTCTAATTTGCCCGATGGACGATTACATAGATGATGATCAATGGGAGATTTTTATCATGCAATTCATTATCAATGCATGTATAATTTACTCAATAATACATTAAGAACCAATTTATTAAAAAATATTCTAAATCTATTCACAATCATGCATACAAAAATGTAGAAATAATTTTAATCAATCAATCAATTAATCAATCAATAAGTAAATCAATCAATCAATCAATCAATCAATCATTTAATTAAATAACATGAAACCAAATAAATAAACGAATACATACATAAAGAAATACATATGCCTATTTATATAAATGAATGAATGAATGAATGAATAATTTTATATTATTAATTCCAAAATGGCCACCATACAAGGGCCCTAAAATTCAAATGGCTTCAATTAAAGCATACCAAGTTGTTCGGCAGAGCACAAAAATTCCAAATATGTATAGTTTGCCCCACTTCCGACGTTCGGTTCACGAGTTATCGGGTAAAACGTACAAAGATCATGGACCTTTGCATATGGGGTCAAAAGTTAAACTTGCTCCGATTTTGAAAAACAATTTCTCATCATTTAATTAAATAACATGAAACCAAATAAATAAACGAATACATACATAAAAAATACATATGCCTGTTTATATAAATGAATGAATGAATAATTTTATATTATACAATTATACAAAATTGTACCTTTAATTGCAAAATGTGTATGTACCTCTCGAATAAAAAATGTTTATAATGGATGGTCCTTATTTTCCAGAGAATTGTAAAAAACTCTGACATTTTCGGACTCGAAATTTCGTCATATTATATGTCTCTCGGACCAGCTCAATCGTGGCTCTTTATTTAAATTAACTGTGTTAACATTTGACCCAGGGAGTGACGTAGTTAAATGACGACACATTTTGTTATTTTACGGAAAGCCAGTAACGTCATTGTTTGTCTCACTGATATAATTATGGTAAACATTTGGCGCATGCGACAAATATTGTTCAAGTGGGACGATGTTAATTTATATGGATATTTACCCTCGCTAGTTAATATTCTGATCCACCCAATATGTGTAGTAGAACATGTAATATTAATACAGTATCACATGATTAGTATCATGTCAAAGTATACTCTAGTAATCCAGAGTATAGTATCTCATTTTGACACCGCTGAAATGATATTCATGAACAAGTGTATGTCAAAACACTCAGGGGGTTGGTAGTCGGGGAGGTAAAAACATGGAATGCCACTAGCTTAAACAATAAATATGGGATATCCTACATTCTTAAACTATTTTGTCAGTGTTATCGCGCTTTATTCCGTTGAGGGCGCCAATACGGAAAAATCTAATCATGAGATACTGTACTCTGGAGTAATAGAGTATACTCTGATACTAACATGATACTAACCATGTGATACTGAATTAATAGCCCGTGTTACATGTTCTATAGATTGATCTTACTCTCCGGTTTTGCTCTCAAAATCACATCGCTAGTAATTTACGCTGCAGTTAGGGCATAAATACTAGTAAGTTACGCCAATTTGGTGCACTCGGCCGAATATCTATACATATTACGTTTGCCTTCAACTACGAACCAAGTGCGATTACTCGAATATTTATCAATATTTTATGTCATCTAGATGGATATAGATAAACGATGTTTTATAACATCCACGGTGAGTTAATAACAGTCCCTTTAAAAGGGATGCATCAGTAGGGTATTTTTACAATTTACACCATCTGAGATTCGGATTAGCATATCGCAATAATTACTTGTTCTACCCTATAAAAAGTATATATTTTCTGAATGGTAATCTCATAAGGAATCCACATATGCACATATTGGAATTTAGATAGGACCTAATGGTAACATGTTGTGATAAAGAATGTTAACAAAATATCGATTTCGCCCCCCCCCCCCACCCCCATATTTTGCTTAAACCTCAATAATATTTGTAAACCTATCCCAATCAAAATGTTACTGTGCATATTAGTTCCTCATGCAGTTACCCATCAAAACAATGGTTATCAAGGGTAACTTGTTGAAATATACTATATCGGGAAGTGAATGAGCAAAAACGTTTAAATTTCATATTTATTCGAATTTACAAATAATTATTTTGGGTATGCACCCTATCCTGATTGGTATGCACCCTATCCTGATTCAAACGACATTTATGATTTCCCCTATTTAAGAGCTTTCCAAAAAATGTATAATTTTGCTAGTTATGTAAAACCGATGAATTAGGGCAAGTTCACTGTGTAGCGAATAGGGAGAAAGCCAAGGACAATGCAATCGATTCATGATTACAATTGTTACATAATAGATGACACGTTTGTTGAAACAGAAACTTATAGAATATAACACAATCTATAAAATGAGAGCAAAATCATGTTTTTACCACGCAGGGATGAGGAGTTATTGTAAATTGAACGTAGAATCGGGAACATTTTCTATATTCCCCATCGAGATTGTACACAGTGCCACCGCCACCACCGCCACCACCCCTGACTTTCGAAATATAATCAACCCTATCTCAGCCAACAGTTATGAAATTACCTGATCTATTCACACAATGTAGCTAGATAAATAGGCTTTCAAATGACATCTAAACCATAGCTCTGTCCCATTTAGTTGTTGAGTTAATAGAGAGAGATGGATGATTCGTCACCAAAAATGCAACCCTTTTGGGGTGGTGAGTTCAAGACACATGGCCTTATTGATATTATGTTAAGACCAGGTTTAGTACGAAAACACGAGTCATTTGATGAATGGAGACAGACTCATCTAATCTATAATTATTTCAAACCTAGTTTGAATGACCTACCTCAACCTATGATTATGGGTATGATTTAATTTGCGCATAATATCATTGGTATGAACAACAAACAACCGTAAAGCCTTGTAAAATATCCTACATTAAAACAAAATCTTGTATCTCCCCGCTCTACTGTACGCCGATGGAAGGAAACGCCATCTGTTAAGGACGAAAAACTGACGCACTTGTTGACGTCCTAACTGCTGAATTCAGCGGTCTTGCAACGCTTGAAGTACTTCTACACCCATTTTTCCGCGGTTTGGACGCCATTTTGAGAAATTGACCGACTTGTTCACCGACTTCCCCGTCATTTTCACCACCAATATTGTTAGTTTGATTTGGCCGGATATTCCCTACGACGCCTCTTCTGTGACCGCTAGATTGTCCGACACGTTTATTTTCACTCCGACGACCACTTTGGCGACCCATAATGAAAACGTGTCCACTAAATAAACTATTAAAAATTCTTGAATTGCTGAATAGATCAACAACCATAATGACCAAGAATGGCCGGGTGATCGTAAACCAAAAGGGGCGGTTAAATGCACCTCAACTCTGATTGGATGAGAAGGTTACTATGACGCCAATAAACCCCTACATCTCACTTCCGGTTAACAAAGGAGTTTTCGATCGATAAACTCTAGAAAACTGTATTATATGTTAGAAAAATAACTATCGAGCCCAACTTTTGTAATTATATAGGACAAAACACCACACTTATGACAAAATCAAATACAAAACCGCCATCTCTCAACATGCAATTTTTAAAACTCGCGGCGATCGAAAGTCCCGGTGTCGATAAAGTCATAGTTATACAATGCACATGCCCAAATTTGAGCACCGATACCCATGACGTTTTCATTCGTTTTTGTGACTAATATGATGTTTTGTTCTGTATAATTACGCAATTTCGGCTCGATTATTATTTTTCTAACAAATAATGCTCAATATTGTGCTTGCGGGACCCCTCCTTTAAATATCTAAGGCACATGATCTTCCTATATCGGGAAACCACCAATTCCTACTGCATATACATCATCCTTCTTACATTCCACCTGCATATACACCATTCTTACATTCCACCTGCACATACACCATTCTTGCATCTAAAAACATACTAACACCTTAGTCGTTTTAAAGACAATTCTTGTGTAATTCACTTTAGACAAGTGAATAAGAGTGACTTACAACATGTACAACAACAACGTATGGAGATTAAGAGAGTGCCCTTTATTTTTCACATTTGGCCCCCTGAGGCCCGTGACTATTGACCTCTGTTGTTGAAACCATTAAGGGGAACATCTCTGGCAATTGACTATGGCAGTATTCATCTAGGGGTCAAAGGGTATATTGGTACTAAGCTTCGACCCTGTGGCCATTATAGTTTTTCCGCTAGAGGTGAGCAAAGCAATATATTGAGAAGGAGGAGAAGGAGAAGAAAAAGGAGAAGGAGGAGACTAAATAGGAGGAGTAGAATATCTATACCCTGTTTCACAGGCATGGCATAGATAAAAAGCCCATTGTATTATGATCTGAACCATGTCTGTTGGGTTATATCTACTATATTGAAATAAACTCTTCTCCCTGTCCCTCAACCCCACAAAAGAATACGGGTTAGCCGCTCTGGAGAATGAATTTACTTAAGAGGGCAGTAACTATACACAGTAAAAGGTTTAAACCATGTTGAGGTAAAAGGGAACTCCTTCGCCCGGGGGGGGGGGCAGTCAAACATAATAGTGTACACATGCGTGACCAAAAAAACGCCTAAAAAGGGGTGTTTTTTCAGTGTTGTTGTTTAGGGGGTGTCTGGAAAAAATTTGGTCACGCATGTGTACACCATTATGTTTGACTGCCCCCCACCCCCCCCCCCCCCCCTCCGGGCTCCTTCGTCTTTTAAGTACAATTTTAAACAAATATGTGCAAACCTTACGCAATATTGAGCAAATAAAGGTAGAACCATTGAGTATCAGTATCCGTAGATTGGACTCATTTCTATTATGGAAATCAGGGAGAGTCTAAAATCCCGAGGCTCCTGTTAACCTGCTAGCTACGCTCTGACCTTCCTTTTCAAACATTAGGAAAGCCCTTGCATGTAGCTCATGTTCATGTTTCACAACGTAAATGCCCTTTTTGCTCAATATGTAGTAAACCTTTTTAGTGTGTACATCGCAGATTGAATGGATTTAGGCTAGACAGACAAACTTTTTTTTAATCGAATCAATTTAATCGGTGGATGTAAATTTATATCAGATATCAATCAACTATATACATTTGATTTGCCCCTCATACAGAAACAATATATCATAATAGTGTTTAGTTCTTAATTGTTACCTTCTCAAGACTCCTTATGCAGCATGGGAAATGCAAGGTACCAAATGCAGTTAAGTGTTACATTCTGATCATATTTTTATCATATTACCTAAAACATTTTTACATTGATATTTTTATCCATCTATTCTATTCGCAGTTGCGTTATAAATGTTAATGTTCAGATGATTCAGGGTACACTTATCAAACTGCTTTGTACATTTCACGGACATAAATTATGCTAATGAGCTCATTAAATGACGTCACTCACTTCATCGATATTTTCGTAACGCCAAAATTGTAGGGTTGAAATTCTAGGTCGAGTAAAATGATGTGCTTATTTGTTGTCTGTGAGCTTTTGTGAATTTTTTCCCGTATTGGAGTATTTTTTTATTGAAAATAGACAAATCAAATTAAACGTTGGTTCCAAGTTCAACTGACAGCACATGTATTTAAGTCGACAGCAACTGCAATATGCAGGCAACATTTGAGAAAAAACGATGCCCGACTTTGCAAGAAAGTGTACGGGGAAGTGTAGGGGTGAACATGACAAACCAAAACAGTCTAGTAAGTAACCGCCTCCGTGGCGCAATTGGTAAGCGCGTTCGACTGTTAACCGAAAGGTTGGTGGTTCGAGGCCAGCCGGGGCGTTGTTTCTTTTTGCATTTAATGCAGATCGACAAATCACATCACAGTAAAAATTTAATGTTGACAAAATCACAGACCACTTACACAAAAATCGCATCTGCGCATGCTCCTGTCGTGATCGAAATCCAACACACAAGCAATGGGCGAGTTTTATAAGTGGGGTAACGATGCGGTTAAATCAAACGTAGCCTTACAGGAAAGGAAGAAATATGACATACACAACACTACATAATGGGGGGGGTAATTTTAGTTCTTTAGGACAAAAGAACAACCTTTGTCTCAGCGCCTTTTGGCTGTAAAGCTTTGTGCTATGCGATTTTTTTTATTTTTAAATTTTACCAAAAAATCGATGCGCACGGGCCGCTGAGACAAAGTATTAAATTTGTTTGGCCTTATGCTCCAGGTCCCTAAATGAAATGCAGCTTGTTAAATTATATAGATTTAACAGAAAGTGACCAACCACGGGTGACCATGGTTTTGAAACGCCGACTCATCAAACGAAGCGGTACGTGAGACCACCAAAACCATGAAAATATGCGCATTGAAACATACGTGGATTTTCAGCGCAAAATAGGGGTATTGGGTCAAGTGGTTGGTTATTTAGTATATCGATGTTTACAATTAGTTTATAAGTATGGTACACATTTGGTTCATCGATATAATAATGTTTAATCTGTTATACACAGGTACGGGTTTATCTACAGTGATCAATATACCATATTTGTATGTACTAGTCTCGCGAACCATACCCAAGATGCATTATATCTGATAATGGTCTACTTTGAATTATTTATCTGCTATACACGTCGAGCAAAGAAACACATATCTACTTTATTACAATAATGATAATAACGTGTGTTTTTCTTGATATTCACGTGTACCTTAATTTTTTGCTTGAAATAAAAAATACCTGTACAAAAATTCACCACAGTACTATTATAGTCTTGGTGAAAGTCTACGTATAACAAACGTGATGAATTGTTAATAGGTCAATCATATCGATGTCGTTCTTAATCTTGTTCGAGTGGTTACCTGATCAATTCACTTGACCATTGTTGACTGGATTATCACTCCCATTACTATAAATATTGTTGTTATCAATATGTATGAAGATTCAAAGAGTTTAAAGGTTGAAACAACATTAATTACATCTGACACCATAGCTAGTTAACGCTTTCCCCAAATGACAAGGATACAATGATTTGCCGAAGACATGCCCGTCTAACTGGCTTATTGTATGTATCGCATGTAAGTTGCGAATTTCCCTTTGTCGGGTATACCCGATGGGGCTCTGTTTTGCAAATTACATGTTAATTGTCTAGTAATTATAATTAGCGTTTTTATTAAAACAAAGGCAGACTCCTTTCGTCCCATGAAATGGCCCAAGAATGTGGTCTACAAAGCAATAAACTGAATTGTTTATCACCAATGCGATGATTAAAATGTCAGGCAATTGGTAATTGCAATTATAATAAGAAAAGGTAATAAATACATAGGCTAAATTTAAATTAAACTGTTAATCTGTACGGTGTTTCTAAATTGCCCATTGTATTTCTTTCCTTCAAACTTCGCTGCCCAGAACGCCAGACCGTTTGGATAAGGATAATTGATGAGCTACTATGCATTCGTCTTGTTAATCGCTCGAGGCCTTGCATGAGTGCACCAGCCCTTTAGATCTTTAGTATCTTTAGATAATGTGGTCAGTAGCTACATTAGGCCAGATCATTCACGGGCAGAGCAACGAACTTTAAAAAAGAAATACTATTGGTTACTACCAGTTTGTTCACGCAATACAGAAAAATATCTATGGTTGTTTCCAATATCACATGAGGTGATAGCCCAGAAATTTACCCCGAAAAAAATGTTAGCCACCCCAAAAACGACAAATTGTTTGACCCAACAAAAAAATGTTACAAAAAAACATCTGTGGGCCAAAATGTTGCTGCCCCCAAGAAATTCTAACCGAAAAATAATCCCCAAAAAAGAAATTTGATCAAAAAGTATAATTTGTGGCCCAAAAAAAAATGACAAAAAAAAAACCACCAAAAGAAAGGTTAAACAATTAAATCAAAAAATTACATTTACACCCCCCCCCCCCCCCCCCCCACTAAATGGTGACAGAACTAAATTGTGAAAAAGAGAATTAATATTTATAAAGTAGAAAACTAGAAGAGTAGTAAAATGCCAATTATATAAAAATGTAGTTAGAAAAAACAATAGTTCCGGGAATCGCCCTTCATATCAGGTAAAAAGTTTTCAATCAAATATATATATTGGAACTGAAGCCCTCCCAGAACAAGAGAAAACCCATAACCTGATGAACCAATCAGAATCTGAGTTATTGCATAACCAGATTTATGCAGTCTCTTCCACATACTTACTTTTCAATTAGGTATGATGCATTTGTATAGTTTAAAGCATATGTTAGGTCTGTGTCATACCCAATGAATATATTCCGTGGGTAGTAAGATATTACTCTGGTAATACAGGAACATATTTATTGGGACATCAACCAATCAGCATTCACCATCTATGTCTACTAAATGATACAATGGATAATCTATGAATAATCTATGAGATAGACGTGTATTAGTAATTACAATTTTCCCATTTAGTTTCATTATATACACTAACGTAACACCATAAATAACTTTCACCGTGATGGTTGCACTCGTGCCATGGTTGACAACAGAATTTATAGTTATTCGCAGTGTCAGTATAACACCAATGGTAAGTCTCGCCATGCAATCCACATTCATGATCAGCTCTACATACATTTCCGGCCACCGATATCATGGAACTTCGCTGTGTACAAGTCCTTTCAGAAGATCCAGTATCACACGACGGTTCCTCCTCTCCAGCTTTGAATCCGCATGCTTCAATGCAACAATAGTCCCAATTATCATCCCAGTCTGTGTAGCACCACTTGTACGCTTGGTCATGGAAGCCACATTTATGATTTTGTCTGCATCGGTCAAGACCAACAGTGAAATCCAAGGACAGAGCTGGAATTACTTTGTATTCATCACCTTCTGTACTTTCCTGCTGGGTCAGTTTCGATAGACTGCTAGACTCCGCGGATCTTAGTTCAATCCTATCCCTATTCGTATGGAGTATTCCTACTATAGGTGAGTTTGATTTTATCAATAGAGTTGTAAACGAATCGAGTGCAAGTAATTCCCGTGTTTTTGTAATGCCAGACCTTTTCTCCACTAACCCGATATCTGCGTCCGAAATTCGCCAATCCTTACTCGAGAGAACCGGACTGTTTAGAATAGCATCAAAGTTGTCAATATATTTCATCTTTTTGGCTGGAATTAAGGACTCGCCAGACTCATCCCATGCGCGGACTCTATTGAATATCTTTCTTTTCACAACAACATCTAATCGTTTTATTACAGATTGAGAAGAATTTGAAGAGCCATAGCAGTCATCGATGAAAATTTTGAAATTATCCGGATATACATGTATTTCTCGCAGTTTTCCTTCTAAATGCATTACAGAGGAAACGAGAACCCACGAATCTGGAATGTTATTGCCAATATAACCAAAGGAAAACCCTTTGTTTCGATCTTCTTCGTCAAGTGCTTGAGACGAATCACAACAAGCGGCGGTCCACATGAGCTTAGGAACTGTTACTCTGTAGTAATCCCGACTTTGGTCACCTTCCTTGTCGTCGACTTCAGATGGAATTTTCATTTTCGTTGGAACTGCACCAGTTACGAAGTACCTGCGATTAAATAATTTAAATCATTTCAAATCAGCATGTTTTCATACAAAAGTCATTTTTAAAATGTTAATATATCACAGACATTCGTTCTTTAACGCAAATATAATGCTATTAAAATGTTACATTAAATTAGAGTCTGAAATATCTGTTTTATTTTTATTTTCTTCCTCAACTGAAAATGATCCACTATAATCGTAAAAGTAAAAGGTATCAATCGTTATCACATAAGGTAGGCTAGATATGCAGTGATCACAGAACGCAAACCCAGCCATGGCATTTTAATGACCTTTGACCCATGATATATGAAAAGCACACATACACTGATATTAACAACGCACAAGTGTAAGCATCGCCATCCTCCTACGTTATTTGTGACAGAAGATGCCTTTTGGAGGTATTTGGTCTCTGACTGGAAATGACCCGTAAATGACCTTTTACCCCAAGTCTGTAAACACCCCATGTACACTGGCTAATGTTAATTCATGTGTGCAACGGACGAGACCGTGCTATGTTATTTGTGGCAAAAAAGGCATTTTGAAGGTATTTGGTCTCGGACCGGAAATGACCCTTGTACTTTTGACCCAAAATCTGTGAACACCCCATACACTAGCTAATGACAATACATATGCAATGTTCACAGAACACGAACCCAGCCATGGCATTTTAATGACCTTTGACCCAGGATATGTGAAAAGCACATATACACTGATATCAACAATGCACAAGTGTAAGCATCACCATCCTCCTACGTTATTTATGACAGAAGAGGCATTTTAATGGTATTTGGTCGGAAATGACCAATAAAGACCTTTGACCCCAAGTATTTGAACAACACAAAAACACTAGCTATAGACACTCACTTATGCCAGACCGAAAATGACCCCAAAAATGACCTTTGACGCAAAATCTGTGAACACCCATACACTGGTTTAAGCCAATGCATTTGTACAAGGATGAGACTGTGCTGATATTTGTGACAGAAGAGGCATTTTGCAGGTATTATTTGGTCTCAAACCGGAAATGACCCCCAAAAATGATCTATAACCCCAAATCTGTGAACACCACATAGACACTGGCTAATGCCAATGCATGTGTGCATCGGACAAGACTGCTATATTATTTGTGGCAGAAGAGGCATTTTGAAAGCATTTTGTCTCGGACCGGACAATCATATGTGCCAGCCATATCACCAAAGTGAATAATTTGTAGGAGAAGTAGCATTTTTATGTTGTTTTAATATATAGGCAATCACCGAAAGTGGTACCTTAATTACAATTGACTTTATTTCTGGGCGATAACTTGTGTGTAGTAGCATTAACGAAATCATATATACAAGCCATGTCACTGTAGTGTATAATTTGCAGGAAAAGTAGCATTTTGAAGGTATTTAGTCAATCACCAAAAGTGATACCTTAATGACATTTGACCTCAATTATGGGCAATATTTTTTTGTAGTAGCATTAGCTAAATCATTTATGCAATCCATGTCACCATATAACTTGTAGAAGTAGCATTTTGAAGGTATTTAGATGATCACCGGAAGTGGCACCTTAATTACCTTTGACATCAATTCTGGGCGATAAATGTTATGTAGTAGCATGAGTCAAATCATATATGCATGTCATTTCACCATACCGGGTGGTTAAAAAAAAAGTTGACCCAAGTTCAAAGTAAATTTTCAACCACATTTAAAGTTTCAGATAATTTCTGTTTGCTTAGTCTTAATCAGCAGTAAGTTTGAAATTATCCTGAAGAGATGGAACGTTTAGCTTATTTGGTTCTTCAGATATGGTTCATTACAGAAAACATGTACAAAACTGACTTGTCCACGGGAACGTTATTTAGTTTTTGTCTTAAAGGGGGTGTCCCGCAAGCATAAAAGTGTGCATTATATGTTAGAAATATAACTATCGAGCCCAACTTTTGTAATTATATAGAAGAAAACACCACACTTATGACAAAAACAAATAAAAACCGCAATCTCTCAACATGCCCTTTTTAAAATTCGCGGCGATCAAAAGTCCCAGTGTCGATGATGTCATAGTTGTACAATGCACATGCGCAAATTTGAGCACCGATACCAATGATGTCATCGACACCGGGACTTTCAATCGCCGCGAATTTTAAAAAGTGCATGTTGAGTGATGGCAGTTTTTATTCATTTTTGTCACTACTACGGTGTTTTGTTCTATATAATTACGTAACTTCGGCTCGATAATTATGTTTCTAACAAATAATGCTCAATGTTGTGCTTGCGGGACCCTTCCTTTAAACAAAACAGCATGCTCTAGTTTCAGAATTGAAAAGCCCGCCCTGACAAAGTATCCCAATCTCTATGCTTATGTGCCATTCACATTCAACAAAGAAACGTAGATACGTATAGGTAGGTAATGTCAAGCACCAGACAGATGTCTCAGATGTCTCCTTGTTTCTTTTTCTCCTATTTTTACAATTTGTGACCAATCGTGTGTAAGTCCACTTTGTGCATTCCATCTCTACTAAAGGACGCTCCCGTGGCCAAGGCAGCATTGTGCATGCTTTCTGTAATGAACCATATCTGAAGAACCAACCAAGATAAATGTACCATCTTATAAGGATAATGTCAAAACTTACTGCTGATTAAGACTAAGCAAACAGAAAGTATCTGAAACTTTAAATGTGGTTGAAAAATTACTTTGAACTTGGGTCAACTTTTTTTGAACCACCCGGTATTGTATAATTTGTAAGAGAAGTAGCATTTTGAACGTATTTTAGTCAATGACTTAATGAACTTTGACCTCAATTTTGAAGGTATTTAGTGTCAGACCATAAATGACCCCTAAATGTAACCTTTGACCCGACCTTTGTCATGTGTCATGCATGACCAAGGCCAGTGATGCTTGTGACCAGATTTAGTCAAAATCGATCAAGGTATGTAATTGCTAGAGCAATAAAAGGTTGCCAGAAGAAGAAGAAACTAGATCTTGCTCAAGGCAAAGACCATGCCACCTTGATTTTGATTTTTGTTCTCGTTCCTGACATCTGACCCCAAGGTCATGATTGACTTTTCTTCTTGTCTTCAACCTCTGAACATTGATCTAAGGAATCTTTTGACCAATTCTGACAATCATCGGTCATTTCCTCTCGAACAAGTAGTATTTTGAGTGTATGGAGTGAAAACTTACATTTTGACCAATAGTGACCTTTTTGTGACATTTGACCCCAAAGTCATGATTGACTTTTTTCTTGGCTTATCATCAATGCGCACAAAATGAAAAAAGTCCGATCAAAATCAGACGATGCCTTCAATTTTATCGCTGTATAGGTCAATGACCCCTAGTGACCCCATATGACATGTCACTTTTACTCCAGGAGCAACCTATATGTACATTGATCCAAGGAATCTTTTGACCAATTCTGACAATCATCGGTCATTTCCTCTCGGACAAGTAGTATTTTGAGTGTATGGAGTGAAAATTTACATTTTGACCCTTAGGGACCTTTTTGTGACCTTTGACCCCAAAGTCATGATTGACTTTTTTTCTTGGCTTATCAATGTGCTCAAAATGAAACAAGTCCGGTCAAAATCAGACGATGTTCTTCAATTTTATCGCTGTATAGTTCAATGACCCCTAGTGACCCCATATGACATGTCACATTTACTCCAGGAGCAACCTATTGATCCAAGGAATCTTTTGACCAATTCTGACAATCATCGGTCATTTCCTCTCGGACAAGTAGTATTTTGAGTGTATGGAGTGAACATTTACATTTTGACCCCTAGTGACCCCAAATATGTTTTGATTTTAAAAAACCTAAGTATTATATATGCGTACGGTCAAAAGAAATATGTTCACCAATTCTGACGATCCTAGGTCATTTCACTAAATTGCAAGGGCGTGAAAAAAGTAAAAATCACGTTTCGACCCTTGTGTGACCTTTGACCCATAATGTTTGAAAACCTGAGTAGTGGTGCACATAAGGGTACTCATGACTAAATATGGTCAACATCGGCCCAAGGGTTATTGAGCTATACTGAGCTATAGGTCTCATGACAGAAGAAGAAACATGAAAGCTTCAGATCACAATCTTGAGAATTCAACTACCTACCTTTCAGCTCCATCGAAATTACAATAATTCTGCATTTCATTTTTGGCTTTGTCTTCCATTTTGTACCATTCCTGTCGGTTAAAACATGGATCCTGAGGAACAGCATTTGTAAGTGTAAAGGTTGCCTCTCGGTTTTCGTCACATTGATAGAAGTTTGGATTGAGATGACCTCTGTCAAAATCAGTATTACGAAAGTCTATGTTGATCGCCTGATTTTCCTTATATATATTTGACTTCTTTTTTTCTAGTCCCATATCCACCGGGTAGTCACTTCCAGATAACTATAATAAAGAGGAAATTAAAAAGAGGTGAATTCTTCGAGTCCGAACTAGGGCACATCACATGATGGACTCAGCTTAGGACACAACAGTATTTAGGCTTAAAGCCGAGTCCATTCCGAGCCCGGTCCAGCCAAATTTTACCTAAAATTTCATCTAAGATTACAGTTATTTTTGTTTACATATTTCATACTAAATTGCTGAAAAGTGTACGTTGGTTGCAATGGCAGATTTAGTGGTGCACCCTTAGGTTAAGAGTTGTCTCAACCATATGTAAACATTTAGATATTTAATTATACGTAATAGCTAGACACGAATCCGGCAAGAGATCACTGTGTGAGGCCCTTTAGCGCGGTGCCACAACCGATTCTCCGCGGGATATTCGATATTTGTAACCATTTGTCGCATATGCCTAGTGTTCACCTAAACTTTACTGTAAAATTCTGACGTGAATGGTTCTTCGTAATATTAAAAATGTGTCGTCACTCAATAGGTCATAGGTGAGTGTAAATAAAAAATCACGTTGAATCGGCTACCGGTCCGGACAAAATGACGCCTTTTTTGTGGCCAGAAATTTCGAAGTAGTTTACCGCTTTTTGCAAAAATAAGGACTATCATGTCATTACAAACATATTTTGGGCGAGTGTCACATACACATGTTGCACTAAAAGGTACAATTTTCATGATAAAAATCAGTTTTTGTAATTGAATAGTTCAATGGTGTATTAATAGCATGATGTCACTTCTAGCGTCCAATCTCTGTGGCGTGCTGTTGTAATCTTGTCTTTTATAAACGGATAACACGGGTTCGATTCCCGAAATTCCCTTATTGATTTATGTTTTAAACATGATGGTGACTTATTGAAGTCATTCAATGTAATGGCCCAGGTATTGACATTCTTTAGTTATAATTCATTATTAATCAACTGATTTATTAAATGTGTATGTATTATTATTTTTCATACATCTTTTTTATTTACTTTTAATGTATCCTATATTAATTCATTTATAATTTTATAATTATTCATTCATTCATTTATATCTAGGCATATGTACAAAAAACACCAACTCGGCTGATATCTAGGGGGTTGCCGAGCTCAATCAATACTGGTGTGCAGACGCAGAATGTGTGTACGCGTCTCAAATGTGCCTCGGCGTAAAGCACCGCGGCAATATTTGATTAAAAAACGGAATTTGAAACCCTAGACATAATTATAATCGAACTATCATTACGTTTAATATCAGTTTCTTTGATTGATATGCTGTATTGCATCTGGGGTCATCCTAAAATGTTAACTTAATTCAAGTTCCTGTAAATATGACGAACATCGAGATAAGCTCGAAGGCCCGATTGCACATGATGTACTTAAATTTGCCCTGAAAAACAGTGAAAATGGAAAATCTCCCGGATCTGACGGCTTTAGTTATGAATTCTTTCAAGTCTATGGTCTCGGCTTTCAATACACTTGATTTGTTCGCTAGAATATCCGGTCCTAAAATTAAAAAAGTCATGAAGTGTGGATTGGAAAGCCTTGATGTAATGTGTTATAATATTCATGTAAAATGGGCTGGAATAAACTCTGACGACAATTTTAAATTACTTGATGTTGTCTTCTCGACTAATATCGAGAGTATGGTCAACACAAACTGCGAAAATATTATGGAATCAATAAGAAAAAAGATTTTCCAGTGGTCAATAAGAAACCCCACAGTTCTTGGAAGGGTAACTATAGGAAAATCCTTAATATTATCAAAGTTCACTTTTTAATCTTAACACTTCCTGATCCTCCTGACGAAGTTATCAAAAAATTGACTAAACTTCTGTATGAATTCTTCTTTTGGTTTTGGTAGAGAATATCCATCAAAATCATTGTTTTCACCACAAATGCATGATTTTGAAGTTTCCGCCAAAATTATGTAGGCCTATTCTCATCATGTTTAAAGGGCCATTATCGTGGAGAGAAAGACCCGTGGAGAAAAAGTACTCAAAACAGCCTAAGTCCCGGAAATAGGGGGCCTATAATCAGGAGGAAAGACATGAGGGAAGTGAGAAAGGAAGGAACAAGAAGACGGTCGCGCGCACCCACGTGATGAAGGCCTACAGACACGCCACGTAGGAATTCATGGCCCGGCATGCAATTCCGTGACCATTTGAACGGTGGGATGATTGCGCAATCACATCATTAACGACTTGTTTGATTTTGTTTGGGTAAGGGCGGGTTAGGGTTAAAGGTGTTTTTTAAAGTATTCATCACGTGGATGCAAGGAACAATAGGCTGGTAGTGTAATAATAAAATGCAAGTTGTTATCAAGTGATATCGTGTATAACGGAAAACGTGCAGTGTAAAAACATTATTCATGATGTGGTATGGGGTATGGACACTGATGTTTCAAACCGTTCGTCTTAATTAGTGTTATAAGTGATCAATTTCATGAAAGATTGTATCAAGCAAGGTGATCAAAACAAGCAAATCGCGCCCACTGTCTAATTGTATCGCTAGTGTATCATCCTATGCTTCAAGTGCATTGATTCGATCCATGTATAGCCCTTGGTACCGCCAACCGCCACTCTCGGGGATAGAAATAAACTGCTCACAAAAAGTATCGAAACACTTAAAAATGATCCAATATATAACGGCTCGAAAGAGTATGCATTAATCGAAGCAAATAACCAAGTACATAATTTTGTATTTTGACACCTCGATCGTTGAGATACGATGTTGCGGAGCGGAGTTATTTTCATTTCAATAATCGTGGGTCCCGTTTCAAAAGTGACACTCATCCCTATTGAAAAGCACGAATCTGATCATTCTAAACAGTAATGCAAACTTCTTTCTATAGGATGATTGTCACTTTTGAAACTGGACCCACGACCATTGAAATGACAATAACTCCGCTCCGCAGCATCGTATCTCATCGATCAAGGTGTCAAAATACGCAGAACAAAATTATGCACTTGGTTTTTTGCTTTGATTAATGCATACCCTTTCGAGCCGTTATATATTGGATCATTTCTAAGTGTTTCGATACTTTTTGTGAGCAGTTTAGTTGTCTTTGCAAACACTAAGGGGCGATATCCAAACTCTCTGCGATTTTACACCGGTATTAGGGTCCATATCCAAACTCTCAGTGCTTTTAATACTATTATAGTATTTCTTAAAGAATATAACACAACCTTCCTTGCGCCTTTGATCTGTCTGCTTCACTAATGCAGCCATCGAGAGTACTACAATAGTTATATTGTTAACGCCAGATAAGTAGAGAGGTTTCTAGTTAATCACCGATCTTTTTCCGATGCTTTTAACAATAGAACGAAATACCGTTGGAAAAGCGCTTTTAAATCGCTAGAAAAATGCTTTAAAAGCACTGAGAGTTTGGATATGGACCCTTACACCGATGTTATACCGGTATTAAAACGATATTTTTTCTATTGTTAAAAGCATCGGAAAAAGATCAGTGATTATAACACCCCGCTGCACCCGCCTCCCTACTTATCTGGCGTTAACAATAGAACTATTGTAGTACTGTCGATGGCTCAATTAGCGAAGCAGACAGATGAAGAAAGCGCGAGGAAGGTTGTGTTATTAAGCTGACCAGTGTTCACCGACCTCCGTTGTGACGTAAAGAGCGACCCATTTGCCAGATTGTACATCTATCGGGTTTCTAGTACAAGTGTCAGGTTTTATTGTTTTCTGGTTTAGGCATAATGTGTGTAATCAAGTAGCATTATGAATCTTACTCCCTTAAATAGTGTCATTTTTCTGCGTTTTAGACTATTTAAGAATGTTGCATACACTCTGAACGTGACCTAATAAATAATAATTATTAAGAAATGAAGTAATTAATGTAAATAAATAATATATAAATTAATAATTATATCAATCAAATCTACTGTATTTAGGCCTATTTATAATTAATTGATTGATAAATAATTAAATAAACATCAACAATTAAGAAAGAAAATACAAAATAAATAAATAACGTTAAAATGATGTCAATATAAATGAAAACCGACCTCTACCCAGACTGGACCGCTCTACGTATAGAGCACAAGGAATATAAACCATATAAACCGCCTCAAAGATTCGAACGTACGACCTGCTGATTGAGAGTCCTAATCTTTACCAACTGAGCTATTTCGATTTTCCTGAAATCCTCAGCGCTTTATACCCAAATATAGTTCTCATTCAACCATCCCCTAAATACACACGGATTTTTAAACACGGTGTTGTTGTCTGTAAAAGTTATTTTTGTTCGGCCTATATCAACAATTTTTGAACAACATTACAAGTTATTCGCGGTAGATTAAATGTACAATTTAAACTTAAAAACTAGTATACCCCCCCCCCCCCAACTCAAAGGTTGCATTCATGACCCAACGATTTTTTCGAAACTTATGTAAATCCCTATCGATTGCACAGTCAGACATCAAGGAATTACCTCAATAGAATCCATTTCACTCATGCGTGTCCGTAACAAAAGGGTCTTGTTCCCGTAGTATTTGTTGTTCAGATCAATTTGATGCAAGTCTTACTGTTCAAAGAATGACCTATACATTTGTCGGGTTATTTAAACGTGTTGATCTGTAGTATTAGTCTTTTCAAATTTGGGAACAGACTTTAGTTCCTACAAATATGACCGACTCATGAATGGCTTCTATTGCTAGTATTCACATCACATTATCTAAATCAATATTCAATACATATAGCATTGAATATAATTTAGATTACAAAAAGGATTTGGTTTTTCTGTCACGAGGAGGACAATGAAAACATAGAATTGTACCTGTCCAATTACTGTATCCGATTTCGTATCGAATAATGTTAAAATCCATGTTCTGTTTCTTATAATTTTATTGCAACTACGTATGTAGCTCCTTATAATAATAATATTAAAAAAACCACACACACAAAAAAGCCCCCAACAAACAAAAGCAAAAACAACAAAAACAAAAACAACAAAAACAAAAACAAAAACAACAAAAACAACAAAAACAAAAACAACAAAAACAAAAACAACAAAAACAAAAACAACAAAAACAAATTCACCCCCCCCCCCCGCCCAAAAAAAAAAGTAAGAAATAACTATAAAGGGATAACATAAACCAATATAATCATAAATATGGGTAAAAAACCATGGGACGTACAAAATAAAGGTACTACTGAGATCGAACTTACGATTCAATGGTATCTATATAATTATGAGTGTTTATTGTAAATCCGCATCCCTACCAACTGAGCTAACCGGTACACAGCAATTTCTTGTCATGCGCGTTCAAATATATGGCTAGGTTCACATGATTTAAAAAAAAAGATAAAACAATAATAGGTCTAATGAATAACAAAGCCCCTCCCCAAGAAAAATAAATAAAAAATATTACAAAATAACAAAACGAAAACGTTAACAAAACAAAACAAAACAGAGACATTGGAGACACAGAGAGAAAAAAGAAGAAAAGAGAAGAAGTAATGGTTGGTTGAGGAATTGAACCCAGGATTCCTGCGTGGGAGCGCTAGAGCGTGGCCACTATGCTGCACTAGACTATTACAGTTTTGGCAAAGTCGTTGATAAACATATATTTAGTATGGGGTTATTTAAGCATCACATTTCTTACGCGTTGCTGATCCCCATACATCTTTCAAAATTAAAAAGAATGAAGCAATTAGCATTTTAAACAATACGAATTGTTTATTAGGATTCCAGCCTCTTGCGGGTGCTGTGCAATCTGTAATTGCTTCAGTATTACGTGCACTAGGCCTGTGAGAATTGAGCGTAAAATGTCCCGGGAAAATGTCGCAAGTTGTATAGTGGTTCCATGTTAGAGTGAGAGTAAACAACATTCCAGACTCGTGATGATCGGTAGCCTAATTGATATGTCTAGACGACTAATTGAGCCATCGACAGTACTACAATAGTTCTATTGTTAACGCCAGATAAGTAGGAAGGCGGGTGCAGCGGGGTGTTATAATCACTGATCTTTTTCCGATGCTTTTAACAATAGAAAAAGTATCGTTTTAATACCGGTATAACATCAGTGTAATACCGGTGTAAAACCGCAGAGAGCTTGGATATCGCCCCTAAATATTATTTTAGTCTATACAGTGCACACTTTATTGAAATTGTGCAATATTGCTTCGTAATTCTAACTGATAAATAAATTAAAAAACACGAATACCTGCGGTTCGATAAACCAATCTTTTCGTCTCAATGGTTGTGTTGTTGGACAATTCGATGTATTTAACTTGTACGCCGAATATATTGGCATCCTGTAAACGGAACTGTACAGTGTAGCGAAGCGATACTGATGCTTAAAACGCTGACATATTTTTGACACATTAAAAGCTGGATCTTCAATTCCGGACGGCTCAGTAGATTTATAGAAAACATTATCACATTTGTTGAAATTGTTCACCACTTCGGCGTCTGTAAAGAACGCACTGCAACATATAACTAAACAAACCAGGAACTTAGCCATCTCTGCTAACGAACCCTATTCGAAGCAAACTACACTTTAATGCAAATGCTGACTTTATGTACTTGATCAATTCAACGCTATGTGTTACACTGGACTGCGCAAGTCTAAGCTAAGGTGCGTTCATATACTCATACATATTAATAAGTTAAATGAGCCAATGACAGTTGACCTTTGATAAGTTCGTTTCAAACACTGATTTGTGTTAATGCACGGACTCTCATTAAAGCGTACCCAATTGAAACCCGTATCCAACGTAATTTTATAAAATTGACTTATCTGCAATTAGTATTACCTTGCCACACCTCCAACCTATATACATCCAGTCAAGAGTCCTGAGAAGAAAATGACATTAATCCTAATTTTGACTTTAGAATGGATACTAATATGAGTTACATGTACGGTGATTGAGACAGTTGTAGCTTTCCCCAAAAAAGTTTTGGGAACTCAAGGGAGAGTCAAACAAGTTCGTCAAAATGGATAGTATAACGAAAGTTCTGCGCGCTTTGAGCGAATTCAGTTTAAATGTTTTTGCGTTATGGATTGAAAAGCAATTTTGATCTGTTAGTATATTTTCAACTATTTCTTCTTTTACATACATTTCTGATTATGATTGAGTCATGTTTTCCGTAACTTATCAACAACAACAAAATGACTATCTTCAATAATGTTATAATTAGACTATATTATTTTGTGTAAATTATTAAAAAAAATAAAAGCACGAGTGCTCCGCGCACTGTAGAAACGTTAAAAAAACATTCTCCGGCGCGAAGCTCAATCTTTTATGTGAACAAATCTACATCGGCGAAGCACCGCCGCGCCAGTGAAGGTATCTCCTTTGAAGCGATCATTTTCGCCGGCGCAAAGCTCAACCATTTTTGAAGACAAAAAAGTAGTCGGCGAACACCGGTGGTGAAGCGATCATCTTTGCCGGCGCGAAGCTTAACCATTTTTGGCAAAAATGTAGTCGGCAAACACCGGTGGTGAAGCCATCATCTTTGCCGGCGCATAGCTTAACCTTTTTTCCAAAATTAATCTAGATCGGCGAAGCACCGGATCATCTTTGCCGGCGCGAAGCTCAACCTTTTTCCAACAAAATCTACATCGGCGAAGTGTTTAAAGTCAAAGTTAAACGCGCGTTTAGTTTAAAAACA
Organism: Ophiura sarsii; assembly: GCA_035610835.1. Lineage (NCBI taxonomy): Eukaryota > Metazoa > Echinodermata > Ophiuroidea > Amphilepidida > Ophiuridae > Ophiura > Ophiura sarsii. The sequence continues at coordinate 45,430,628 of CM069458.1, read as the reverse complement.
GCGTTTAAATATGTTTCGATTGTTTGGGGACACAATGGGTGGAGCTTGAGCTGACAGTACGGTTGGGAAGGGGTGTGTGGGGGTGTGTAGGCCGGAAAGGGGGGGAAACGATCGTGACTGGGGCATTCCCCGTGCTCTCCACTGCATATGGCCTTTGGCACATGTGTTGTGTTTGACTATTCTACAATCTTGATTGGCATTCATTTACCTATCAGGTTAAGACATTTGAGGGACTGCCTAAGAGACAAACAATTCCTTACACTAAATAAATTGATAATACTACCCAAAACATGTGTGTATTGTGGTTTATTATTGCTATGATGAAACACAAAATTGCTCTTTTCACTTCCTGACCAACTTATTGAACTTTCTGGCAGTATTAAATATAGTCCTATATACTATTACCTTTGTTCTATCATTTTAAGGTTAGTAGGCTAGTAGCCTACCCTTTTATCTTATGAATATTTACTTTAAATAATTTAACGTTGACATTGTCTGCTAATTGTTGATAATATATGATATAATATGACATGGTACGACATGATATCTGTATCCTTCATGTCTAATAACCCGCTTGACGTAGTGAATCAAAAACAAATCGTGCACGGATTCAGACGGCCATTTAACTTTTTTGATATAAACATAAATTAATGTTTGTTTGTTTTAAGCGTATGAAAGTTTACCTTTTTTGCATTACGCCAGCGAATAATCAATGTTTAAAAATAGGTCGTCATGCGTTTGACGGCGTGTTTGTAGACCTGCTTCCCCCGAAATAAAATCTAGTATTTGGGATTCTGACCCCTTCGGGCAGCACTAAAAAAAAGATATACTGTTTTTATTTTAAGAGGAAAAAGAATTATTGAAGCTAAAAAAACCTTATGAGGATTCTGCGTGTTCTTTTCCCCTATTTGACTCTCTAAACGAAGATTCTCAAACTTAAACATTATTATAATTAAATGAAACAACTATTGATGTAGGTAGATTTCACAATGACATGTTTTTGTTCGGCTAGGATTCATAAGGTACGGTGCGCAACTCTACTCTACTGTTTGTTCTTATCTGATAGATGTCATTGGCCTAAGTGCATGACGTTACTCGTTTTGATGAATTATTATCAGTCAACATGATGCGTTATCAAAATGTAGCCTATATGATATGAAAGGTAACTCGGTGAAGGTTTGTTTGTATATATAACGCCTATTAGAGGACCATTATGATTTTTTTATCGATATCTAGATCTTTCAAAAGTATAATATTCGGCTTAGCACAAGTCATGCTGTACAAACCTACTACGCCCACATATTTTGTGCACGATTAACACATGTCTATTTTAGGTAAACTCAAATATAATTTATAAACAAATGCATGCAAGAATGTGATTGTTTCACTTTATATAATTTAGTTATGCTCTTAATCTTGTAGTAAAATTTCAATTAATTAACCCTCCTAGAAATGTTTTAGTGCAATTATGTAGGCCTAGGCCTATTTGAGTAGTTTAATACAGTGCGTGAAATCTACTATTGAGTGCATACACATAAATCAAGGAAAATCGATTAAGGGCTCAGCAGACTCCACAACGCTCCAACGCTGAGCGCAAGCGTTGACCATCTTAAGGCCCTGTCACACCATAGCGTATGGCCTGAACGTGGCCTGAACGTATGCCGACGTATTAAAAAAATAGCTCGAATATTGTCAGAGTCCAAGAACGTCCAACTTCCCAACGAATTGCGTAGGAAAAGTCGACATCGGTGATGGAATGGACGTATCCATAGCGTATCCATAGCGTATTAAACGTATACATAGCGTATGACTAACGTATTGATAGCGTATCACTAACTTATAACAAACTTATCACAGCGTATCACAGCTTATGCGATCGGCGAGCGTATACCAACGTATGCTTAACGTATTCGAAGCGTATGTCTGCCGTGTTCGACGTATCCTCAGCGTATCCTCGGCGTACAACGAACACGTGACTTATGCCGCTGCAGAAATTGAGTTTCGTACACGGCGGGACAAGTGTTGCCAGTTCAAGTAAACGCAGCCTAAATGATAACTATTAAAATATCTAGAAGGGTAAATCTATAGGTCCAACCTATAACTTACGACGAGTAACGTACCTCTAACGTATGTCAGCGTATGTCAACGTATGTCTAACGTATGTCAGTGTTTGTAACGTACCACGAACCTATCGGGAACTTATGCAGAACGTTAAGCACACGTTGAGTGTACGTCGAGAAATTTTGAGCAATCTCAATAATTTTTCGCGGGCTCGACGTGTTCCAAATTTTCACAACGTATCACAGCGTGCTCTTAACGTAAACGACGTATCCCCAACTTACCCATAACTTGTATCAGCGTACACCAACGTACGCCAACGTATTTTCAATATTTCGCATACGTTCAGGCGATACGCCATGGTGTGACAGGGCTACCGTACAGCTAGCGTATGTACCGTACAGCTAGCGAGCATTCGGCGTTTTGGGAACTTATGGAGGGTTTGAGTATATAAATGGGTCCCTTGAGTATCTCATCCTCACTTCTTCATGGTCTGTCGTGCTGAACACATCAACCCATCATCATACGCTACGAATACGCTACGCTACGTTAAGTATACGTTAAGCATACGTTAGTCATACGCTCGCATACGCTGTGATACGCTGTAATAAGTATGTTATAAGTTAGTGATACGCTATCAATACGTTAGTCATACGCTATGTATACGTTCAATAGTCGCTATGGATACGCTATGGATACGTGACAGGGCTGTACACGATCGCCCGGCATAAGGTGAATACGTGAGAATACGTCGAAACTCGTTGGAAATACGTCAGGCATACGTTAGACATACGGCACATATACGTTATCAACTCGTTATCACTACGTTGGCTGTACGTTTCCCCGTCAGCCTACGTTCATCAACGTATACCAACTTACGAGTAACGTACCACTAACGTATGTCAGCGTATGTCAACTTATATTTAACGTACCACACACTTACCGGGAACTTATGCAGAACGTATTAAGCACACGTTGAGTACGTCGAGAAATTTTGAGCATGCTCAATATTTTTTCGCGGGCTCGACGTGTTCCAAATTGTCATAGCGTATCACAACGTGCTCTTAACGTAAACGACGTATCCCCAACGTACCCCTAACTTATATCAGCGTACACCAACGTACACCAACGTATTTTTCGATATTTCGCATACGTTGGCATACGTTGAGGCGATACGTTATGGTGTGACAGGGCCTTTAGACCAATCAGGCTGCGTCATTTTGTTGTGGTGGAGCTACCATGCATGTGTGAGAGCGCAAAAAGTTCGAGCATTGTGGAGTCCCTCGAGAATCGTCTTACTAAAAAATAAATTGTCACATGTATCAAATCATGGTAAAATGTGTTACAAAAATGAAAATTATTGGTACGAAATTTGATTTGGTTTTCACTGATAATCGACTCGACATTTCGAATTGAAGTTTATTGTCACGAGTGTCGATTGCAGCTAAAGATAATTGTGTTTACAATTCTATTAATAATCAGTGTGCAGTTTTTTATATTTGATTTGGTCACCATTATACATATTCGATTGTGCCGCCTGACGTGTCTGGTTGTTTAATATCGTCTGTTAATATTTTAACATATTATTGCGTTTGTCATTAAACTTCGAACAAAATTCGATTACTCAAATAGTTATCAATGTTTTATGTCATCTTGATGGATATAGATACTAAACGATGTGTCATAACACCCACGGTGAGCAAATAAAAATCCCTTTAAAAAATTATGTGCCACTTGCACTACACGATCATGTACGTTGAATGTGTGTGCATTTGTTTTGATATAATATCTGTGACGTGAAGCGTAGGTGGAATACTTGAAAACAAGTGAAATTATCAGCAAACGAAGATTACCCTGCAAACAAATACCCTCATTACCAAGTGAAGAGTCCCAGATGTGTAACTCAGTAAACGTTCTGATCAAGTTATTTAAGCTGAGATCACCAACTTAAAATGAATATAATAGCTTTACAATATCGGCAATACATTTTAGTTTTACTATAACTTTGCGGATATGATAAAAGTAACGCATATTCCTTTCTTATTTTTAAGAATCTTTATTTGCTATAACGCAATTATTTGTAAAGGGTTGTTTCGCGTTTTGCATCTGCGGTCTTCAAAGTAAATATTGTCTTATCTGAATAATTTTCATAATGCGTTGCGATAATTTCGGCAACTTCTGAAATACAAGTATAGATTTATGATCGAATTTAGAAATACCCCGCAGAAGGAGATGACACTAAGTCTTCTCAACTTTACATCGTCTAAGACACCATGGTTGCTCTTATCCAGTAAATTCTCAAGATTTGTCAGACGATAAGGCGTTTGAGTGATGAAAAAGATAATTCCGCTGGCAATAAGTGTCTTGGCGACTTGATTACAGACGCCCTCGGTTTCCTGTCGAAATGCTGCATCTTCGGATTGTGCCGGGGTCTTATCCGTGATGCTAGTCGCCAAAATGGACGAACGTTGATGCAGAGGTCTTTTTACCGTACAATATAACGTTGACGATGAAGTTGAGTACGTATGCAGCCAAACTCATAGGTGTACCATAGTAGTCCCAGGAGATATTCATGAATACACACTGTTGAAACAAATTCGGCAAATCACTGAACTCAATTGTTTGTGGCTATAACACACAACTGTAGATTAGAACCATATGCGTTGAAACCACCGAGATTGTAGTGGCGATTCCAATAGACCAAACGCACAACTTTAAACGTGCGCGTTTTCCCGACTATCAAACGATGGCGTAATGGTACGCATATCGCGAAATATCACTCGACGGTAATAACCGTGGTCAATTGGACACAAAATACCAGATACGAATATATCGTACGTAGGCTGCACATCCTATATTTGATTTCACCGGATAAGAAAATTGGCCTTGAAAGTAAAGATACCGCTCAAAACCCAATACAAAGTAACGGCAAGAAATAAGATATCGCAGAAGGCGAGATGGCATAGGTACGTGTTTTAAGCCCACCTGACGCTCCTTAAGTCGCAATAAAGTAACAAGGATGATTCCTGAAGCAGAGAGACACGGTAAGATGATAACGTTAAAGAAAAAACTCCTTCCGTAAACAACATTTGTTCAGCGATCGTGACATTAGTGATATTTTTACTGCCCATTGAGCGCAGATACGTGCTGTTTCGTTCTGTGTTGTTTTCATTATTGATTGCTACGTTCCCTGTCTATGTTATATCTTTTGCAATTGACAGACAGACGTGTAGCCGAAGACACTTTCTTATCCTGAATAATATTAAACACTGGGTAGCCGGAATCAAATGCACGTCAATGTTGTTCAACCATGTTTGTTTTGATATAAATGTTCTTATATCATGTATTATACATAGCAGGTGTGGTCTTGGATGTCAGCAGGCAATTTGATTGTTTCTTTGGCTGGTTCTCAGCCGGTTTTCTAATTACGTCAACATCATGGTTGAAGATGTTGAAATCAACTCTCGGGGTCTGCAGTCGACAACTGAGTGTTTTTTTGGTTCGTAAATAGAATTCCATGGTTTGACACAGTGTTACGATCGCAAGTAAACACAATATACGGAATGCTTTTTAATGATCAAAAAAGAAATAATTTATGTTGAAATTTCCTTAAATAACTGGAAGCAGATTTTCATTGTGATTTAGTAAAGTTATGAGGTTTTTCTACAGAAAATACAGTCAAGATCGATTTATGAGCCTGGGTATGCCTTTCCTGGGATACCGTGTACTTTAGGTCCCAGATACTGGAACATATAAGTTGCCAGTATCGGTCGATACTGGTACGATTTTACTGTTCAGTATCGGTCGATGCTGGAACACCAAATTGTTTTCCATGGCGGTCGATACCGGAACGTTTTTACGTTCCAGTATCGGCGATACTGGTATCCATGACACATGAGATTTGTCCGGGGATTTGTCCCATAATCGTTTAGTAGGTATAGTGAATACTGCAATTTTATTTGTCAACACGTATGAAATCTGATCCATATCGTGTAAACAAGAAAGTCAAACCACACGATATATTCCATATCGTCGATTAACCGCGTTACCAGCATTTGCGTGGTATGATCGGTAAGATATTATGTTTAAAGCGATTGCTTTGCGTCTGTTTAAGTGTTACTCAAAATACGACACGTAAACAATAAACAAATAAAATTGCGGATGAATTAAACGCAATTGAGTCGATTTTTGTTACATTCTGAGGCCGAAATAGACCGCAAAAAGGTAAAAATCCACGCCGAAAAATAAATGATCTGTAAACAACATAACCGATCGTGTTTTTCGCGTTGACTTTATGGACAGAGGTGATGGCTTAGAGCCTGTTAAAGAGTTGTTAACTTCTAGATTTTACGTAGAAAGGGAAGTGAATTCGGCGCGTGTTTGGAGGGAGTTTCGTTTGCCGCGAGTGTTTAAATACAATTTTTCTTCTTTTGAGGCCTTTGGGCTAAACGATAAATTCGTTATCCCCTGCATGTTCACACAATACGGAATAATACCTATGGTTTGTGACATATCACATTCGGTCCGTCCTCATGTGACATGACATGCCAAACCATAGGTATTTTTCCGTATTGTGAGAACATGCAGAGAATAACTAATATTATCGTTTAGTAAGTGTAAATACTTCAATCTCATTGGTTAACACGTATGAAATCTGATCCATATCGTGTAAACAAGAAAGTCAAACCACACGATATATTCCATATCGTCGATTAACCGCGTTCCCAGTTAACCGTGTAAAGCGATTGCATTGTGTCTGTGTAAGAGTTGCTTAAAATACGACACCTAAATAATAAACAAATAAAATGGCGGATGATTTAAACGCCACTGAAATCGTTGTGCAAATCGTTGTGTTACATTCTGAGGCCGTAATAGACCGCAAAAAGGTATAATCCACGCCGTGTTTTTCGTGCTAATTTTATGGACAGAGGTGACGGCACAGAGCCTGTTTACTGAGATAGGAAAGGAAGATAATTCGGCGCCTTGTTTGGAAAGAGTTTCGTTTTCCGTGAGTATTTAAATACATTGTTTATTTGGGGGCCTTGGACTAAACGATAAATTCGTTATCCCCTGTATGTTCCGGTCTTATGTGATATGACATGCCAAACCATATGTATTTTACCTTATCGTTTAGTAAGTGTAAATACTTCAATCTCATTGGTTAACACGTATGAAATCTGATCCATATCGTGTAAACAAGAAAGTCGAACCACACGATATATTCCATATCGTCGATTAACCGCGTTACCAGTTAGGCGTGTAAAGCGATTGCTTTGCGTCTGTGGAAGAGTTGATAAATATAAGACACGTAAATAATAAACAAATAAAATGGCGGATGATTTAAACGCAACTGAGTCGATTTCTGTTACATTCTGAGGCCGAAATAGACCGCAAAAAGGTATAAAATCCACGCCGAAAAATAAATGATCTGCATATAACATAACCAGACATGTTTTTCGCGGACATTTTATGGACAGAGGTGACGGCGCAGAGCCTGTTAAAGGGTGGTTTACTTCGGGGGATTTTACGGAGGTAGGAAGGGAAGATAATTCAGCGCCTTGTTTGAAGGCCTCATGTGATATGACATACCAAACCATAGGTATTTTTCCGTATTGTGTGAACACGCAGGGGATAACTAATAGTATTGTGTGAGGATGCAGGGGATAACTAATACTGGGTGTTCCAGTATCGGACGATACTATACTAGTACAATCAGAATACGCTTTTGGTCCTTTCCTGATATAGTCAAACTTCATTATCAGAGAGAAAAATATAATATGTGTAAAATATTTCTTTATATGTTTGTTGTTGATGTGAAAAATATAAGGAGCACTCTACTAAATCAAGGCGCAATTGATATAATACTGTAGTTTCGGTCCATCATGATTATGCTTGACATGTTACAATCAAGGAAAATAATAGTTGGCACACTTGACACAATTTAATACGACTATCCCTGTGCTCGCAATAGGGAACATACTTCGGACATAGCACTCTTTAATAGCAAGCAGAGGTCTCCACCTTTCTCTCATCCTCCCCCCTCCCCCCCCCCCCCCCCCCCCCCCCCCCCCCATCAATCAATGTTAGGAGCTGCCAAGGCTTCTGATGACATGTGGCTCGGATCAACATTGCCTCGGGGAGAGGGGGCACTTTTTTCCTTAATTGGAACAAAGTGTACCAACCTTTTGTTCCTTGATTGCAGCTTTGGGGGTAATTCTATTTCCGGGAATGGTATTTTTGTATTAAAGTGAACGGATGGGATCTAGCCAGTTCAATTTGTGAACTATTTACAGGGCTACCATTGGATTATTGTACGCAAGTGTGATGATCATAATGTTGAACACATATGCACGAAGGAAGGACCCCCGTAAGAGTAATACAAAGACAATGAATCTAAAATAATTGTTAATTGGTGTTGGGTGTGCATTCGCGTATTTAACTAATATATTGACATAGAATGTTTTCTTGTATTTTATTTGTATTACGCGGGCTTTGGCACTCAACCGCTGGCGCATCGCATTGGGTATACCTTGAATTGCACCTACCATGATTAAATACGAGCACCTGGCTAAATGGTGAACAAGCATGCAAATAAACGTGGAAAAAGTTAGGGCGCTGTTTGCGGGTCCGTTGTGCCCTTACAACATTCAATTGTAGAAAGTGTTGTTCGGGTACCCAGTCATTGGCAATAGCAACACGGTAAGGAGAAGACGGCTGGCCGATAATCAAGATGAATACGACACGGAACGAAACGGCGTATAACTGCGCTCTCTGGGAAATAGTAGATTTCACTAATGTCACTATCGCTGAACAGATGCTGGATACGGAAGGAGATTTCATATTCAACGTTGTTATGATACCATGTCTCTCTGCTTTAGGAATAATAGGTAACCTTGTGTTTCTTGTTACCATATTGCGACTCCGTGAGAGTCAACGCGGTTTGAACACGTAATGTATCTATGCCATCTTGCCGTCTGTGATATCTTATTTCTTGCCGTTAGTATGTTCTGGGTTTTCCGAGGTTTCTTTGCGTCCCGAGCCAATTTGCTTACTTTTGAAGTCGACTCCAACTGGGGATGTGCAGCCTATGTACTATCTACTCATATCTGGTATTTTGTGTCCATCCAATTGACCACTGTGATGACCGTCGAGCGATATTTCGCGATATGCGTACCGTTACGCCATCGATTGATGGTCGGGAAAACGCGAACCGTGAAGTTGCTATTGAGCGTTTGGTCTATTGGAATTGCCGCTACAATCTCAATTATTCCAATGTATGGCGTACTAATCTACAGCTGTGTGTTATGGCCGCAAGATATTGAGTTCAGCGATCTGCCGAATTTGTTTCCACTGTGTGTATCCATGAATATCTCCTGGGACTACTATAATAGTACACTCATGTTGTTGGTTGTATTCGTATTCAATTTGATCGTCAATGTTGTATTGTATGGTAAAATTATAAAGACCCTTCATCAACGCTCGTCTATGCTAGAGAATAAAGCCATGGATGAAAGGTTGCAGCAATCCCATGATGCATCCTTTCATCAGGAAGCCGAGAACGTCCGCAACCAAGTCGCCAAGACACTGATTGCTAGCGGGATCATCTTTTTCATCACTCAAACACCTTATCGTCTGACAAATCTTGAGAATTTACTGGATAAGAATAACAGCGGTTTCTTAGATGATGTACAGTTGAAGTGGCTTACCGTAGTTTCTTACGGAGGACTGTATCTAAATTCGATCATAAATCCATACTTGTATTTCGGAAGTTGTCGATATTATCGCGACGCATTAGGGGAATTAGTCAAATGCAAATAGAATTTAACATTTTCCCACGCGGCAGGCGTCTGCAGACGACATTTCGAAATTTCACAAAATGTTTCAAAAATGGTAACATTATTGAATTTCATTACCATATTTGGAATAACCATTAACAATGCATTGAAATAAGTACAAACATGCCCAGTATTGGTTCATCAATCCTTCAGATAGACTTTGATAATTGGGAACGGTCTCGGAAATTTGTATCATAGTGTTATAATGTACACAACATTCATTTTGTATTAGAATCCCAACGTGCTAATGTCATCGCATTTTGTGATCTTCTTCAAGTTCTTAGAGGAGTTGAAACTCCCTATTTGCCACTGACTATATCCGGTCGAATTGCACCTATTCGGTTAAATTGCACTCTTTCGGGGGAATAAAAGGGGTTTTACTTGATTAATATCCAATTTCAAGACGTATTTATGGGGGAATCGAAACCCAAATAGCAAGTTAATATTTCGCCCTTATTTATATGTATGTCCAGGAATATCATTTGAAATTGTCATTTTACCAATTGCTCCGATTGACTGTTAGTGTTGTTTATTTTGGTTGTTGTACCCCTCAGATGCCTAGTTTTGTTTGACTTACACACAATAACTAACGCTGCTACAAGGGTTTTTTAAATGTTTTATCAAATAAATCATTACGTTTGCCTTGACATGCGACAATTTAAATTGAAATCAATTGTTTGCGAGTGTATCATTTTGCCTTATATTTGATTATGGTCACCTTGCGTACGATTCGAACGTGCCGGGCATACCTGATTGTAACCTAACCGACTGCTATAATCAAATACGTTTTGTGGCTACGCCCTTGATTGATTTTAGCTGATGCTATGATGTGAGACCCTTTAATGCCCGGCTTTAAAGGGGCATTGAGAGATTGCCGAGAAAAATGAAATTTGGGAGAAAAAAGGAATTGTTTGTGAATTGAAAATGTGACTTTTTGAAAAGTTACTTATTTTCTTTAAATGGCGCTAATCATGGTTTATCTTTCTTGCTATGTGTTATGTTTGGTATCAAAATGTCCCTAAAAGATTCATCCAAAAGTCTATCTAGCCTGTTTGGTAAAAACAAAATCGAAAATTACTTTAAATGACCATAACAAAGTGTACGACTGTCTTTTGTTTAGCACTTTATATGGTTTGAGCTGGACTCGCAATTGTACACAAGTAAACACACCCCTTACGAAATGCTTTTTAATGATGAACAAAATATGTTGAAAGTTCCTTAAATAATTGGAAGCCGTGATTTAGTAAAGTTATGAGATTCTTCTACGGGAAATACAGTCAAGATCGATTTATGAGTCCGGGAATATCTTTCCTGGGATATAGTGTACTTTAGGTCCCAGATACTGGTATACCAGTATTGGAACATAAAAGTTGCCAGTATTGGTCGATACTGGTACACATGATAATAGTGAGATTTGTCCCAGTATTGAACGATACTGGTACATAATAATGTTCCAGTATCGCCCGATACTGGAACATTTTATATGTGCCAGTATCGGCAGATACTGAAAAAACGTACCAATATTGAACGATAATGGGTGTTCCAGTATCGGACGATACTACATGTAGTGCAGTACATAATATGGGAACTGAAGTACTCTTTTTCCCTTTCCTGATAGTCAAACCTCATTATCAGAGAGAGAAAATATGTGTAAAAGTTTGACAAAGATCCCATAATATCCCTTACGCTTCAAGTGTTTGTCGTTAATATGAATAATATAAGGGAGCACTCTACTAAATCAAGGCGCAATTTGCATAATACTGTAATAGTTACGGTCAAGCACGCCGATTAATATGCTTGGGGTAATTCTATCCTTCGGGGATGGTATTTTTGTATTTAATTCAACGAATGGAATCTAGCCAGTTCAATTTGTCACCTCTTTATAGGGCTACCATTAGATTTTAGGAAGGAAGGAAGGATCCCGTATTAGTAATACAAAGAAACATGAATCTACAATAATTGTACATTTTTGTTGGGTGGGCATTCGCGTGTATAACCAATATATGGTTTTATTTGTATTACGCGGGCTTTGGCACTCAACCGCTGGCGCATCGCATTGCGAATACCTTGAATTGCACCTACCATGATTAAATACGAATTTTTGATTCATCGTCATATATATAGTGCTCTGAGATGAAGCGCCAGCCTAAATGGTGAACAGGCATGCAAGTAAATGTGAAAAAGTGAGGGCGCCCTTATAATATTCAACTGTAGAAAGTGTTGTACCATGTTATCAGTACCCATTCATTTGCAATAGCAACACGGTAAGGAAACCACGGCTGACTGATAATCAAGATGAATACGACGCGGAACCAAACGGCGCATAATTGCGCTCCCTGGGAAATAGTAGATTTCACTAATGTCACTATCGCTGAACAGATGCTGGATACGGAAGGAGATTTCATATTCAACGTTGTTATGATACCATGTCTCTCTGCTTTAGGAATAACAGGTAATCTTGTTTTTCTTGTTACCATATTGCGACTCCGTGAGAGTCAACGCGGTTTGAACACGTACCTATGCCATCTTGCCGTGTGCGATATCTTATTTCTTGCCGTTACTATGTTCTGGGTTTTCCGAGGTTTCTTTGCGTCCCGAGCCAATTTGGTTACTTTTGAAGTCGATTCCAACTGGGGATGTGCGGCCTCAGTACTATCAACTTATATCTGGTATTTTGTGTCTATCCAATTGACTACTGGGATAACCATGGAGCGATATTTCGCGATATGCGTGCCGTTACGCCATCGCTTAATGGTCGGGAAAACGCGAACCGTGAAGTTGCTAGTGTGCGTTTGGTCTATTGGAATTGCCGCTACAATCTCGATGATTCCAATGTATGGCGTACTCATCTACAGTTGTGTGTTATGGCCACAAGATATTGAGTTCAGTGATCTGCCGAATTTGTTTCCACTGTGTGTATCCATGAATATCTCCTGGGAGTACTATGGTACACTCATGATGTTGGTTGTATTCGTACTCAATTTTATCGTCAATGTTGTATTGTATGGTAAAATTATAAAGACCCTGCATCGACGTCCGTCTATGTTAGATAGTAAAGCCATGGATGCGGAAGCCGAGAACGTCCGCAACCAGGTCGCTAGGACACTAATTGCTAGCGGGATCATCTTTTTCATCACTCAAACACCTTATCGTCTGACACATCTTGAGAATTTACTGGATAAGAATAACCGCGGTTTCTTAGATGATGAACAGTTAAAGTGGTTTTCCGTGCTTTCTTACGGAGGACTATATCTAAATTCGATCATAAATCCATACTTGTATTTCGGAAGTTGTCGATATTATCGCGATGCATTAAGGGAATCAGTCAAATGTAAATAGAATTTAATTTTAAGCGCTCAGATGCAAACCCCGATAAATATGTATGTTAAATTGTACAATTTGTTTTAATGTATACAACCTTACTTCAATCTATTCATTTTTATAGAATCACTACATACTGATGTCATCGCATTTCGTGATCTTTTCCGACGAGTTGAAACTCCCTATTAGCCAGTGGCGTTTTGACCTCTGAATTGCACCCATTCGGTTGAATTGCACTCTTTCATATCTTTAGGGGGAATTAAAGAGGTTTTACACCATATATATCCAATACCAAGACGTCATTAGGGGGAATCGAAACCCAAATAGCAAGTTTCCGTTACGCCTGCATATGTTGTATGTCCAGGAATATCATTTTAAATGGCCATTTTACAGAGTGCTCCGTTTGACTGTTAGTGTTGTTTATTTTGGTTGCTTTACCCGCAGATGGCTACGCGCCTAGCTTAATTGAATTACACCCAATATACGCTGCTACAAGATAGTTTTAAATGTATTATGAAATATAACATGTTTGCCTTGACATGCGACAATTCAAATCGAAATTAATTGTCTACGAGTGTCGATCAATTTGCCACCTTATATTTGATTATGGTCACCTTGCATACGATTCGAACGTGCCGGGCATATCTGATTGTAACATAACCGACTGCTATAATCAAATACCTTTTCTTGCTACGCCCTTGATTGATTTTAGATGATGCTATGATGCGAAACTCTTTAACGCGCGGCTTTAAAGGGGCATTGAGAGATTGTCGTGAAAAATGAAATTTGGAAAAAAGAAATTGTTTCAATAGATAAGGTACGTAGGAACCTTGAAGTGTAATGATTTATGGGAAACGGTTGAATAATGGCGCTATATTGAAATTTTGTTGACAAACTTGCGCTTTGCACCTTTTAACTCGCAAAATCCAACTCGCAACTCGCATATTTCAACTCCCAACTCGCAACTCTCAACTCGCACATTATCCAAACCCTATTCAACCTTTGGCATAGTATAAACACGTAATTAGCAAAAGATATTTGACCTCATTAACATACGACGGTTCCCATGTTACATCTTTAACCCACGTTTGGTTCCAATTGGACTTCAACTTACAAAAACATAACGGTACGATGACCTTTGACATTGGTAAGTGGCATTTGACCTCATTAAAATATGAATTTATAACCCAAGTTTGGTTCCAATTGGTCTTCAAGTGTTCAATTGAGACCCGAATGGGCCAATTTTACATGCTCAGCTTTGTTTACAACTTGACCTGAGATGATCGTTGGCCTTGGTGTGTTATCTTTGACCTAATTAACATATGAACGTTCCCATGTTACATCTGTAGCCCATGTTTGGTTCCAATTCAATTAGAACAAAACTTAACCTGACAGCCTATTTTACAACTTGAACTGAGATGACCTTTGACCTTGTTATGTGACTATGACCCCGTTGAAATATGGTTCCATGTAACATCGATAATCCAAGTTTGATATCAAATTGGATAGATTGAGCCCATAATGTATTGGTCGAGCTATGAATTTTGAAAAATATTGGGCGAGACGCAGTCGAGACCAATATTTTAAAACTCATAGTGAGACCAATACATATTGGGCGTAAATCATCAAATGTTATCATTATTATGTTTTGGATCCATAATAAGCAATATTATCCATTATTATGCTTCTCCTATTCTTTCTATGCATTTGTAAACACCTATTATTCTGCACATATGTCAGCTGGAGCGATATTGGCCATCAATATTTTTTAATACCATTACCCTATTAATCACATTTATATTTATAAAATAAATAAATACGTGTGCCATCGCATGCGGCCTGCAGCTGCTTTCAAACGACGAATCTCCTTTGGTTTCGATGTAAAAATATATTTTGATTTTATGCCCCCAGAAAATGTATCACTGACTGGAACTAAATTCATCATAAGAATAGCAGCAAGAGTTATTCTGTTATACTAAGTTATAAACATCTATAAACATATCACTATGATTATAAACCACATTTATTGTAATGTTAATTAAACCATTTTTTTAAACTTATTTAGCATGCACCTGAAAAAAGCAGATCATTGAAATACACGCATGATACACTTTCTAAATATCTCCTTATAGTCTCATTTACCAGTGTCCTCTGGTAATTTCATTCTCCGACTTTGACCGATTTTTTTTAAATATCTTGTTTTATCATAGATTGGTTAGACCACACTGCAAAACTAGTACGTATTGCTCATACGTATAAGTACGCAAGACTTATACGATGGTCACCAAAGTAATATTTTGCATATCGTACAAACACACCATTTAAATTGAACTTTGACGACTATCGTATAAGTCTTACATACAAGTCACTTATAAGTATGAGCCATGCGTACTGGTTTCGCAATGCGGCCTTACAATTACCTTTTGAATAGAGTACACAACGCCATGAGAACGGCGAAGAACACGGATTCAAATGGTGACGTAGGTACACTGAATTGTCGGTACACATGATGTACCGACACTGAATTGTCGGTACACAAGATGTACTGATAATTCAGTGTACCTACGAGTAGGGAGAGAGAGAGAAGAGGGAGAATTGTGGATATAACTAATAGAGCATTGAACAATTCATATTTCTATAAAAATGATGCAAAGTCTTTCACTCCAGATGGAGCTAAGTAATTACACATGTCAATGTTAGCCATAACTATAGGCCTAATTAATATGTAGAAACAACAGTGTTGCAAATACGTCTCAGTAGGACGAGGTTTAAAGACATTTCATGTACGATCTTCATACTGTACTTCTGCCTGAAATGAAACGACAGAGGGCGTCCCATTTGTAAATAGATGATCTCGTATCATGTATAGCTAACGTGCTTAAATAGGCTACTACCAGTCAGCTGTAGAACGGGAACCCGTTTCAATTGAGGGCGCTCTAAAACGACGGGTGTACGTAACCAAGGTAACGCACACCCGTCAATTTGCGCAATGATTGAAT
The DNA here is from genome assembly GCA_035610835.1 of Ophiura sarsii. NCBI lineage: Eukaryota > Metazoa > Echinodermata > Ophiuroidea > Amphilepidida > Ophiuridae > Ophiura > Ophiura sarsii. The sequence continues at coordinate 45,414,415 of CM069458.1, read as the reverse complement.
TTTCCCATTTTACACCCAATTATCTGCATAAAAAGTAACTATCCATCGAGTTGAGGGCAGCATAAGGTATCAGAACTCCTTGCGACATCCAGTTAGGTGATTTTATTTAACCTTTAACCGCAACATCACATGACACAAGCTTTAATTATGTCTTATTTGACCGGTTTGCTGCGATGAGACCACCCTTTTCTGGACGAGATTACACCATTTTATAGAATTTTTAGTGTAAGAGTGATAATTTTAACATTAAATATAAGCCCCGTAGTATTTAGAAGTTATGCCTTTGTAACGGTTATCTCTTTGATAAGAGAGTTATTTCGTTGTTTAAAATCGGCAGAATCGGCTATTTATGATTTTTTTTTAAATTACTGTGACGTGAGGCCGTTCCCTTGCTAACGCAGTCCCGTTCTCAAGCCCGCCCTCTATTGAAAAGTGTTTTTTGTTCGCATTCCGGCGGACGACCGTCACTTAATGAATCGCCGTGTAATAAATAACGGCAGTGCGTCACTAAATAGAGCGCCCTCAATTGAAACGGGGCCCCGTTCTACAGCTGACTGACTACCGTATGTTAACATGGCCAGAGTTTTTTGCTTGCGCCTGGTCGGACCATTCGGACCTAATACAGCGAACTGTCCGGCGAATTTATTTAATACCGTAAACAACATTTATATTGAAACTGATATACATGTATGTATACAAGTGTTTTGCACTTGTACTTACATTACATATCGTCAGTTTAATAAAATGATTGCCTAAGTGATATTTACTACTTTTGAGAAAAAAATAAAATAACAATCTAGTTTTGTTACTTTTTTTAATCATTTAAAGCATAACAACCAATTAAAATGACTTTAACAACATACACCGTTGTGACTAAGGTATTTGTTTATTTTACTTGGCACTTTTACATCAACAAACTAACTTAGGCAATTTTACTATGCTCATTCTAACATTATAAAAGTTCTTAGAAATTCACTATAGTACTCTACCTTTTTTCATCCCGACTCTGGCACTATAATCACCTTTTTAAATTTTAAAACACTTTCACTGTCTAAATAGTTAGTCTCCAAACTATTCACACTGTTTGATTTAGGCAATGCGATAAATATGCGTGACTAAGGAAATAATCCTTTTGATATGGTATTCTTTGTCGAATAAATATCAAACAAGATTTATAAGCAAAATTCTACGGCACCGGGATTCGAACCATTAACCTTTCGTTTATGTGCACAATGCCCTGTTCGCTAGCCATTAGACCACGAGGAGTTGGCTGAAAGCGATTGGAATTTTGATCGATATGATGTTTACGGAATAAAGCTTATCTGTTTTAACCATATACCGGTATAATAATACAATAAAACGTGCGTCCCGACGTGCGCGTAATTCGAATATGTATAGCATACAGCGAACTTTCTGTTAACTACGCCCGAGCTACGATGTTATTATTACGCATTTTAACTGGCTATCCAAATGTTGGTTACGGTTAATTATCTCGCTGCCCGGGTACAAATAAACAAATACATAAAATTGACGCTGCACACTCCCTTTAAAGTTGGTACCATGCAGTCAGTATGCAGCCAAGCGAAAAGTCGTTCCTTTTCTAACCCAGCAAAGCGACCCGGAAGTACTCACCCGTAGCGATATGGCTTCGCAGTCATAGTTGACCTCGTAATAGCACGATGTAAATGAGCTCTTTTCATGATTATAATCACACATTTCAAACACATTTGCCATGAAATTGTATAGTAAAAAGGCATATTATGCAAATAATATTATCTAATATTATCTGTGAACTTCATGACGTGTTGTATTTTCGGTGCAAATTATTGCAATCCGACAAACCCGAATTCAAGAAAAACTTGACGAAACTATAGCCAAATTCACGGTAAAAAAGTCGCTTCTGAAGAATCAGGCATCAATTTTATCCATCGTATCATAATATTCATTGTCTTTTGTAACTAGAAACATGCTTACAATTTTATAAAATTATTTAGTCCGGTCAAGTGAATGCTTATAATATAGCTCCTCGAATCTTGTCTCGATCTAAATTCATTTCGTAGCGTCGATGTGTTGTTGATCAAGTGTTTAAATCTCACGATTATATTCAGATTCGCTTGATAGCTCAGATGGTAAAGGGCTCGCTTTGGGAGCGGGAGGTCCGGGGTTCGAAATCGATCCCTCTGCGCTACACAATGTCATATGATTTTTTTTTTTACAGAAAGGCTATTCTGGTCAAAATGAATAAACATTTCACAATTTCATCACACAAAATGCATGAATTCGGACGTTTTCATTGGAAAAACGGTATTTTTTTTCAAAAATTTCAATAATGAATTCAAACGCGGGCATGAAAATGAAGCGCGGGCGTGTTACGGGATGGAAACTAAAAATCAAGTTGGCGAGGCCTAACGGGGGATCGTAAGTTTCGTTTTCTGACCGAAAATCGGTGAAAATCAAACTCGGTTTTTCTTATCAAAAAAGAAGTCGGGCATCAATGTTTTTGATATGAAATTAAAGCTTAAAATTCCGTTAGTACGGAAATTGCTCTTAAAATATCGTACGAATTTTAGTCCGGTCAAGTGAATAGATACAAGAAGCAAAGTCACGAAAGTTGTTAAATTCTAAAATTAGCGATAAAATCACTGTTTGTGGTCCAATTATGTCAGATTTGGCATCATATTATAGAGAAAATTACGAACAATCCACCTACTTCGCCATCATGGCTGCCAGCTAACCCTACCTCAATTAATTCAGGGAAAACAAACTTCTCGTAAGGTTTTAGCGCAAGGTTGACATCCTGAAATCGATCTTTGCGTGGGTTAGAAATCGGCAAGGTCACTCATTTAAAGCGATACCTGCGTGCTGACTGCCATGTACATATACTGTGTCGACGCACTTGCCACGCTCTCAGTGCATGTCAAAAAGGTCAAAGTACACGGTATTGCGTGATACAATACATTTCTTTCACGTGATTTTCCGGTTCCGTTGTAATTGATACATGTAGTCACTCTACTGAGTTCAAACTGAAAAGGTGGCGTAACATTTACAACAGTTCTTTTATTCATACTGACTGATGTACATGTACTAACCCTGCACTAAGAACATCGGCCCATAGGACCAGACGAATAAGAGTATTTTGTGTAATTATATGCAGGTCTCTATTCAAGCGCGATTGAGGTAGGTGAATAATATTCTTCCATGCATAATACAGTTGCATTGACGAACATGTCTTCCTTGTAAAAACACACCTGTAAAACATCGCCTGATATTGTAATAGTTTGATAATTCTTCTGTGTTTTAAATAGTGGTCAGCGGTCAGCGTATCATGTATAGCGTATCCGTCACCGTCACTATAATGTTAACACAATATTTGTTTTAGTTTTTTATACACCAAATCAATTGTTTGATTACATTAAAAAACAATGTTTGGCTTTGGGACTTTGTAGAAATAATTAAGAACACAGTATTTCAAAATAATAGGTTGTACATCACAAAACAGACCACCAAAGTTTATCATACGTCACTATGTAATACCACCGACCATACGTTACTACATTGTATGTAATACCCCGACCATACGTCACTTTGTAATACCACTGATGAGTTCAGAAAGGTAGGTGAATACTCTAAAGGTACAAGCAGGGGTGTGCGACTCAACTTGGCGATCTGAAGCTACTTTAAGTTTAACTTTGGTAATTGTCATATTGGCGCTGTTCGTCATCTGCTTTAGGTATAGACTTATATGAGTTTTACACGGAAATGTTGGGGAAATTCGGAAAAAATAGTGCAGTTTTGAAAGTTATGAAAAAACGTACGTGCTGGACGGTTTTCACGAGCCTGAAATATATGATACTTCACGTTTCATTGTTTATTTTATGTATTTGAATCACTTCACACCATACAGTCACTGTTTGTATCTGACGGACTTGATGCAAGTCTATACATTTCCTTTCATTCCGGTGATCATCATGAAGTAGCGCTGTTTTATTTTTAAATTAATAAAAACGTGACCCAAAATTAATAGAATCCCTGGTACAAGACTATTCGTCCAAAAAACCGTCACATTCCTTGTAGTAATGCGCATTAATTTTGTTTGAAATCGCAGTTGATTGTGTCTGAGGATTTAACACAATCATATTACAGATGAAACGGGTATCAAATGAGGCCTCCACTTCCTCCGGACAGCAATATATTTTTATCGCAAAATCATTAATTATTAAAAGCAATACCGAATATTAATTCAACGTTTCGATATTGAACGTTTCCTTCATCAACGAATGAATATCACCAATCTTTTTAAGTGTTGTGCGATTGAGATATACATACATCTGACACCAAAATGCCAAAAGATCCTGATTTCAATAGTAAGCGGTATCAACTCTAAGATATAAACTGAACGAGAAAATTTCTTTCCCGCAATTTAACACCTCGTTCATTAATATTTAAGGGGATTTTACGTACATTTAATCAGATATAACGAGAGAAAAGAAGTTGTAGCAAATCCGTTTTTCTATGGAATATCCTTCGAAGTTATTTCATCAAGAGAATGCACTTCATGTTTTGCTTTGTTTTTCATTTCTCCATTTCTCTGCCAGAAAGCAATGCCGTGTATTTTCACCCGATACATACACAGAGGCACACGTGTAACACTATATGCCTCAGTTAGTTCGGGGCACAGTGTAAACTGAGTTCAGATCATCATTCGGATAACTGAAATTAAAAACACCTCTGAAACTATATTCATTAATAAGTTTATGTCACTTTATTGAAGGAGGGCTCAAATTTTAACACAAAATATTGGATATCCTCATTACCTATTTTGTGGTGTAACGAGAGAAAATGAATCCAAATGTATTAAACAAACAATGAAACGTGAAGTATTATATTCCAGGCTTGTAAAAGCCGTCCAGCACGTAAGTTTTATCATATTTTAAAAGCGCACAATTTTTGGGGAATTTTTCCAACAATTCCGTGTAAGCTTCAATTAAACGGAGGTGTTCCGATTGGTGGCCCGATTTTCAACTTGATGTTTTCTATTCTAAATACAGGGTCATTCTTTAAATAGTCATATTCCGATGTTTGAGCATAACTCCAATGGTTCTTATTATAGAAGCACAAGCTACATGAAATGTGGCCATGGAGTAGTACACAAACTGGCCGGATGGTTAACCACCTTTGGCAGTAATTCACTGCATTTTGGCTTATAACGTCTAAATGGAACATATCTTTCACCTAAGATTTTACAGAAATAATGAGAAAAATATGGGGTTTCTTCTGATATCAAAATATGTTGAAGTGAAAGCCCTGAAGTGATCGGAGCATACACATTTAAGTCTATACCTAAAGCAGACGACAAACCGCCCCCTCACCGCCGCCAATACAAGACATGATCACGCAAAAGTTCAAACTCCCGTATGAAGTAGCTTCCGATCGGCAATTTGAGTAGCACATCCCTGTGATGGTTATCAGGCTTTAAGTAATGTTTCAATATGTCGGTGCCTTCAGACCGACACATCTGGTTCCACTGCTCACACGCTTTTCATAGCATACAGGGTGTATCAGAAAGAACTGTACCGTGTTTCTAAAATACATAACAAATACAATATGATTATTGTTTTAAATTTAAGCACCTGCAATATAAAGGTGAACATGTTTCCTACATTTTATGTTAATTTCATTGATATATCTCTTTTTGTTCTCGTGTGGCAAGACTTAATTGAAAATCGATGAAAAACGTGTTTTCAGTTTGTTAGCTCAAAGCCATCGGCAAATCTGATTAACGCATGGTTTGGGTTAGGATTAGGTTAGGGTTAGGTTAGGGTTATGGTTAGGTTAGGATAGGGTTGGGTAGGGAATCGCCCTGTAGAATACCGAGTACCATTATGTACGTATTGCATTCAGCACAACAACCTCTCTCTCCAATTAAATAACGATCCAAAAGTAGTTATTAGAAAGCAATAGCATTTGTCTTTCTTTTTTCAGATGGCTGCGTCACTGCACGTTCAACCTGCTGATCTCCCAGCCCATGATATCACATCCTGCAACAAATGCCATCAACTCCTAAAAAGTCCAAAAACATTGCCATGTCTGCATTCCTATTGCGCATGTTGCTTGGAGGGAAAAGTTACGGCGTCGACGAAGTCGATAGAGTGTCTTGTTTGTTGTCAAGAATTCGATTTACCCGCCAATGGTATAGAAGGCCTGAAACCTCTGGCTATAGTTGAAAGATTGACAGAACAGAAAGTTACACAGGAGCGATTAATGACAAGTGAGCCGATCTCGTGTACAGCATGTGATGGGACGATGCAATATCGTACGTGTAGTTCTATTCCTCTTTGTTGAATGGAGAGTCGTATGCGTTATTGAAATAAATTAATCCTGAACGTTACATGCACAAACAAGTTTAGCCACACCTAGGTCCTAAAATGAAGAACTTTATGTATCTGCAAATCTTATTGCTATTTACAGTTGAATATGGGGAATTATTATTATTTGCATTTACATCATCAAAGCTTTTAAATCTGTTGACGTTGTTGTAAAAGGGGTATGAAGAGCAACGGGTCTCTTGGTAGGCCTAACCACCATTTATTGGCACAAGATCTAAATTTAGACCCGGTCTAACCAATTCATACGGACCTTTGTACTTTGTATTAAAAATATATCGAGATATCAGTTATTATTTTGTCAATATAATATTAATTTGTAATATATCGAAATTGCTCATTTTTTCTCTTAAACTAAAACACAGAAAAGATTGATACCAGTTCGGTCACGCCAGACGCTGTGGCTCGATGTACCGAATGTGAAGACTACCTGTGCACAATATGCGTTGCTATACACAGGTCACAGATACGGATGAAGGACCATCCTATATTTACGCTTGATGAACTGCGAACTGGCAAGGTCTCACCAATCGGCTTTTCTGAGCAGAAGATCTGTGCCAAGCACAAGGGCAAAGCACTGCTGTGTTACTGCGACACCTGCGAGGAACCAATCTGCCTACAGTGCACTGTCGGGGCTCATCCACATTCAGATCACAAACAGGTGGAATTAGAAGAAGCTGCAAAGGACAGGATGGATTCACTTCGGCAGCTACAGAGAGCCTGTGAGAATAACATGAACGAAGTTAGAAAGGCTATCGATGAAATAGGGAGAGTGAAGCGTGAATACAGTATAGCCGTTTCTGACCGCGGTGTATTCGCATTGGCTCTAATGATCTCTTTTACGTTACTGATTACCATTCCCCATACGTTAGGATATTCAATATGCATGGCGCATACACGCGCTCATTTCACACCGTGTCACCAAAGAATGTGTCGCATTCTACCAGAGGATCAAGCAGTTTAGGCGGCCTGTGTTTTGATTCGAAAGACAATGTGCTGGTCGGCAATTGTACGCATAACTTCATAAGTCGCCATTCCCTTGACGGGACACATTTGTCAAGCATCAAAGTGGGAATCTCGCCCTGGTTCATTGCTGTGACACCCAAAGATCAAATAGTTGTCAGCAGCTGCGGCGGCGAAGTTAAAATACTGGATGGAGAAGGGAACGTCTTGGTCAATGTTATCAAGCCGAACCATGTTGCATCGTGGACTCCGGAAGGTGTTGTCACTGGAAAGATATACTACTGTAATGACGATGTAGAGGAGCAGGAATTGTTTATCGCTGACAGTGGAAATGGAGGTGCTCTCTATCGCTACACAGTTACCGGTAAATACGTCAACAGTGTCACAACGGCGGTGTCAAGCATACACGGGTTGGCGTTATCGGAAGACGAACAACACCTCTACGCGGCATGTACTTTATCAGTAAATTGCTTTGCCATCTGAACGAATTGTAACATAAAGGAATTTCCAAATCGAGAAGAAAACATTGTCAAACTTCGTGGCAAACACTAAACCAGTAATAAATGCTTTGCCTTTTGAACTATGTAACTGACATTACGTCCTATTGTTCATTGTAAATATGGAATTATTTCGTTTTCAGTGATAATGAATATGACTACAAAAATATAATATTGAATTTATATCAGAGACTAAGTTGGATTAATATGCTCTATCAATGACCTACCTACCTAATGATGATTTACATTAAAATCTTCTGTACGAATATCTTTTAAAATAAATCAATATCAAAAATCAACTTTTGTGATGTAAAACTGGTTTTTAGATGATAATGTGACAAACATTATACGGAGATCTGCCATGTTACCATGGGAAGCTCGCAACAAACAGCAGAATATATTGTGTGTTCGTCAAATTCAACCAGTGGCCGCAATGATGAGAATCACATGGTGGACGAACCTGCCCCACGGGTGTCCACTCCCCGCTCTCCCCTAATCTTAAGACTATTCTCTCGAAGGGATTTTTTTAATTTTTTATATCGGACACATACTTTTGATGTAAATCAATAACTTTCTGAATTCAAAACACTTACATTTCCACAACTAATGTTCTCCACCGGTTACATTATGCGACGCGCTCAATATACAGAGTGTTCTTAGATAGTTTCATCTAGAAAACTTGTAGACTTATTTTGATACGAATAGTAAGCTCTTTTCTGAAGCCCCTTATTATAATACACACACTGAAGAATTTGGTCATATAACTCACATTACCACACAATTATTCAACTTGCAGGACACAAGGGGTATGTCGCTGTGATCACATGCTGCATGTTCCTCTCATTCCATTCATGTGCATTAATTTAAAAAAAGGCTTTCACTAATTACATTTTGAGTATAACGTTAGTAATGCTCATAATTAGGATTATTTCATCTGCAATAAAAAGAATCACCGTGGAAAACCTTTTTTTTGTCGTCAGTACAGTTTAAGGACTGTATCTAAATTCGATCATAAATCCATACTTGTATTTCGGAAGTTGTCGATATTATCGCGACGCATTAAGGGAATCGGTCAAATGTAAATAGAATTTAATTTTTATATACTGAGCCGTCTGCTTTATAAAATGAAAATAAAAGACAGTGATTATTGCATTAAACGGAAACCATTTTTCACCTACTATACCAATGTGATTTTGTTACACGTTTTTGGAAACAAATCCAACCATATATTAGATGGAAACTAGCCACACCTCTAAGAAATATCAATATAACGCCTGAAATGGATATTTTAGGCACACAGAATGATGATGCGCTTTGTCTTGTATTGTTGTTAGCCAATTCCATACATATATGGCAAAAGTACAAATAACAAAACCAGATGAACTAATTTTTCATCTTAACACTGAAAAATCTGCAGCATAAAGCACAAGTACACTTGATCAATATGAAAACAAATGGGCCAACTGGAATTGTGTATTCGCTTGAACGTAAAAGAAGAATATCATCATTCTGTATATATTTGGATTTGGCCGTTTCTAAATATCATCATTTACGTTTGTAAGAATGAATATCTGTAATAATTATGTCTATCTAGAAAAATATGTACAATTTTTTCTGCAATCTGCTTATTTTTCTTGAATATCATAATAGGTAATCGTAGATCTTTTCCTGACCAAAACCGGACGCAGTTTCTTTTGCTGGACCAGAAACTTTCTTATAACATTAGGGTTTGTTTCTCATGTCAATATTTACATTATTATCACGTAGTGATTTCTCTAGGCTGGTCAGTAATGATTGATATATGTACATCTATTTAAATGATTATATTTTGATACAAATTAACAACAATATTTAAACTAGTATAACTCCTGTATTGAGAATGTTAAATGTTTGGATTTATAAGAGTGTATAATATGATGTAAAGAAAAGTTACTTTGCTAATAAAACTCTTGTTGCTGGGAGGAAGAGAAAAAGAAAATTAAGCGCTCTGATGCAAAAAAAGAAAAATATGTATATTAAGGGGGGTATAGGATGGCCGGATTTCAAAATTTAGCTACTTTACAAAAAATGAGATAAGAGCACAGTGGAAAACTGCAAAGTCTAAGTCTTTTGTATTCGTTTGTGTGAAGAAAACGCTCACCCTGTATTTTTTAGCAAATTCACTTACAATTATATATAAATTAAACAATTGTAATTTTCTATAATTTTCTTGGTAATAATATTAAATTAATCCATTGCACATAATTTTATATCAAATTTTTATGTCAACGCCATTTCTTATGTATTTCGTTATTTTTTCTCACCCGGCTATATTTAAGCTCCTTATCTTTAAAATCGCGATAAAAATCCTAATTTATATGAGATTTTCACCAAAATGGACTCAAAATGTGTCTAAATTCAAGCTTTTCAATATATGAACAATTATTCTCATCTCAAATGTCAATTTATAATTTTGTAAGCAATTTTAATATTTTTGTATACGTTTCGCTTGATAGCTCAAAACAAGGAAACGCGCAAACATGCGAAATCGTAACAAACGTAACTCAAAAAAAAAAAGTCGTATGACCATGGAAATTGGCACAGATGTTAAGCACACAAAGGCCTACAAAATCATGAAGGGTTTTCAAAAATGACCTTGCGTTTTTAAATGACGCTGCAAATTACCCTAATTGGCCGCGTCCCGGTTACCATGGCAACCGCACAAAAAATAGCTTCATGATTTTGTGCGTATCGTCCATACGCACCCATCCCCCAAATATGGTAATTATACGACATTTCGTTACTGAGTTTTGTACGTTACACTGTTTAGCCAATCTGATGCCCTGCTTGGTTACCATGGCAACCCGACTGAAAAAACCCGTGTTTTTTAAAACTTGGGATCATGCTCGACATTTTGGTATATAACATGTCTTATTTGAAGTCTGGGAAAGTGATGAAATTCAAAATAAAAAATGTGGTCATTTCAACCTATAGCCCCCATTTATATCATTCATTAGGGGGAATCGAAACAAATTCTAGCAAGTTTCCGTAACGCCCGCATATAGCCAGGTTTAAATGGTCATTTTCTAGAGCGCTCCGTTTGACTGTTAGTTTTGTTCATTTGGGTTGTTTTCCCTCAGATAGCTACGCGCCTCACTTCGTTTGAATTTCACCCCCAATAAACGCTGTTAAAAGTTAAAATGTTCAATATTATATAATTATTATCCATTGAGAATCTTCCGTCCTATTCTTTCAATGCATTTGTAAAAGCCTATTATTCTGCACATTAAGGCGGCTGGAGAGATATTGGCCACCAATATTTTAAGCACTTGGAGGTTTCTTTAACACATTTAAAAAGCTTATGCCGCACGAATACACTTAAAGCGTGTATTAATATGCCGATTGTATGTGTAGCAGTCACAAAATTCATTTCACTTTACTCGGTTGGTATCTTTTGCTTGATCCTCGCGTGTACTTAATTGAGTTTCACTTGTCAAAGATTCTGCTAGAATCGTGCTTATAGGCCATTATAAATTGTTTATATTATAAATAATATATATACTAGTGCGTACTGCTCATACGTATAAGTACTCAAGACTTATACGATGGTCATGATGGTCTTACACGTATGGCTCATACGTATAAGTACGCAAGACTTATACGATAGTCGCCAAAGTAATATGTTATATATCGTACAAACACACCATTTAAATTGAACTTTGACGACTATCGTATAAGTCTGACGTGAAAGTCATTTATACGTATGAGCCATGCGTACTGGTTTTGCAATCGCCTTACAATATCCTTTTGAATAGAGTACACAACGCCATGAGAACGGCGAAGAACACGGATTCAAATGTCCTCGTAGGTACACTGACTGAATTGTTGGTACATAAGAGCTATAGCAAAATGGGGAGTGAGGGGAGAGGGGAGAGCTATAGCAAAATGGGGAGTGAGGGGAGAGGGAAGAAATTATCAATTTTAAGTCAATAAAAGCGTATGTGTTATTTCGTGAGAAATTAAACTAATCAATGCACGCGCGCTGATGGTGATCTGTGAATAATGGTACGACCCGCAGGGGTGCTATTGTGAGCGTATCAACATCAACAAACATACGCATATGTATTGACCTATTTCATACACGACACCATACAAATCAAAATTCACAATTTGAGCTGATCTATATAATAACGAATAAGTGTCCATTACTGTAATTATGACTAATGAACCTTTTGGTATATTATGACTAGCGAACCCTTTTTCCATATTATGATTAGCGGACCTTTATTATCTTTATGACTAGCGGGCCTTATGACTACTGACCCTCATTTTTATGACTAGCGAACCCTCAGATACGTTTATGACTAGCGCACTCATGGAATAGGAAAATACACGTTTTGACTAGCGACCCTTATGACTTACGGAACTTATGACTAGTGACCCTTATGACTAGCTGCGGGTAGACCCTACATAGACTACGTTTATAACTTGATATTGCTTGAGCCTGGTCCCATTTGGCAAAGCGATATGCACAAAAACGCGTTTCCAAACAAATAAACAAGTAAGCATAAGTGACGCTGCACGTCCATTTAAATGTGGTTTATATCTGGAATGTTGAACTGTTCTGGTTTATTTCAATAGACTGCGACCACGCTCTTAGTGAATGTCAAAGAGGTCAGAGTACACGGTATTGCGTGATACGGTATTGCGTGATACGGTATTGCGTGATACTGTATTGCGTGATACGGTATTGCGTGATACGGTATTGCGTGATACGATACATTTTCACGTGATCGTGCGGTTTTATTGTACATATTTTTAAGTGATAGTCACTTATTCTACTGGGTGTTATAAAGGGTGCTGTATACACTAGCTGATTGTACTAACCCTGCACTAAGAACATCGGCCCATATAGGACCTGACGTATAAGAGTATTTTGTGTAATTATATGCGGGTTCTATTCTATTGAGGTAGGTGAATAATATTCTTCCATGCATAACACATTTGCATTGACGAGCATATCTTCCACGTAGAAACACACCTAAATACATTGTATATCTGTATAATAGCGTAATATTGTAATATTTTGATTACATAGTGATCAGCGGGATTCAGCGTATATATAGCGTATCCGTCACCGTCACTATAATGTTAAGACAATATTTGTATTATTTTTGTATTATTTTTTCAAATCAACTGTTTGATTACATTAACAAACAAAAAATGGCTTTAGGACTTTGTAGAAATAATTGAGAAAACGACATTTCAAAATAATAGGTTGGTACATCACAAAACAGACCACCAAAGTTTACCATACGTCACTATGTAATACCACCGACCATACGTCACTATGTAATACCCCGTCCATACGTCACTTTGTAATACCACTGATGAATTATTCAGAATGGTAGGTGAATACTCTAAAGGTACAAGCAGGGGTGTACGACTGAACTTGACGATCTGAAGCTACTATTACTATTAGGTTTAACTTTGGTAATTGTCATATTTGTGGAGGCGCTGTTTGTCGACTGCTTTAGGTATAGACTTAAATGGAGTATACACGGAATTGTTGGGAAAATTCCCAAAACAAGTGCGGATTTGAAAGTTATGATAAAACGTTCGTGCTGGACGGTTTTTACAAGCCTGAAATATAAGAAACTCCACGTTTCATTATTTATTTTATGTATTTGAATTCATTTTCTCACTTTACACCATACCGTCATTGTTTGTGTCTGACGGACTTGATGCAAGTCTATAAATTCCTTCCATTCCGAGGATCATCATGAAGTGGCGCTGTTGCATTTTTGATCCATGCAAACGGGACCTGTTATCCACGTACGTGCAGTATAGGACTTTCCTATCCCAAAGTTAATAGAATCCCTGGTACCAGACCATTCGTCCAGAAACAGTTACATTCCTTGTACATGTAGTAACGTGCATTAAAGGGGCACAGAGAAATTTCTCAACATATCAAATTCAATATTTTCACTTTTTTAGATTGTAAGATTTCTTCAAAAGAAATCAGTCAAAATGAAAATAAAGAAAATCACCACCAATTGAATCAGGGAGGTCATCACTCAACAAGCCATGGGTGGTCTTCAAGGTTATTTTGAATAAACATGAAACAAATAAGTCATCTGTGGCCTTTTAGATGAATTTGGTTAATTTCGATATGATTACATCGAAACTCAAAACGCTATCAAATCCATACATTTCACATGAAATACTGCAAATCAGCTCTATAATTTTGGGTGGTAGTGATTACGTATAAGCATTACGTATATGTGAAAAACCCAACGTCTGAAAAAATTGAGGGCTCCCTCCGTGAAGGATCTCTTAGTGCCCCTTCAATTTTGTTTGAAATCTCAGTTGATTGCGTCAGAGGATCTAACACAATCATATTACAGAAGAAACGAGTATGGACTGAAGCCTCCAATTTCTCCGGACAGCAATATATTTGTATCGCAAAACCATTCATTAAAGCAATTCCGAATATTAATTCAACCTTTCGATAATGAACGTTTCCTTCATTAACGAATGAAAATAACCAATCTTTTTAACTCAAAGTAATTCATTGTATGTAGGCCTAGTGTGTTCTATAGTTATTTGACTATGAGTTGTGTTGTGCGATTGAGATATACACCTGACACCAAAGGTTCCTGACATCAATGGTAATCGGTATCAAAACTCTTAAGATATACACTGAACGAGCTAATTTCTTCCCCGCAATTTGAAACCTCGTTCATTAGTATGTAAGGGGATTTTACGTGCATGTTGTAACCAGATCTAACGAGAGAAAAGAAGTTGTAGTAAATCCGTTTTTCTATGGAATATCCTTCAAAGTTATTTTATCAAGAGAATGCACTTCATGTTTTGGTTTTTCATTTCTCCATTTCTCTGCCAGAAAGCAGTCTTTTCACCCGATACACACAGAGGCACACTTGTAACACTCACTGTTTGCCTCAGTTAGTTCGGCACACATTGTAAACTGAGTTCAGATAATCATTCGGATAACTAAAATCAAAAACACCTCTGAAACGATATTCATTAATAAGTTTATGTAAATTAATTGAAGGATGGCTCAAATTTAAACAATAAATATTGGATATCCTCATAAACTATTTTGTCAGTGTTATTGCGCTTTACTCCGTTGAGGGCACGTATAACGGAACAAAGCTACTCTAGAGTGTGATTGATTAAAATGATTATCTGAACTCTGTTTACACTGTGTGTCGAACTAAACTGATGCATACAGTGTAACACGTGTGCCTCTGTGTGTATCTTTTTAAGTTCTTTATTGAAGAATTTCGTTTGTATCGTAAACACCCAATAGAACAATTATCTTCTTTGGATGATGGTCAGGGATAGGCCTACTATTCATTCTGGGATGGGAAACTCCTATCCTGGGCTTACGTAAATAACAGGTCGCGTTTTGATAATTACATAAATTATGGTAATGAGCTCAGCCTGGCTCAGCATCGTCATTTGACGTGTTTGACGTCAGAAATGCAACAGCGCTTCTTTATGGTCACTCGTAAAATAAGGTCACGTCAACGAAAACATGCAAGGAATTTATGTAGACTTGCATCAAGTCCTTCAGACACAAATAATGGCGGTATGGTGTAACGAGAGAAAATGAATCCAAATGTATAAAACAAACAATGAAACGTGAAGTATTATATTTTAGGCTTATAAAAGCCGTCCAGCACGTAAGTTTTATCATATTTTAAAAGCGCACAATTTGTCGGGAATTTTTCCAACAATTCCGTGTAAACTTCAATAAAACGTAGGTGTTCCGATTGTTGATTGATTGCCCGATTTTCAACTTGATGTTTTTTATTCTAAATTAAGGGTCATCCTTAAAATAGTCATATTCCGAAGGTTGAGTTGCATAACTCCAATGGTTCTTATTTTAGAAGCACAGGCGACATGAAATTTGCCATTGAGTAGTACACAAACAGGTTAACCACCTTTGGCAGTAATTCACTGCATTTTGGCTAATAAAGTCTAAATGGAACATACCTTGCACCTAAGATTTTTCAGAAATAATGAGAAAAATATGGTGTTTTTTCTGATATCAAAATATTTTGAATTGAAAAGGTCCCTAAAGTGATCGGAACATACACCTTTAAGTCTATACCTAAAGCAGACGACAAACAGCGCTCATACCGCCGCCAATACAAGACATGATCACGCAAAAGTTAAAACTCCCGTATGAAGTAGCTTCCGATCGGCAATTTGAGTAGCACATCCATGCGATGGTTATCACTTTTAAGTTATGTTTCATTACTATATTGGTGCCTTCTTCAGACCGACACATCTCTTTCCACTGCTCACACGCTTTTCATCGAATACCGAGTACCGTCATCATGGTCATGTACTTGTATTGCAATTAGCTCAATGAACCTCTTTCCAGTCTGTTAAATAACGATCCCACATTATTTATTAGAACGTAGGGTAAAGTTGCCTATTTTCGGTCAGTGCCTATTTTCGGTCACTTGCGCCCAAATCGTGTCTTTCCGACGATAACGACCTCGCCGGTATAAACTGATGGCTAAAAAAACGCCGCATAGTTGATGACCCATATTGCTTCAAAATGGCGACGACTGATGCAGTTTGCCGGCAGACGATTCGCCGAAAAGATTGATTGAAAGTGGTGAGTATCGAAAAAATTACATTTTTTTCTCATTCTTACAAGGTTCCTAAGTACATGGGTCTGGGGTCTGGGATAGATTTCTTGTTAATATTGACTTCAATTGACTGCAACTTTACAATTATGACCGCCATACAGTGCGATTTACCTCCGATAAAAGTCCCGTACTGTATAATGCATTAATTATCGTGGAAACACGGTGACCGAAAACTGGCATAGCATTTAGAGCAACGATCCTATTTTCGGTCAGTTCATTCTGCATTAATTATCGTGACCGAAAACTGGCATAGCATTTAGAGCAACGATCCTATTTTCGGTCAGTTCATTCTGGCGGGAAATTATAGCCTTGTTTCCTATCAATTATCATGAGTTGCTGGTGGAAGGTAGGTGTGTTGATCAGGGCTGTATTTCATGTATTTACAACATCATGGAAATGGATGCATGACACATGATGATGACAATCATGTCATTGTCAATGTGAATAAGCTTATTTAAAATTAAATTATATCAAATAGGCCTAATCATCATCCGTGATATAATTCGATTATGAAGGTATTATTACCGTAATTTACTATATCAAAACAAAGAATTCTCGATCAAATCGTATACGATTCCTCAGTTGTCAGTGTACCATGCGCATTGCGACTGGAGCGTATCATGCGTGACCACGTCAATCGCGATGGCAAGGGCGCAGTAAAACCGGAAGGTGTGACGTACATGTAAACAAATATTGACCAAATGGGGGCCTCATCAACAAGACCCCACGCTGCGTGATTGGACAATTATGTAAAACTAAAAGAACGCCTGATCGCGTTGTTGCGTGGTTGTCAAGTGCTCATCACACTGCGTTACTGGAATAAATGTTTTGATCAAGAATTCTTTGTTTTGATTATAATACTATTAGCCTATTAGGCCTGCCCTAGCACCTAGGCTAAAGCAGGGGCCGATCCAGGATTTCTCAATAGGGGGGGGTAAAGCGGCGGTCAAGAAGGGGTGGTGAGGGGCAGGTGCCCTAAGATCAAAAAGGTGCCCTGTCAAAAATATGGGGGCGCAGCTAGCGCCCTGTCAAGAATAAGGGGTGGTGCATGCGCGCGCCCTGTCAAAAATAAGGGGGAGCAGTTATATCACCCTGTCAAAAATAAGGCCTAAGGGGCCCCCAACCCTAAATCCTCCCCTGGGCTAAAAGCATGTATTGTCGGAATACGTCAGCACTTTTTAAAACCGCCAACACACGCGTTAATGAATGTGCTAGAACATTACGGTCGCGGCCAATCATATTATTATTACAGATACCGCGACACCGACACGTCGACTTCTCAAAGATAACGCTGTTGTTATGTTGTTCGCATCTGGGTTTACACATAAAAGGACAAAACATGTAGGCCTAGCTCTGAATCCTAGCTCTCTGGGGGAGACCTATGGAATATGATAACATTTGCAGCATGCTTTGAAAAACAAAAGATTGGCCTTGCATTGTGTGATACATTGTACATATTTTTTGATATCAGAAAAATTCCCATATTTTTCTCAGATATCAGTAAAATATTAGGGGCCAGAAATGTTCCATTTAAAAAATTATACTATAGACTGAAATGTCGTGAATTAGTCCAAAGTGGTTATAAACCACCAGCCAGTTTGTGTACAATAGAAAACATCAAGTTGAAAATCGGGCCAGCAATCAGAACATCTACCTTTTACTTTTAGGCTAATGAAATATGATTCCCAGTTTTCCGTTTCATATTTTTAAAAGAGTGGGTAGGTGTCTGGCTGATCAACCTTCATCACAGGATATTGCTCATTTTCAAAAACAAAATTCCCTCTTTCAATGCATGCTAATTTGAGCATGGAAGCACCAGTTGGGTTAAAATTCTGGTACAACAAGAGTTGGACTTCCATATCGAGTAGCGCGCCTCATCAACACTATGAGAAATCGATGTCGTCAATTGATACACCAACTTGGTGGATACACACACTACTAAACATTATTTTAACAACTTTTGAAATGGGACATTCTGTCATTCAATACACGCTCAATCAAGCATGACAGAACCTGTTGATTTGAAATTTTGGTCAAGTATTGGTATGAACCTCATAACAATTTGACAGAAAACCCATTTCAACCCAATGTATATTTTTGAAAACATAAGGGAAACCCTAAAGGGGAACTTACTTCTTTTGAAGTGTTTAGATGTGTTATTGAAAATGTCAACAAATCAGATTTGTCTGTCTGAAATATTGCAACGTCAATTACATCTGAAATCTGAGTAGGTGATGCAAACAATTTCATTATCAACCATATACCATGACACCACTGCCATAAAAAGCCATAAAAATCCCTTAAAATCAACAGGAAAATATGCCTGGTATTATGAGCCACTAAAAGTTTTGATTTTTAATCAAGTTTGTCAGAAAATGTAATTTTGCACAAAATAATGAAAGATTTGGTAAAACTGAAAAGTTGGGTCGGTAGGGAAACGGGAAACTGGAAATTACATTACTAGCCTTTATGTTATAATCAAAACAATTGAACACTTTGGCGCAGTACTTTTGGGCAGTTATAGTAACCTGCAATCGGTGTGCGCGTTCTCATCTAACAATTCATTTTATTGGAACACAGTTTTATCGTGATTATTCATTCATGAATAATTAATAATCCCCTTTATCAATATGGATTGATCAAACATGCATTTTACATGTCAATTTAGAAATCTGGTCAAATAATTAATAGGCCCAATAAAAAAGTTTCTTTTTTTATCTGTTCAATGCGACATTAAAAATACAACATATTTTTATATTCTGCAGCCGAGCTTTAAAAAAGAACATAATTGACCACCCGTATCATTTTCCCCCCTTTTTTATGAAATAAGTGCAATAGGCTAATTGGACAAATTTATCAATAAATAAATATTTCAGACTAATTTTAAAATTAATTTTGGTGATTTTGAAACTTACTGTGAAAGATATTCTTGGGAGGTGGTGGGCTGGGGCAAAAACATGTTTAGATTTTGTAAGTTGCAATTGTTGTAATTTTATTATGAAATCTTTTATAATTACAGATATCAAGCAGCAACCTACTCGCCCGCATCATTTATATGCCCCCTGTCTGCAAGTAAGTTGGCACTTTCAAGTTATTTCTAAAGAAAAAATGGGGGTGGGGGCTTCCGGGCAAGCCTTTGGTTAAGATTTTTGCTGGTAGGCGTAGACGAACAGCCAATAACACCAACGGTGACTGTCTCACTGGCTCCTAACTCCCGCACAGCCTTTATGTTCAATGTTGCCATGGTGGCTGATTTGGCCCAATTAGCCCAATGAGTATTAAACGACGGCACATTTAGACCATGGGCCTGTGATGGAATAATGCACCCTTTGAGGGGTACATTTAGACCGTGGGACTCTTCACTCTTTGAAGGATACATCTAGACTGTGGGCCTGTTATAGAATCATGCACCCTTTGACTTTGAGGGATACGTTTAGACCGTGGGCCTGTGATGGAATAATGCACCTTTTGAGGAATACATTTAGACTATGGGCCTGTTTTAGAACTATTCACCCTTTAAAGGATGCATTTAGACTGTAGGCCTGTTATAGAATTATGCACCCTTTGAGGGATACATTTAGACAGTGGGCCTGTGATGGAACCATGCACCCTTTGAGGGATACATTTATACCGTGGGCCTGTTTTTGAACTATTCACCTCTTGAAGGATACATCTAGACCAGTGGTTCCCAACCTCCGAATTGGGGTCGCGACGCACTTTCTGTGGGGTCGCGGACTAGCCTAATTTAACAGAAATAAAATGAATTATAATGTTGTATGATGATGAATGTGAAAGATATTCGTGGGGAGGTGGTGGGTTGGGGCAAAACATATTTAGATTTTGTAAGTTTCAATTGTTGTAATTTTATTATGAAATCTTTTATAATTACAGATATCAAGCAGCAACCTACTCACCCGCATTATTTATATGCCCCCTGTCTGCAAGTAAGTTGGTACTTTCAAGTTATTTCTAAAGAAAAAAAATGGGGTGGGGGGGGGCTTCCGGGCAAGCCTTCGGTTAAGATTTTTGCTGGTAGGCGTAGACGAACAGCCAATAACACCAACGGTGACTGTCTCACTGACTCCCTAACTCCCGCACAGCCTTTATGTTCAATGTTGCCTATGGTGGCTGATTTGGCCCAATTAGCCCAATGAGTATTAAACGACGGCACATTTAGACCATGGGCCTGTGATGGAATAATGCACCCTTTGAGGGGTACATTTAGACCGTGGGCTTGTAGTGGGACTCTTCACTCTTTGAAGGATACATCTAGACAGTGGGCCTGTTATAGAATCATGCACCATTTGACTTTGAGGGATACGTTTAGACCGTGGGCCTGTGATGGAATACATTTAGACTATTTGAGGAATACA
Source organism: Ophiura sarsii (assembly GCA_035610835.1). NCBI lineage: Eukaryota > Metazoa > Echinodermata > Ophiuroidea > Amphilepidida > Ophiuridae > Ophiura > Ophiura sarsii. Next base: position 45,393,530 of record CM069458.1, on the reverse strand, counting down.
TTTAGACTATGGGCCTGTTTTAGAACTATTCACCCTTTGAAGGATGCATTTAGACTGTAGGCCTGTTATAGAATTATGCACCCTTTGAGGGATACATTTAGACTGTGATGGAACCATGCACTCTTTGAGGGATACATTTATACCGTGGGCCTGTTTTTGAACTATTCACCTCTTGAAGGATGCATCTAGACCAGTGGTTCACAACCTCCGAATTGGGGTCGCGACGCACTTTCTGTGGGGTCGCGGACTAGCCTAATTTAACAGAAATAAAATGAATTATAATGTTGTATGATGATGAATGTGAAAGATATTCATGGGAGGTGGTTTGGGGCAAAAACATGTTTAGATTTTGTAAGTTGCAATTGTTGTAATTTTATTATGAAATCTTTTATAATTACAGATATCAAGCAGCAACCTACTCGCCTGCATTATTTATATGCCCCCCGTCTGCAAGTAAGTTGGCACTATCAAGTTATTTCTAAAGAAAAAAAATGGGGGTGGGGGCTTCCGGGCAAGCCTTCGGTTAAGATTTTTGCTGGTAGGCGTAGACGAACAGCCAATAACACCAACGGTGACTGTCTCACTGACTCCCTAACTCCCGCACAGCCTTTATGTTCAATGTTGCCATGGTGGCTGATTTGGCCCAATTAGCCCAATGAGTATTAAACGACGGCACATTTAGACCATGGGCCTGTGATGGAATAATGCACCCTTTGAGGGGTACATTTAGACTGTGGGCTTGTAGTTCAGCCATGTAAATCTACTTCTTGGCTCAGATATTATATAGCACAGTGAGTTGTGAGTTGGTAAAATGTTTTACCATGGCAGGTAATACGATGTTATGACGACATTTTGAGAGGGGGGCTTACTTTTGGTGTTGTGTTTATTAAACAGGGCACGGTAGCCGCTGAAGTAGGCCTACTGTATCCCCTTTCTAATAGCCATCCTCCTTCCCCAGTGCCCCACATAAATGTTGCGAAGCCAGTGCTGATAGTGGGACTTGCAGGATTCAATAAGATTACATTACACCAAGAAGTTATCATAATAGCTCATTGATTACACCAGCAAAGTGTTCGAACAATATTTTCTAACATTGTAAATTTAGTTCAAAAAAACAACAGAATTGCAATATCAAAGCTCTTCCTTTGGGATACATACTATAACAATACGCTTTATGAGATGAGAGAGCATGGCCTTGGCGGGATTTCAATCCATTAGATGTTATTCATAATTGGCGATTACGTCGGGGAGACGTAGGGGAGAGCGGAATGATTCGATGTTCTTTGAAATGAACTATACAAAAGAGACCTTATAATAGCATAAATTAGTCTTTCTTTTTTCAGATGGCTGCGTCACTGCATATTCAACCTGCTGATCTCCCAGCCCATGATATCACATCCTGCAACAAATGCCATAAACTCCTGAAAAGTCCAAAGACATTGCCATGTCTGCATTCCTATTGCGCATGTTGCTTGGAGGGAAAAGTTACGGCGTCGACGAAGTCGATAGAGTGTCTTGTTTGTTGTCAAGAATTCGATTTACCCGCCAATGGTATAGAAGGCCTGAAACCTCTGGCTATAGTTGAAAGATTGACAGAACAGAAAGTGACACAGGAGCGATTAATGACAAGTGAGCCCATCTCGTGTACAGCATGTGATGGGACGATGCAATATCGTACGTGTAGTTCTTTTCCTCTTTGTCGAATGTAGAGTCGTATGCGTTATTAAAATATATACATTAATCCTGAACGTTACATGCACAAACAAGTTAAGCCATGCCCAGGGCCTAAAATGAAGGACTTTATGTATCTGCAAATTGTATTGCTATTTACATAGTTGGACATGGGGAATTATTATTAATTGCATTTACAATATCAAAGCTTTTCAATATTTTGACGTTGTTGTTAATAAAAGGGGTAATGAATAGTAACGGATCTATTGGTAGGCCTAACCATCTTTTATTTGCACAAGGTCTAAATGTAGACCTGGTCTAATCAATTTTAATCATATGGACCTTGGATTAAAAATATATCAAGATATAAGTTATTATTGATTAAACATAATATTCATTTCTAATATATCGAAACTGCTCATGTGTAAATACTTTTACGGTCGTGATTTATTTTAAATAATTAGCAAGGATTACTTTGATGTTTCTCTTAAACTAAATACAGAAAATGTTGACACCAGTTCGGTCACGCCAGAAGCTGTGGCTCGATGTACCGAATGTGAAGACTACCTGTGCACAATATGCGTTGCTATACACAGGTCACAGAGACGGATGAAGGACCATCCTATATTTACGCTTGATGACCTGCGCACTGGTAAGGTCTCACCAATCGGCTCCTCTGAACAGAAGATCTGTGCGAAGCATAAGGGCAAAGAACTGCTGTTTTACTGCGACACCTGCGAGGAACCCATATGCCGTCAATGCGTTGTAGTAGCTCATCGACATCCAGATCACAATCACGTGGAATTAGAAGAAGCTGCGAAGGACCGGATGGATACACTTCGGCAGCTACAGAGCGCCTGTGAGAATAACGTGAACGAAGTAGGAAAGGCCATCGATGAAATAGGGAGAGTGAAGCGTGAATACAGTCTAGCCGTTTCTGAAGCTAGAGTTATGATACGGGAAACCGCGGAGAATGCAAAGACCTTGTTCATGCAACGTCTGGAAGAAGCTCGCAAGATTACCGAAGATGAGTTGGACAAAATAGATCAAGAACAACAGCAAACAGTCCAAGACACCGAAAACAAATTATTATCGGTGAAGTCTCGAATATCAGCAGCAACTATGATATCGAAATCTTTGATTGACAACGGGTCTGATTACGAAGTCACATCGGCCTACTCAACTCTCCATAACACGTTAAATGACCTCTCCATTGTAAAGACTGGCAACGGAAACATTGAGTTAAAGAAGGTGACCTTTGATCCAAACACTCAAATTTGTCCAGAAAATGTTACAGTAGGGCGCATAACAGGAGGTCTTCAGCCAAACAAACCTCGACGTGAGATGAAGGATACATCTCTATTAATAGAATTTGGTAAAACCCCATCTGCTAGTGCACTAGATGTATGCACTACACCATCAGGTGATGTCGCCTTGACCAACTACTGGAAGGGAAAAGTCAATGTGTTTAATAAGGAAGGCACGTTGAAATTGTCATTCAATGTCAATACCGGTGTCGATACAGCAGGAGCTTGCAAGCCGTGGTGTATTCGCATTGGCTCTAATGATCTCTTTTACGTTACTGATCATTCATCACCATACGTTAGGATATTTGATATGCAGGGCACCTACACGCGCTCATTTCACACCGTATCACCAGAGAATGTGTCGTATTCTACCAGCGGAACAATCAATGTATGCGGCCTGTGTTTCGATTCAGAAGACAATGTGCTGGTCGGCAATGTCACACATAACTTCATAAGTCGCCATTCTCTTGACGGGACACATTTGTCAAGCATCAAAGTGGGACTCAAACCATACTTCCTTGCTGTGACACCCAAAGATCAAATAGTTGTCTGCAACTACGGCAGCGGTGTTAAAATACTGGATGGAGAAGGGAACGTCCTGGTCAACGTCATCAAGCCAAACCATATCGCATCGTGGAGTCCTGCAGGTGTTGTCGCTGGAAAGATATACTACTGTAATGATGATGTAGAGGAGCAGGAGTTGTTTATCGCTGACCAAGGAAATGGAGGTGCTATCTATCGCTACGCAGTTACCGGTAAATACGTCAACAGTGTCACAACAGCGGTGTCAGGCATATTTGGGTTGGCGCTATCGGAAGACGAACAACACCTGTACGTGGCAAATAAGTTATCGGTGAAATGCTTTGACATCTGAATGAATTGTAACATAAAGGAATTTCCAAATCGACAAGAAAACATTATCAAACTTCGTGGCAAACACTAAACCAGTAATAAATGCTTTGCCTTTTGAACTATGTAACTGACATTACGTCCTACTGTTCATTGTAAATATGGGACTATTTCGTTTTCAGAGATAATGAATATGCCTACAAAGATATAAATAATGAATTTATATCAGAGATTAAATTGGAATATGATATATAAAAGGCCTGTTTAGTCTCAGGAATAGTAAAGCTACCGTAATCTCATCATATAATCCATATAAAAGTAAACATTTCCTTAAAGGGAAGGCTTCAATAGATCTTCCCATAACATGAAATTGCTCTAAAAGTGACCATATTGGAGAAAATAAAGACACTCATTTTTTGTCAAAATGCTTTAAACCTATATTTTGTAAATAAAAGTAGTTTATTGTTATCTTAAGAAAATTTTCTAGGAGGGATATTTTTGGTTTTTTGGATATCGGATATACTTTTTGATGTATTTTCCCGAATAAGGCAAAAATCAATAACTTTCTGAATTAAATCGTAAATGTCCATAATCACTTTTCTAAACCGGTTACATTATGCGATGCGCTCATTATACAGAGTGACTTTAGACAGTTTCAGCGAGAAACTTGTAGGCTTATTTTGATACGTAAAATAACCTCTTTTTGAGGCCCCTAAATATAATAAACACGCTGAAGGATTTGGTCACATAATTCAATGAAATGAATTATCTGAAAACAAATTATATTTACGCGATTTGAACAGTGATTCTGATTCTAATTCCTTAATAGATAGTATACAAATATTGACTGCAATGAGGTGCATGGTTCAAATAATAGACCCGGTGTGATCTCGGAAACCAAACTATGGCATAGTCTGGTTTACAGGTCATGAATTGCTAGGTGATAATTTGAACAGCGTATTTCACTTTACGCTCTGCATTTCGGCTCAGCTGAATCAATGCCATATTCTTTAACAAGCCAGGCAAACCGATGTGTTTGGTTCAGTAATTTCAGAGTCAATATTTTGCACGTCCAGTAACGAAAACACTAATTGTAATTGTAAACAAAAACTCAGGCGATGAGAAAGTGCGAAAATTCAAAGATCAGCCGAGTCAATCACCGCGTAAAGATATACGGGGGTGTTCAAAACAAAATCAATCGTTTAGCGTATGGTCGCCGTTTGATTACGTTCCGTCAATCGAAAGACTCGTGTGAACCGGGTCGTCTCATCAAAAAATCATAGTTTAAAGAGTGAAAATAAACTGTCAAGTCTGCGCGGCAACATATTTTTCACTCTAAATTCACTCTAAAACCATGATTTTGAAGTAATTAGGATTCGTATCGCCCCGCGTATCGCTCTGTAACTCAGAATATATTTAAATGTAAATCTGGAATATCAATAGACGGTGCCCACGCATTTGCCACGCTCTGAGTAAATGTCAAAGAGGTCATATATACAGTATTGCATGATACAATATAATTATTTTCACGTGATCTTTCCGTTTCGTTACACGTAGTATTCTACTGAGTGCAAACGGTGGCATATTATTATATTATACACAGTTCCTTTATTCATACTTAATACTGACTGTAGGATTTGATACCTTCACTAAGAACATTGGGCAATAGGACACGACGTATACATACTAGTTAGTGTAATTATATGCGAGCGATTGCTAAGGTAGGTGAATATCATTGTTGAATGTAGCTTATATGAATATTCGTCCAGACATATACAGTTACATTGACGAGCATGTCTTCCTTATATAAAACACATCTATATAGCCTAGTAATAGAAATAACATGTTTTGATAATTCGTCGGTATGAATACATAGTGATCGAGCGTGTAGCGCATCCATCACATGTTAAAACAATATTTGTATTACTGTTTTGCACAACAAAACAACGAACCAATTGTTTAATTACATTCACTAATCAATTGTAATGCTTTGGGGTTTTGTAGAAATCATTAAGAAAACGATATTTCTAAATAGCAGGTTGTGTCCCAAAGTCGAGTCAAAAATTGAGAATTAATTACCAAAGGAAAACAGTGATTTATGTATAGTGATATAATATTTGAAATGAGTGGTGTTGTTGTACGATTGAGATATACACCCGACACCAAAAGTTCCTGGATTTAATTGTAATTGATATTATTTTATTAAAAGGCTTTGATATAGCGCCTTTTCCACGGTAGATCAAAGCGCTTTACAAATAATGATGTGTAATATAATATATACAGGCATAAAATATCATTAATACAATTATATAGTAAATTACATCAAGAATAATTAAGAAACAACATGCAATGCAAATATAACACATTACAAACCCGCAAATATAATTTAAAACAGTCAATAAAAAACCTATATACAACTCTAATAGTATATACATTGTATACTTAAAAAGAGCAAATTTCATTAACATTTAGTGGATACCTTTAAGTAACGATGTTTAAGTAACCAGACCCAAGGAGAGAAAAAGAAAGTTGTAGCAAATCCGTTTTAATATGTTATATATCCTTCAAAGTTTTTGCACCAAGACACTGTACTTCATGTTGTCGGGGAAGGTCTCATTTCACCATGTCTCTGCCAGAAAATAATGCCGTGTCTTTTGACTTGACTTACTTGACTTAGGGCGGATGATTTTTCCGAACCACAATGCCTCTCCAGATCTTCCTATCCAACATAGCTGTCTTGATTTCTTCCACCTGCAGTCCTGTATCACGTTTGAGTATGTCAATGTAGGTCAAGGCTGGTCTACCACGCTTTCTTGCTCCGTGCTTTGGGATCCAATGTATAAGTTTGTGTACAAGCTCCTTGGACCCTCTGAAGCAGTGTCCAGCAAATCTTGCTCTGCGTTCTCTGATCTTGTCCGAGACTTTTGGCATGTCCCCATACAGGTCCTTATTTGTCACATGCTGACTCCAGTTGATGTTGAACACAGATCTTAGCATCCTAGTGTAGCATCCATCCAGTTGTTTACCAAGCTTTGGGGTGACTGTCCATGCCTCACATCCATAAAGGAGGACGGATTCTACTGTAGCTATGAACAGTCTTTCTTTGAGCTTTCTGGATAATGATTTAGCCTTCCATAGCTGACTAAGTTTGCCACAAGCTCTCCATGCAGCTGCTTTGCGTGTTTTGATGTCCTTTTCAGTGTTGTTCATCCAGGCTCCAAGGTATTTGAAGTCTTCCACTTTATCAAGGCGCATGCCTTCACTTGTGGTAATTACAGGTACTTTCGTCTGGTTGAAGGACATGTACTTCGTCTTTGCAGCGTTCATTTTGAGCCCAACTCTTCCCACTGAAGTCTCCACTCTATTGAGTAGTGTCTTTTAAAGTTCTTTATAGAAGAATTTCGTTTGATTGGGTGATGTAAGTGTAAACCATATGACAAGATTTGTAACGTAAACACCCAATAGAACAATCCTCTACTTTGAGAAGAGAAAGACTCCTTACAAAGAAGATTTCTTGTGCAGTCCAGCATGCTTAGCGTCACTACCATACCAACATGAATACATAGCATAATATCGAGTACCATCATATACCTGTTTTGTATTGTGCACAAACCTCTCTCCAATTTGTTAAATAACGATCGAAAAGTGTTTATTGGAAGGCAATATGATTTCTCTTTTTGTTTCAGATGGCTGCGTCACTGCACGCTCAACCGACTGATCTCCCAGCCCATGACATCACATCCTGCAACAAATGCCATCAACTCCTGAAAAGTCCAAAGACATTGCCATGTCTGCATTCATATTGCGCTGCTTGCTTAGAGGCAAAAATTACGACATCGAAGAAGTCGATAGAGTGTCTTGTTTGCAGTCAAGAATTCGATTTACCCGCCAATGGTATAGAAGGTCTGATACCTCTGGCTATAGTTGAACGACTGACAGAGCAAAAAGTTACGCAGGAGCGATTATTGACAAGTGAGCCCATCTCTTGTACAGCGTGTGTTGGGTCGATATCATATGGTTCGTATAGTTCTTTTCCTCTTTGTCGAATAATTGGCTGTTACAGCTGAAGTCCATACACCCCGTATGGAAGACATGGCCTTAAAGGGACACGATAAGATGTGCTGTATTTTTGATAAGAACAGAGATGTGTATATTTTTTTACAATTGCATTACATGTATCAACTCATAATACACATGTAAGGATTAAGAAGAATCAGCCCTCTTTGTACAACAAAAACGTCAATCAAACATTACGGCCCAGATCAGAATTTCACACTATAGTTGGGGAGCAAAGGTCTTCCGGTCCCGGTCTAGGCTGACACAGGGAGTTATATACCAAAATGTTCTTTGAAGTTGGTAAAATTAAAACCTAGGTGGACATCCTTGCCAAATTGGGTGGTTGATTAACCTTGACCTTGATTTACAGTGCAATGTCACATTTTTGTTTATTTGTTTGTTTGTTTGTTTACACGGTCGGTCCGTACGGACACACGCTTGGGTCCTGAAGGGATCAGGTTTAAGCAAAATGCTCGGGCCAGGCTTAAAAAGCCTAAGCATGCTGGCTGAATAAAATGAAAGCTAGAAAAGATGGAAGAAAAGAATGAAGTAAAAAGAGCCACTCCAAAAAAAAATAAAGTTAACAATTTTGCTGTCAGCCTTCGGACATGAGAAAAGAATAGTCTTGATCCAATATCATTTGCCACACAGTGTTTCAATGTGTTTCAAATGGAATACTAAGAATAGCCCAATGTTAAAGTTATTAACATATTTTGGAATGTAACTTTGTCCAAAACAATGTAAACCAAGTCTGGGGTTTATTATGAACAGTGGCATAGCAAGAGGGGACAAGGGGCATCTCCCTTTGCCAGAAAGACTTGTCCCCCTGATACTCCCTAAATGAAATGACAAACTTGTACATTAACAAAACAGTCGATTGCCCCCCCCCCCCCCCTAAGCAGAGGCCTATCCCACCTTGCAACCCCCCCCCCCCCCCCCCCCCCCCCATTCATGACCCTAGTTACGCCACTCATTGGGAAGATTCTATTTTTGTATCTACACATCTTATCAAATACGTTTTAAATAGATAGACATAATATAATATAATATTATCATTTGCATCTACTTTAATCAAAGCTTGATTGTTAATTGTTAATTAAAGTTGGTATAGAAAGGATCAAAGTGTCTATTGGTAGGTCTAACCACCATTTATTTACTTACAAAAGGTCTCAACTCTAAATTCAATCCAGGTCGAATCATTTTATGCATACGGACCTATGTATAGTACTTTGGATAATTTTAATTATACAAAGTTTAAAAAATGAGCAAATACCGTAGTTAACCTGGTTAACAATATGGTTAACGCTTTCCACGGGGCAGTCGTCTCCAGACGACCTATCCAAAATAAGTACAAATTAATCATCTTCAATTATTTCAGTAATTCTTGAGATTTATCTTGAAAGTAGGGAAAGGTTCCCGGAAAAATCTGTTAATGTTGTAGTCGCGCGGAAAATGTTAATTATTTAAATAAGATTATAATTTCTTATACATCGAAATTGCACATGTGTGAACAGTGTTACGTGTTTGTAACTTATTTTAAATAACTTACAATGTGTTGTTGTTTATTTTTCAAATAGAAAAGACTGACACTAATTTGGTCACGCCAGAAGCTGTCGCTCGATGTACCGATTGTGAAGACTACTTGTGCACAAAATGTGTTGCGGTACACAGGTCACAAAGACTGATGAAGGAACATCCTATATTTACGCTTGATGAACTGCGCACTGGCAAGGTCTCACCAATCAGCTCTTCTGAGCAGAAGATATGTGCGAAGCACAAGGGCGAAGCGCTGCTGTTTTATTGCGACACCTGCGATGAACCCATCTGCCGACAGTGCGTTGTCGTAGCTCATCGACATCCAGATCACAAACAGGTGGAATTAATAGAAGAAGCTGCGAAGGACAGGATGGATATACTTGGGCAGCTACAGAGCGCCTGTGAGAATAACGTGAACGAAGTTGGAAAGGCCATCGATGAAATAGGGAGAATGAAGCGTGAATACAGTCTAGCCGTTTCGGAAGCTAGAGGTATGATTCGGGAAACCGCGGAGAAAGCAAAGACCGTGTTTCTGCAACGTCTGGAAGAAGCTCTCAAGATTACCGAAGACGAGTTGGACAAAATAGATCAAGAACAACAGCAGACAGCCAAAGCCACAGAAAATCATTTATTTTCCGTGAAGTCTCGCATATCAGCAGCAACTATGATATCGCAAACTTTGATTGACAACGGGTCTGACTACGAAGTGACATCGGCCTACTCAACTCTCAAAACCACATTAAATGACCTCTCCATTGTCAAGACTGGCAACGAAAACAAGAAGTTAAAGACAGTGACCTTTGAACCAAACGTTCAGATTTGTCCAGAAAATGTTACAGTAGGGCGCGTAACAGGAGGAGGTTTTCAACCACACAAACGCCGACGTGAGATGAAGGATGCATCTCTATTACAAGAATTGGGTAAAACCTCATCTTCTAATGTAGCACTAGATGTATGTACTACACCATCAGGTGATGTCGCTGTGACCAACCACTGGGAGAGAAAAGTCAATGTGTTTAACAAGGAAGGCACGTTGAAATTGTCCTTCAATGTCGATACCGGTGTCGATACAGCAGGAGCTTGCAATCCGTGGTGCATTCGCATTGGCTCTAATGATCTTTTCTACGTTACTGATTGCCAATCACCATACGTTAGGATATTCAATATGCAAGGCACCTGCACGCGCTCATTTCACACCGTGTCAACAGAGAATGTGACGTATTCTGCAAGAGGATCATGCAATTTATACGGCCTGTGTTTCGATTCGGAAGGTAACAATGTGCTGGTCGGCAATGTTACACATAACTTCATAAGTCGCCATTCTCTTGACGGGACACATTTGTCAAGCATCAAAGTGGGACTCTCTCCCTACTTCCTTGCTGTGACACCCAAAGATCAAATAGTTGTCAGCAACCACAGCAGCGCCGTTCAAATACTGGATGGAGAAGGGAACGTCCTGGTCAACGTTATCAAGCCAAACCATGTCGCATCGTGGACTCCACAAGGTGTTGTCGCTGGAAAGATATACTACTGTAATGACGATGTAGAGGAGCAGGAGTTGTTTATCGCTGACCAAAGAAATGGAGGTGCTGTCTATCGCTACACAGTTACCGGTAAATACGTCAACAGTGTCACAAAGGCTGTATCATACGCCGGATCATACGTATACGGGTTGGTCAACAGTGTCAAAACAGCGGTGTCAAGCGTATACGGGTTGGCGTTATCGGAAGACGAACAACACCTGTATGTGACAAATAGTACATCAGTGAAATGCTTTGACATTTAAACGAATTGTGACATCAAGCAATTTCTAAATCGAGCAGAACACTAAACCAGTAATAAATGATTTGCCTTTTGAACTACCGTATGTAACTGAAATTTTACTTCCTGTTGTTCATTTTAAATATTGGACAACTATTTCGTTTTCAGAGATAATGAATAGGAATAGCCTCAAAACTGTCGTAACCTTATCATTATATAAGTATACATTTTCTTGAAGGGACGGCTTCAATAGATCGTACCATAACATGAAATTGCTCTAAAAGTGACCATATTTTAGTTTTTGTGAAAATGCATGTATATTTTGTAAAAAAATGTCGTTAATATTGTAATCTTAAGAAAATTCTCTAGGAGGGATATTTTTGGTTTTTGGATATCGGACCTACTTTTTGATGTATTTTCCCCAATAAGGCAAAATACAATGACTTTCTGAATTAAAACGTAAATGTCCATGATTCATTTTCTACACCGGTTACATTATGCGATGCGCTTATTGTACAGAGTGTCTTTAGACAGTTCAGCGAGAAACTAGGCTTATTTTGATACGTAAAATAACCTCTTTTTGAGGCCCCTAAATATAATACACACGCTGAAGGGTTTGGTCACATAATTCACTTTACCATACAATTGTTCATCTTGCAGGACTCATGGTGTATGTCGCTGTTATCACATGCTTCACGTCCCTCACATTCCATTCATGTGGATTTTTTTAAAAGGCTTTCACTTTTCACTTATTACATTTTTTGTACAGCGTAAGTAATACTCATAATTAGGATTATTTGTAAAACAATCACCGTGGAAAACCGTTTTTGTCTCATTTTTGCCTTATGCCATTATATCAGCTATTATTCATTATATTTATTCGCCAGCTTGAGACTCTCAACAAAGTCTCTGTATACATTAATACTCGTTCATCTGATCCCTTGTAAGCACAGTCCCTGTGGCATAGTGGGTAATTATTCGCTACGATAGCGAGAGGGACCGGGTTCGAGTCCGTGTATTTTGAGGTAATTCACTAAATATCATTTATTCATTTCACTTACACGGCTTGTATCATATGCTCGATCCTCGCGTGGATTTGATTGAGTTTCGCTAGTCTTAGATTCTGATAGACTCATGCTTATAGGCCATTGTGTAAAGTAATATTTACTAAAAATAATTTGAGCTATGTGATCTTTTATAATAAATAAACGCTGACAAATTAGTAACTATTCAATGTGAATTATCTGAATAGAAACTATATTTACGTGATTTGAACAGTGATACTGATTACAATTCCTTAATAGATGATATACAGGGTGTCCCAAAAGTCTATGCACGACTTTGAAGCTTTGTATTTCACAAAATATAAGTCGTATTGAAAATATGAATACATATTTAGAAAGAGGAAATGTGGGAAATAATTTTGATACCAAACATTGGAGTAACATCTGTTTGTAATGCCACCCTAAGAGTAAAATATTTATTACTGCAAAAATGTAATTTTATACTTCGGAGGAATAAAGTTCATAAATCCATACCTATTGAGATTAACAAAAAGACAGAGTTGATTACACAGAAACTGATCCGTCGATTGTATTATTTGAAATTTTACATTACAGTGATCCCATCATAATAACAAACTATATCACACATAATTTTCGTTTCTATATTATAGTGAGATCTAGTTTAAATGTTTTCCATTTATACAGAGAAGTGCGCTAATGCAAAAACACAGACCTAAACAATTGAATAACGTAACAGAAAAGTGAACGCACACATCACACAGCGAATAGATCTCTTTGGACTTTTGGCTACTGCATGTTTATGACATCAATGTGACTTGTTGATCTACCAGTATTTTTTCTACCACATCGAGACAAATCATGCACAGTTCCTGTGTTTAAAAATGTTTCACCAACTTCAGAATGGATATTCTTCCTGGTGCGCGTTTCACTTTGAAATGTTTTCTGAACTTTTGTTAAGTAAGTTGATCTGAATTTGTTTCAGCGTAGAACCATACACTTTGTATTCGCGTATCTATGCTGTAAACCATCTTGAAGACTTTTGCTGGGCAATGTTGTCTACTACGCCTATTTATGTTGTGAGTGACCGAGTTTGGTAATAACATTAATGTTGCAAGGTAAGCAGTGAACTGTGACTGCGCAACGTTGCTTTCATACCGTTAATTTATGCGCATAGCAACTATGTGCGCACTTGGTATGGGTGGGTACGGCCAAAAACTTTCAACCAGTTTTATAATGTTGTGGGTTCACCAATAGGGTTGTGTTTGGTATCAAAATAATTTCCCAAATCTCGTCTATCCAAATATGGTTAAATTTATACCATGTGATTTATATTTTATGAGATATGACTCTTCAAAAACGTGCATAGACTTTTGGGACACCCTGTACAAATATTGACTGCAATGAGGGGCATGGTTCAAATTATAGGCCCGGTGTGATCTCGGAAACCAAACTATGGCATAGTCTGGTTTAGAGATCATGAACTACTAGGTGATAATTTGAATAGCGTATTTCAATTTACGCTCTGCATTTCGGCTCAGCTGGATCAATGCCATATTCTTCAACAAGCCAGGCAAACCGATGTGTTTGGTTCAGTAATTTCAGAGTCCATTTTTTACACGTCCAGCAACGAAAAAACTAATTGTAATTGTAAACAAAATCTCAGGCGATAAGAAAGTGCAAAGATTCAAAGATCAGCAGAGTCAATCACCGCGTAAAACTATAAAGGGGTGTTCAAAACGAAATCAATCGTTTAGCGTATGATTACGTTCCGTCAATCGGAAGACTCGTGTGATTTAAACTGGGTCGTCTCCTTTAAAGTAAATGTGACCAAGAGCAACGCCCGAGACAGAAATACTCGCATTTTTCAGATTTAACAACTACGTTCAAACTATTTTCATAAACCGTAACTCTCAAAATGATCAAATGAAAAGTGTGTTTTGGGGTGGTTTTTTTTTCAATTTCAATCTCATCTCGGCAGTGATGTAAATGCGCAGCATATATTTATTTTTGTTTAGTGTTGTGTACTAAAGTTGTCAGCCATACACAGACCATTTACGTGGCTTTTAGTGTTGCCTCTAAACACAATTAAAAATCTATTTTAGGTATAACATTATTATATTTTAACAAAAGTCTTATAAAATAATATAGAACAAATGGTTTTATTGGAATATATGCTCTAAAAAATAATATTGTTTATTCATTTAAAATCATGGTACTGGCCCTAGTTACTGGTATACTAAAACTATAAATTATACAGGATTTACAGTCAAATATTGGGATGGAATTACTCATTAAATGAAAATAATAGTCAAGTTTCCTTGAGCTTCAAAGGTTGATGTAAACAGCGTGTATAAGATCATTCCAAAATAACAAACACTGCGGCTGCGATCGCGTAGCGCGTAAACACATTATTCGCGTAGCTCGAACACACATTATATTATCCGCGTGGTGCGGTCCAATCGGCGTGCTGGTTTCCATAACAGCGTGGCTTATCTCAAATTAATAACGCATTGATACCGGGGGAGTTGTTGAAATATAATTTACTTCATAATGCAAGATGAACATTAATAATGGTCAGTTTAGCTGTTGCTACTCACAAAACCACTGACAAACTTGATTACAACAATGTTTATTAAGCATATTATCGCATTTTTTTCCTTAATGGCATCCTCTTTCTATTTAATAGTTCTTTTCATTTAATGCATTTTTAAATAGCTTCAAACTAAATATATTGCAACCTCTGTAAAACTATTTTTATCCTAACACTGTTTAACGTGAAATACGTTCATAAGGGTTGATTTGTCTGAATCCTTTCAGGTATAAATGTATACAATACAATTGCAAAAATGTAGAAATCCTTGTTTTGGTAAGAATCGAGAGCGCCACCTCCAACTAATCTCTGAGTACCTCTTTAACTGGCTCTACATTATATATAGACGTTGAATAAAATACTGTGTTGCTTCTTAGATGCATGCATCCAATAGAGGTTCTCCGCGTGACGTAGTTATCCGTAAACATAGCGGTATACTCAACAACATTTAATAGAAACATCCACGCATCCTCACGTCACGGCCTACACGTACGGTATGGGCATTGCTATCATAGAGTGGATGGGTGGCTAAGACCGCACTGCAAAACCAGTACGTGTGGCTCATACGTATATGTAACTTGTACGCAGACCTCAAATTTTCCGTATCGCATCGCAATTTGCACCTTAAAAATCATCAGCTGCGATTCAACATTCAAAGGCTGGTGCGAAATTGCGATGCAGGTTTGTGCATCCCTAAATCAAGTTGCTATCGCTATTCAATTACAATTGCACCTTGAATTGAAGGAATTGCACATGGACCTCAAAAGTAAGGGGCAATTTTTCACCTCAATAACAATTTGAAAATGTCAGCACTGCTTGTACGCATGACTTTTACGATGGTCGTCAGAGTAATAAATATTTTGCATTACCATAGTACAAGCAACCATAACAATTGAGCTTTGGCGACTGTTGTACACCTAACACAAAAAGTCTCTGACCAGATGCTTTGATGTTGGCTAATCCAAACTCAATAATCGGTACAGTACCACAAATCTGAGATATACATTAAATGGGCAAATTTCATCTCCGTAGTTTGATACCTCATTAATAAAGATCGAATTGATACTTTTGAAGTTATGATGATTTCAATAACCACAAGTAACGACAACAAAGTTGCACTAGAATTGGTTTCCTAATGGGATATCATTGATTTGCATCACAGATGCATTGTCCACTGTGTGCTATCTCAACAAGTCAGGTATGGGGATGAATGGGTAACATGCATCGACAGGGAGTCGGTACACACACATTTCCAATGCGTAATCACACACTAAGCAAGGATATCCCATTGAAACCCACTTATAGTGCAAGAATTGTTTTGGTAGTTGTGGTCGATTAACCAACCATTACATCAACAAAATCCACTCGATTTTTATGAATGAGGTATCACACTACGGAGAAGGACAAATTTGCTCATGAAATGTATCTCAGATTTTTTGTGCTAGGTGTGTTGTAAGTACAAGTCACTTATAAGTATGAGCCTTACGCACTGGTTTTGCAATTTACATTTGAGTATATAGTTGGAAGGCATCTTCGATTTGACCCCAAATTATCTACTACGAGGGCGTCCTAACATAAACAATAAAAATTCAAATTTATTGGATTGCGTTCATCAAAATAACTAACCAGTATTAATGCACAAATTAAAACAAAACGAGACCGTTGATCGTTGATCCACTAACCTACATTGAAGTAGATAACTGTTGCACTTAATATTATTACAGCGAATCAATATATTAAGTGACGTACATCCGGAAATATGTGATTTCATACTGCAACATCCGCGTAAAAACTTACATGAATTGGAAGAAATCCTAGCCAATTTCAAATGAAAACGTCTGTAAATCCCTCATTTTCAAACGCCGTAAAAAATCCATCAACACAGTAGCACATTATAACTAGATAATTGATATGCTGCATGTTTCAAATATTCCGAGTGTTTAAGACGAATGTTGCCGCATTGTTTAAAGCTAAAATATGGTGATCAAAATTTGGCACCTTTGACAAGCCGACTTTCACTTCCGCATACGCGCCTCGTTTACTCATTGTGTGCAAACCAGCCTATGTGTGACTTACTCGAAAACGCTCAGTGTATTATTTCGTCTTCTTAAATGTATTTAGAGGGTTCCATAATTATGTTACCATTAAAATATATTTTAAAATTGAAAATAATTATTTTCAGGCTGTTGAACATTTAAAACCGAGATAGTTCATCGATGTTTTCTGACGTCATGGGGAAGCCCCTCTGGAATCCCCCTTTTAATCCCGAGCATAAGTCACTCACGAGCATATCGAGGTAGGCCTATTGCTTT
The DNA here is from genome assembly GCA_035610835.1 of Ophiura sarsii. NCBI lineage: Eukaryota > Metazoa > Echinodermata > Ophiuroidea > Amphilepidida > Ophiuridae > Ophiura > Ophiura sarsii. The sequence continues at coordinate 45,376,423 of CM069458.1, read as the reverse complement.
GGGATTATAATGGTGGGATCTGTTAACTCATGAAAGAAATCAACCAAACAATCATAAATAAATTAAATATAAAAAAATATAGTTTATAGCAAAACCAACAACATTGATTTTGACAACGGAACAAAAAATCGTGTGACATTGTGGTCAACGACAGGCTCGAACCCCGGACCTCCTGTTCTTAAGACGAGCGCTCTACCAACTGAGCTATCACGGGAACTATACAAACGTTGTAAAGATTCAAACCATTTATCAATTCCGTTTCTAGAGCCACATAATGCAAACACTTCATTTATTCTGTTAAATAAAAAGGAAATCACAGTTTTTTTTAGTTAGTCAGTTGAAAAAGATTTCCACGAAACTTGTTCATTATGCACATAGCCCGCAATCTGTTTTAAAAATGAAAATATAACGCGATCGTACATGAATGGACAAATGAAAAAATGCCAATGGTTCCAAATTTTGCTCTCACTTTAAATGACTTTTAATGTACTTAAATGGTCACGCCGTAAAACCGATTTAAGAATAATAGCTGCTAAAACCCTCATTTATCTCAATACACGAAAATTGTGTAATTTCGCTGTTTAAGACAGCTGTTTGGCATATCAATGTAGACACTACTCGGACGCATTTCATTTTCGATATCGACGGATTTGTAAAATGCCGATGTGAAATGCTCTGCTTGTAGATGTCATAGACTGGATTCAATACGTTTGCAAGACAGGTCCACTTATCACAAGTATTTCAAGACCTTAATATTAATGAAAAACTTTGATTTCCCCTCAAGATCACTCTTGAAACCGACGGTTCAATTTCCGCGGGAGTTTAACTCGGTGTTAGTACCCAAAGTGCGCGGTTCGAAATAGCGCGGTTCGTTGTTGTGATAATTTGACCTACGCTATTGTTCACCGCTAACTTGCCTTTCAACTAATACAACGTCAAGATAACGGTAAGAACACGGATTCAAATGTTTTCGTAGGTACACTGAGTTGTCGGTACATCGCAGCCATAGGAAAGGGAGAGGGAGAGATGGGGGGAGAGACTGGAGAGAGACGTGTATGGAAATAACGTGGGGAGAAAAAAACAAAAAAATGATTAATGTGAGAGCCAGGACAATTACATTTCACGCCTTTGTTAGCCTTTTTTCCAACTCAGAAAAGGGACTGGCTACGGTATTAATGCCAATTTCATCTTGTTTTGTAGTTAATGCCTGTTTCGTCACCCTTATATTTAACTTTAAAGGGGCAATGAAAGATTGCCGAGAAAAATGAAATATGGAAAAACAGGAATTGTTTCAATAGATGATGTACGTGCGAACCCTGAAGTGTAATGATGTATGGGAAAACGGGTGAATATTGGTGCTAATTTGAAATTTGGTTGATTCAAGTTTTGTGGTAAGTGTGTGTTGCGGCTTATAATTTCGATGTAATCTACATCGAAATTACCAAATCGTGAAATGTTACGTGATAGACGGCGAATTAAGGTTTCAGACGGTAGGTAGTATACTCTCTAAATTCGAGAGATTAAAAATAATAATCTATGGAGCGATTACAATTTTTTTTAATCTATTTTGATTATTTATTGTCGTTGTCAATCCGAAATGGTTTACAAATCGACAAATTCGCGTGCATTTAAGTAATCGAAATATCCATTTGAAAGTATACAAAGTTTCAACCAATGAAAATACTTAAAATGTGTAGACTATTTTTTTTTAATCGAAATCTTTCTTTCGGTAAGCGACGCGACGGAGCATAGCGAAGCGACACAGATCATGGAGATGGCAGACACTTATCTACAATCAGATTTGATTAAAGACTATTTGGAAAACATGTCTCACAATGCCGGCGTCTAAATTAGGCAAAAATCATCTCACAACTAACATGAATAACACCATGGAAAGTCGATTCGTAGGATAGTATAGGTACATATCTAACCAAAAGAATTCAAGACGTCACTGCTTGATGCCAGGCAGTGATTGTTCATACTGTATATTAGAAGCACATTATTTGTTTTTATGAAGTAATAAACACGATGTTTAAAGCCGTTATACAGGTTTTCTTGACCTCGTGTTTCCCCACTTACAAATTAGAATAACCAATCTAATACAAAATCTAAAAGAGATTTAAAGTTAATCCATAACTGATTAGTTTTTAATCCAATTTGATTATAACGGATTTTTTTTTATATAGTGCTGTCAAAGTGTGAGGTAATCTAAAAGAGATTTAAAGTTAATCCATAACTGATTAGTTTTTAATCCAATTTGATTATAATTGATGTAATCTTTTTAAAGATTAAAAAAAAGTAATCCAAGAAAAGATTACTTTTTAATCCTAATAGATTTGTCCTTCAGGACAATCCGAAATAGATTAAAAAGTTAATCTTTTAGATTTAAATTTTAATCTTTCAAATTTAGAGAGTATGCCTACGCTTTACGTAGCTGCACAAAAACTAATTTCCAGAACAATTGAGTGCGCACTCTCATACGTATCTCTCAGTGCCCCTTTAATTTACTTTTTTCTCATATCGAAGAGATAGTGTCACATTGGTTGAAATTTGGGACGCCTTCTGTTGGTTAGAGACAATAAAACACAATAAACTCTGGCAGGCATATATATTTCATGTAATTTAGTTAACATTCATTTTAAAGACATTTCATGTTGTTCTACGTACATTACGTGCCTGCAGTGAAACGACAGAGGGCGTCCCATTTAGATGACATCAGACAGACGACGCTGGCCACGCGTCTCGGACGATCCAATATGGTAACGGGGGTGCACCATTTTGAAATATTTTTAACAGTCATCGCCCGGTTAACGATGAAAATAATTGAAAAAATAGCATTTACAATTGGGGTGATTAGCCACCCAGAACGGTTTTGGATTTGAAAAAAATTTCTTCTAACCTATGATGAATTTTTCAAAATGATCAACATTCGCGATTACGTGTTATTTCAATACGAATTCAAAATTTAGGTTTCCGCATGTCCATCGTCGTCTGACATCATAGGTGACATCATCATAGCTAACATGCTGAAATAGACTATGTTAACTGGCTACTTGCTTTAGCCTGGTACCATCCGGACCTAACCGATCTGCACGGATAAACGTATTAACAAACAAATAAACAAAATTGAGGAAGCACGTCCCTTTAAAGTTGGACGTTTGCCACGCTCTGAGTGAATGTCAAAGAGGTCGAAGTACACGGTATTGCGTGATGTACATTTTCACGTGATCTTCTGGTTTCGATGTAGTCACGTATTCTACTGAGTGCAAAGGGTGGCATTTACAACAGTTCCTTTATTCATAACTGACTGTTATAGGACTGATACCTAACCAAGACCCAAGACTAGTTTGTGTAATTATATGCGGTTTCTGTTCACGAGCGATTTATAAGGTAGGTGAATATATTATTGAATGTGGGCCTATAATATGAACATTTGTCCTAACATATAATTCAGTTACATTGACGAGCATGTCTTCCTTATAAAATACACCTATATTTTAGCCTGATATTGTCATATTTTGATAAATCGTCGGTGTTATTACATAGTGATCGGGCGTACAACATATTAAAACAATAGTTGTGTTAGTCTTTTGCACACAAAAAACCACAAATCAATTGTTTAATTACGACCGACCAAATCGTAGCAAACTTCACTATATAATACTATCGACCATAAGTTTATAAATATATAAATAGATAAATGAATAAACACGTATGCCTAGTTATATGAATGAAAGAATGAATAATTGAATATTATAAACAAATGAATAAGTACATTAAAAGTAAATAAAAAGATGAATAAAAATAATACATAGGCCTACACATTTAATAAATCAATTCATTAATAATAAATAAATACTAATGTCAATACCTGGGCCATTATATTGAATTATTCCATTAAGTCACCATCATGTTAAAAAACATATAAGGGAATTTCAGGAATCGAACCCGTGTTTCCCGTTTATAAAAGACAGGATCACAGTAGCACGCCACAGAGATTGGACGATAGAAGTGGCATCGGAGTAATTCTGTTATACCCTTCACAGGGGTATTCACAGTGCATGATTTTTAAGAACGACGCATATACTAATGTAGGGTGTGGAGGGTATTACAGAATTATGCCGTGGCATCCTGTTATTAATAAACCATTGAACTATTCAATTACACAAAACAGATTTTTATCATGAAAATCTCTTAGTGCAACATTTGTATGTGACACTCACCCAAAATATGTTTGTAATGTCATGATAGTCCTTGCCTACAGACTCTAAGCCAAAAGAAAAGAGAGCACGCGACACAAAGCGTAGGTGATGCGTGCAATTGACAGCATACCAATGGGACATTTTATTTGCCCAAACAAATTATAAATTCACACACAATAAGCTACCAGCTTCTCTGGCGCTGTTGAACCACAAAATTATTAATATCAATGATATTTTGGGCTCTCGTGTAAATATGAAGTAAATGACCTTTTAAGGCATTTATGTTGTTAACTCGTGTCTATTTTCTTTAGAGTTCTTAACGACACTTATGAGTTCAACGTACACGTAGTCAGTAATTATCCCAATTTCAGACCATTTAAGGGATATAATCTTTACTGCAATTTGTGTCAGACAATGATTGGAAAAAACATATATTTATATATGACGGCATCAGGACAAGAAAAAACCGCCTCTCAGAAGGGCAATCTGAAAAGGTTAACCAATTTGTCAAATTCAACACCATACTTCTATAACATTTTGTGGTGTGCCTTAACACTATATTAACCATGCATCTATTTGCACTAAACTTCTTAGTAAATAAGATCAAATGTGTATCAAAAATTCCAAGGCAGCGAACGCGAAAAACCCATCCCTCCCAACGGAAAAATTGGCAAAGGGGAATATTTTCCAATACACCTGAATTGACAACACCATACTTCTATAACATTTTGTGGTGTGCCTTAACACTATATTAACCATGCATCTATTTGCACTAAACTTCTTAGTAAATAAGATCAAATGTGTATCAAAAATTCCAAGGCAGCGAACGCGAAAAACCCATCCCTCCCAACGGAAAAATTGGCAAAGGGGAATTTTTTCCAATACACCTGAATTGACTTTATTTTACTTCACCAGGCAGCGATGTTGTAGCCCCAAATGTATACCAGCCTGCCCACAACATCCTTAACTTGACCTAGGGCGACCCACACAATTTCTTACCCAAGATTAAGAATCCAAGACGATAGTAGCCGGCTGCGTAAAACTCAAAAACTCTATCTATGTAGAGAAAGAGAAACATAGTAATTGACTCCAGGTGCTAACTATCTCGTGCCAACCCGATATCGAATACTTAACCAGCCCATAACTATGAACTCCCCCAATGTATACAGGGTGGGTGGGTGGGAACATTTTTAGACATCCGTATGGCATGCTGACAAAACGCAATATGAGAGAGAGTGGGACACAGTGAGAACAGCAAAGTAGCAACACTGACCTCTGAACAAAGGCAATTCGCGGGCCAGTAAACACCAAACCTGAATAGCAGAGTGGGTTGCAAACACCCACTTGAGCATCCCAAAAATCAATGCGCTGGGCTTTATCGCTATAAGCAAACCAGAATAATTTAGATTTCATTAAATAATTCTTTATTGCCTACAGACTCTAAGCCAAAAGAAAAGAGAGCACGCGACACAAAGCGTAGGTGATGCGTGCAATTGACAGCATACCAATGGGACATTTTATTTGCCCAAACAAATTATAAATTCACACACAATAAGCTACCAGCTTCTCTGGCGCTGTTGAACCACAAAATTATTAATATCAATGATATTTTGGGCTCTCGTGTAAATATGAAGTAAATGACCTTTTAAGGCATTTATGTTGTTAACTCGTGTCTATTTTCTTTAGAGTTCTTAACGACACTTATGAGTTCAACGTACACGTAGTCAGTAATTATCCCAATTTCAGACCATTTAAGGGATATAATCTTTACTGCAATTTGTGTCAGACAATGATTGGAAAAAACATATATTTATATATGACGGCATCAGGACAAGAAAAAACCGCCTCTCAGAAGGGCAATCTGAAAAGGTTAACCAATTTGTCAAATTCAACACCATACTTCTATAACATTTTGTGGTGTGCCTTAACACTATATTAACCATGCATCTATTTGCACTAAACTTCTTAGTAAATAAGATCAAATGTGTATCAAAAATTCCAAGGCAGCGAACGCGAAAAACCCATCCCTCCCAACGGAAAAATTGGCAAAGGGGAATATTTTCCAATACACCTGAATTGACAACACCATACTTCTATAACATTTTGTGGTGTGCCTTAACACTATATTAACCATGCATCTATTTGCACTAAACTTCTTAGTAAATAAGATCAAATGTGTATCAAAAATTCCAAGGCAGCGAACGCGAAAAACCCATCCCTCCCAACGGAAAAATTGGCAAAGGGGAATTTTTTCCAATACACCTGAATTGACTTTATTTAACTTCACCAGGCAGCGATGTTGTAGCCCCAAATGTATACCAACCTGCCAAAACAAGGGCCTACTGAGGGACTTGTACCCACCCCACCCCCCCCCCCCCCCCCCCCCCCCCCCCCTTGAAAAAGAAAAGAAAAGAAGACAAATTCACTGAGTTGGCCAAACACAACGTCAACAACAACAATATCGTGGCAAACAAAGATTGGAAAATCACATATATGTATATATGACGGCATCAGCTCAAAACAAAAAATAACCATTTAAAAATATTAATAATTACTTTAATAAAGAATGCAGCAAAAAACTTTCCAATAAATCGTACTGGTACCGACCAAAAGCCTAACCCATTCCCCTACACATTCAACCAAAAAGACTTACCGTCGAACCAAAGCAGACGCATCACGCCAAATAATTTTATTGCATGGTAGAAATGTCGAATATATGACAGGAACTCTTATATAATATGCTGCCTTAAGGACACAAACTGGCATACTAAATCATCCTCCAGATCATTGGTATGAAGAAAAGAAAAAACAGTGTTGATATGGCTCATTGGAACAATCACCATTTAGAATATTGATAATGTCTTTAATAAGAATGCAGCAAACACCTTTCCAATAATCCTTCCGATACCGTCCAAATGTGTATTGATGTATCAGCCCGAGTGCAGATTCCGAAGGGACCTGTATAAAATTGTTTATCAAAACAAAGCAAAAAGAAGGCAACAGAAAGCGAGCAAAGAGAAGCAAAAACCATTTTGACATGCAAGAACATACATTCTATAAAAAGGCAATTAAAGACAAAGATACACAAAAATGTAACCTTGTGATGGATTTATCCAGGACCGCGGGTAGGCTTTGGGTAACTGATGCAGGTAAGATGCAACCCAGCCGCATCTTGGCCCCTTAAAACCTAATTTAACAACTAGTTACAAAACCCCCACAGATAAATGGTTGCTACCAACATTATAAACTATTGATGATCATAGCTAAGTACTGTTGATGTAAACGACTTTATTGATGCGGCCACACAAAAGGTTCTCAATCCTTATACACCTGTTTAAAACAGATCAATGCCCGACCTTCAAAACCCGTGATAAACACCATGAGCTGGTCAAAACATGACCTATACAATTAGCGGGTTATTTTAAAACATGCATCGATCAACATGTGTGTTGATTAAGTATTAGATAAAGGACGAATAGCAGACCATCAGCAATAATAATGGGCGCCCGGCTAGCCTCTTTTGCAGGCGAGGCCGCAGGCCGAGCCTGCAAAAGGGGCGCGCCGGCGACCATTATTATTGCTGATGGTCTGCTATGAGGGGTTTATCTTTCATACACGTCGAAACACCGTATCTGTACAAATAAAGATGATAAATCATAATTCGTAATTTACCTAATACCAATAGGGCAATGGATCTTGGAATTTGCCAATGCTAAATATTGCAAGAGACTATCAAATAAAGTTGGTCTTGTGCTTAGTCCCCCGTGACGCACTAACATTACAATCACTTTCAGACCCAGCTTAAAGTTAACTATCCATGAACTAGTTACAAACACTGATATAACGAATTCAATATTACTGAGTGCAAGGGAGCGTGTTGAGGAATAAAAAAAGCTCGTCTGATAAGGAGTTATACTATCAGCAGAAGGTATTATATAAACATTAGAATTGGTTCAATAAAATGATTTGTCCTTTGGCTTATTAGCAAGTAGATTATTTGACCTATGAGTTACTTTAGTTATATAATGTGGTACAACACACACTTAATAGTTGATATAAAGGAATTAGCATAATCTGCAGTTCTTTTAGTCGGTCAGGTGTGTCAGTTTGCCATAAGCTTTTATCAGGATAACATCACATTGGTTCATCGTCTGTTGAAAACTATCGCCGATAACAAGGACTACACATGTTTGGATATACTTGGAAAATGCCTATTTTGACAGTACATGTTCATGTGACTTGACAAGAAAACTAAGAGAATGTGAGTTGTCTATGATTTTGTATCATATTCTACTAAATTATTATATTACACATATTTTAGATTTCAGCGTCTTCTCAGTTGCGTATAGATTTATACGAAAAATAAAATAATAATATCATGACCGCTACATAAGACGTAATTAACCCCCAGTCACAACCTTTGCCCTCCCAGTCAGTTCACCAACAAGCCCTACGCATTTGGATCCCAACCAATCGAAAATGTTTACTTTTAATATTAAAATTACATTTAAATATAGTTTAAATATTTTAAATTAAGTTAATTTAGGCCTTGTTGCATTAATAAATGATAACATATTCACGGGCGCGCGAACTCAAAAATATATTTTGCCCCAATTTTTTTTCTTGCCCAATCTCTCGCCCCCCCCCCCCCCCCCCCCCCGTTTCAGTTTGACCCCACCCCCGAATTGACCCTCTCCCAATAACACCAACAGTTTTGCTGGAGCCGCCACTGTTTTTATACTAATTTGCTGTTCGATTTTCCAATTGACGTCTTGAAAATGTGATTTGTTTACCTCCAAAATCATGAAAATCAAATTGTTGGCACTTATCTTGACAAAACCTAAAAGGGGTCAAAAGCCGTGTTTTTACCTTTTTTTCAAAATTGTAAATTTCATGTTCATGGTTGGATTCATTGTACCCTTTTTGGAAAGTCAAAATTTCAGGATTAGGTTAAGAAATGAGAAAATTCGTCCCCAAGTTAGTGTCTTTACATTATAATCAAGCGATTTGGACAATTTTTACTTACAGTTGTTTTTTTGTTAGCTTTGTTAAAAAATGTTGGGTCAAAAAGTTTTTGGGTTGTAATTTTTGGTTAAAATTAATGCCAAATTTGGATTCTCTTATCCATTTCCTTTCCAAAAATTCTCAAATAGCTCGATTATGATGTAAAGTTTCAGGATTAGTCAAAATTAGTCAAAAAGTCAAAATTTCAGGATTAGGTTTAAAAATGAGAAAATTCGTCCCCAAGTTAGTGTCTTTACATTATAATCAAGCGATTTGGACAATTTTTACTTACAGTTTTTTTTTTTGTTAGCTTTGTTAAAAAATGTTGGGTCGAAAAGTTTTTTGGTTGTAATTTTTGGTTAAAATTAATGCCAAATTTGGATTCTCTTATCCATTTCCTTTCCAAAAATGCTCAAATAGCTCGATTATGATGTAAAGTTTCAGGATTAGTCAAAATTAGTCAAAATTAGTCAAAAAGTCAAAATTTCAGGATTAGGTTAAAAAATGAGAAAATTCGTCCCCAAGTTAGTGTTTTTACATTATAATCAAGCGATTTGGACAATTTTTACTCACAGTTATTTTTGTTAGCTTTGTTAAAAAATGTTAGGTCAAAAAGGTTTTTTGTTGTAATTTTTGGTTAAAATTGATGCCAAATTTGGATTCTCTTATCTCCTTTCCAAAAATGCTCAAATAGCTTGATTATGATGTAAAGTTTAAAAATTTGGAAAAATCACTTTTTTTGCACTTTTTGGTCAAAATTTCAAACAAAATTGGATTAGGTTAAAAAATGAGAAAATTCGTCCCCAAGTTAGTGTCTTTACATTATAATCAAGCGATTTGGACAATTTTAAATAAAATACAATTTTTTATTTTTGTTAGCTTTGTTAAAAAATGTTGGGTCAAAAAGGGTTTTTTGTTTGTGATTTTTTCAACAACAACAACAAAATTAAAATTGTTGGTTAAAATTAACGCTAAATTTGGATTCTTTCATCCATTTCCTTTATAAAAAATGCCCAAATCGCTTGATTATGATGTAGAGTTTTAAAAATTAGAAAAATCACCTTTTTAGCACTTTTTGGTCAAAATTGAGAAATTCGTCCCTAAGTTAGTGTCTTTACATTATAATCAAGCGATTTGGACATGTTGTACTCAAAATTATTTTTGTAAGCTTTGTTAAAAAATGTTGGGTCAAAAAGTATTTTTTTGTTTGTGATTTTTTCAAATTTGGACATTTTTTAGAGCACTCACAAAATAAAATCCCCTTTTATTTAATGTCCCCGAATGTGTGCCCTCCTTGGATACACCATTTTCAATTTTACCCCTAAATTGAAGAATTGGTAATGAAAAATCCACCACTATAAAGTTTGTTTTCTGGTGCTATTTATATGCACATCCTATTAATAATAAGGCTTGATTGTGTATCTAAATTGTAATCATTGCGTTATTAGAAGGCCTACCATTGATCATGTTCACTATTGCTAGGCCTACTTAAAATCTGTTATGAGATGTTTACTCAGAAGTGTTAATCTTATCCGATAGGTGATAGTTTAAAAAACCTTCTTCGTAGGTAATCCACTTATCTTTTCTTTGTTATTATTGTCTTCTTGTTGATCATCTGCTCAATATTTTTGGAAGAGGTCACTACAGGGCAGACGACGTTATGTGAGCTAGAGGACGTTATCAAAAACCTTTGTCTAATAATGGGCTCTTGGCTAGATAACGGGCTGTTCATACGCCGTGACCAGAATATTGACCTCTTCCTACAAAATAAAGGGCTGATGCAACAATAGAAAGACAATAGATAATAATGAAAGGAAAGGTGGCTAGACGTGTATATATGGATAACAGAGTGCTGATCTTTTAATAAAGCTGTTACAGACCTTAGCCCAGCAGAAAATGGCTGACACCAAAGTGCCTCTATAAACATAAAGCGTTAAATATTAAAAATTATAATTGCAATATGGTCCACGTCAGAATTTTACAGTAAAGTAAAGTATAGGTTAACACTTGGAATATGCGTCAATTAATTTTGTAAGGGGACGATGCTGATTAATGTGGATATTTACCTCGCTAGTTACTATTTTGGTGTTACTCGCCAGTTATGCTCTCAGAATTACATCGTTAGTACATGTAGTAAGTTACGCTACAGTTAGGGCATAACTACTAGGGAGGTAGCTTACCTCCCTATTGAGTTACGCCAGTTTGGTGCACTCGGCCGATAGGGTCTTTAAGAAAAACATGAGAGGACTGAAAATTACGTCAATCATACTACAGGCAGCAGGATTTGTTAAAGACCCTCATTTGACAACATAAGCATTTCATTGTACTATATATAATGTCAATAGGAACCAGTAGACACTGGTGGCAGAAACTGGTGTCCGGTTTCCAAATCCAAATAAATTGGATGATGGTCCTCACATTTAAGTAATGTTTCACTACTACGTCGGTGCCTTCTTCAGACCGACATCTCTGTCCACTGCTCACACGCTTTCCATAGCATAGAATACCGAGTACCATCATAATTATACTTGTATTGCATTGTGCACAAATCTCTCTCTAATTTGTTAAATAACGATCCAACAGTATTTAGGGCAAAAGGATTTCTCTTTTTGTTTCAGATGGCTGCGTCACTGCACGCTCAACCTGCTGATATCCCAGCCCATGACATCACATCCTGCAACAAATGCCATCAACTCCTGAAAAGTCCAAAGACATTGCCATGCATGCATTCCTATTGCGCTGCTTGCTTAGAGGAAAAAGTTACGACATCGAAGAAGTCGATAGAGTGTCTTGTTTGCAGTCAAGAATTCGATTTACCCGCCAATGGCATAGAAGGCCTGATACCACTGGCTATAGTTGAACGATTGACGGAGCAAAAAGTTACGCAGGAGCTATTAATGACAAGTGAGCCCATCTCTTGTACAGCGTGTGTTGGGTCGATGTCGTATGGTACGTAAAGTTCTTTTTCTCTTTGTCGAATAATTGGCTGACAGTTGAAATCCATACACCCCGTATGGAAGACATGGCCTTAAAGGAACACGAAGAGATGTGATGTGTTTTTAATAAAAACGGAGAGTTGCAAATTTTTACAATTGCATTGGGCTATTCCAGAAAATAGGTGCACACCCCCTATAGAGGGGTATTTTTTCAAATCTGAAAATTCCCGGATTTCCCAGAGCAACTTTCAAACAAATCTGGATTTCCGGTTCATATTGATCTCAAATAAATCTGGATTTCCGTCTCTATTGGATGCAAATTCTTCGGAAATCGCATCGAAGGAGAGAAAATTCTGGAATTCCAATGCTTCTGTGGGGGAAAAGTCTGGATTTCCAACGCTTCGGGAGGAGAAAAGTTCGGATTTCCGATTAACACTTGAAGCTAAAAAGTCCGAAAATCCAAACCCCACTATAGGGGGTGTGCATCTTTTTTCTGGAATAGCTCTTTACATGTATGAACTTACACCTGTAAGGATTAAGAAAAATCAGCCCTTTTTGTACAACAAAACGTCAATCAAATATTCTGATCTTACGGCTCAGATCAGAATTTCACACTATAGTTGGGGAGCAAAGGTCCTCCGGTCCCGGTTTAGGCTGACACAGGGAGTTACATACCAAAATGTTCTTTGAAGCTGGTAAAATTAAAACCTAGGTGGACATCCTTGCCAACTTTGTTGGTTGATTGACCTTGACCTTGATTTAGAGTGCAATGTCACATGTGTTTCAGTGTGTTTCAAAACCATGTGTGCTCCCCAGATAGCTCTATAAACAGTCATAATATGAATATGTTGGGTATTAAGGCTGCATTTGTGATTTCGTTATTCATGTTAGTGGTAACAGCAAAAAATGACCATTATTAACATTCATCTTGAATTCTGAAGTAAATTATAATTATTTAAAAGAATCTTCAACATTACTTCCTGTCCCTGGGGGTGTAGATTTCAAATGGAGTCACTCGTGCAGTTTGAAATTCACGCTCCCTGTGGGGAAGATTAAGTTAAATGTCTTCCATAGGGGGTAGGGGTGGATTTCAAATCGTATACTAAGAATAGCCCAATATTAAAGTTAGTACAATAATTCGGAATGTAACTTTGTCCAAAACAATGTAAACCAAGTATGGGTCTTATTATGAACAATGGCATATCAAGAGAGGGCAGGGGGCATCTCCCCTGCCAGAAGGCTTGTTCCCCTGATACTGATGAAATGACAAACTTGTACATTAACAAAAAATCAGTCGATTATGCTCCCCTGAGCACAGGCCTGTCCCATCTCGTGCCCCCCCCCCCCCCCCCCCCCCCCCCACCCAATTCAGGACCCTAGTTACGCCACTCATTAGGAAGGATTTTATTTTTGTATCTATACATCTTTAATATACAACCGTTCTAAATATATGGTCGACATAGGAAAATATTATAATTTGCATTTACTTTAATCAAAGCTTTGAAATCTTTTGACTTTATTGTTGATTCACGGTGGTAAAGAAAGGATCAAAGTGTCTTATTGGTAGATCTAACCACCGTTTATTTACTGACACAAAATCTAAATTCAAACCTGGTGTAACTCATTTTATGCAAATGGACCTTTGTATCGTACTTTGGATTTAAATAGCGAGATAATAGTTAACGCTTTCCACGCGGCAGTCGTCAGCAGACGACCATTCCAAAATTTAACAAAACGTTTCAAAACTGTCAACATTATTGAATTGCATTACCATATTTGGAATGACCATGACAAATGCATTATAAATAAGAACAAATTAATAATCTTCAATTAGTAATTCTTAAGATAGACCTTGGAAGTTGGGAAAGGTTTCTGGACAAAAAAAGCCTGTTAATGTTGGAGCCGCGCGTAAAGTGTTAATTATTTAAATAAACTTATAATTTCTTATACATCGAAATTGCATATATATGAACATTGTAACGTGTTTGTGACTTATTTTAAATAATTTACAATGTTTGTTGTTTATTTTTTTAAATAGAAAAGACTGATACCAATTTTGTCACGCCAGAAGCTGTCGCTCGATGTACCGATTGTGAAGACTACTTGTGCACAAGATGTGTTGCGGTACACAGGTCACAAAGACTGATGAAGGACCATCCTATATTTACGCTTGATGAACTGCGCACTGGCAAGGTCTCACCAATCGGCTCTTCTGAGCAGAAGATATGTGCGAAGCACAAGGGCAAAGCACTGCTGTGTTACTGCGACACCTGCGAGGAACCAATCTGCCTACAGTGCACTGTCGGGGCTCATCCACATTCAGACCACAAACAGGTCGAATTAGAAGAAGCTGCGAAAGACAGGATGGATACACTTCGGCAGCTACAGAGCGCCTGTGAGAATAACGTGAACGAAGTTGGGAATGCCATCGACGAAATAGGGAAAGTGAAGCGTGAATACAGTCTAGCCGTTTCTGAAGCTAGAGTTATGATTCGGAAAACCGCGGAGAATGCAAAAACCTTGTTCATGCAACGTCTGGAAGAAGCTCGCAAGATTACCGAAGACGAGTTAGACAAAATAGTTCAAGAACAACAGCAAACAGTCAGAGACACCGAAAACAAATTATTATCAGTGAAGTCTCGCATATCAGCAGCAACTATGATATCGAAAACTTTGATTGACAACGGGTCTGATTACGAAGTCACATCGGCCTACTCAACTCTCCAAACTACATTAAATGACCTCTCCATTGTAAAGACTGGCAACGGAAACATGAAGTTAAAGAAAGTGACCTTTGAACCAAACGCCCAGATTTGTCCAGAAAATGTTACAATAGGGCGCGTAACTGGAGAAGGTTCTGAACTACCACAACTACGTCGACGTGTGATGAAGGATGCATCTCTATTAAAAGAATTTGGTAAAACCTCATCTGCTACTGCATACGATGTATGTACTATACCATCAGGTGATGTCGCTGTGACCAACCTTTGGGAGGCAAAGGTCAATGTGTTTAACAATGAAGGCACGTTGAAATTGTCCTTCAATGTCAATACCGGTGTCGATACAGCAGGATCTTGCAATCCGTGGTGTATTCGCATTGGCTCTAATGATCTCTTTTACGTTACTGATCACAACTCACCGTACGTTAGGATATTCGATATGCAAGGCACCTACACGCGCTCGTTTCACACCGTTTCACCAGAAAATGTGTTGTATTCTACCAGCGGATCAAGCATTTTATGCGGCCTGTGTTTTGATTCAGAAGACAATGTGCTGGTCGGCAATGGTACGCATAACTTCATAAGTCGCCATTCCCTCGACGGGACACATTTGTCAAGCATCAAAGTGGGAATCTCACCCTACTCCCTTGCTGTTACACCCAAAGATCAAATAGTTGTCAGCAACCGCATCAGCGACGTTAAAATACTGGATGGAGAAGGGAACGTCCTGGTCAACGTTATCAAGCCGAACCATGTTGCATCGTGGAATCCTGCAGGTGTTGTCGCTGGAAAGATATACTACTGTAATGACGATGTCGAGAAGCAGGAGTTGTTTATCGCTGACCGTGGAAATGGACAAGCTGTCTATCGCTACACGACTTCCGGTAAATACGTCAACAGTGTCACAACAGCGGTGTCAAACGTATACGGGTTGGCGTTATCGGAAGACGAACAACACCTGTACGTGGCAGATACTACATCGGTGAAATGCTTCGACATCTGAATGAATTGTAACATAAAGGAATTTCCAAATCGAAAAAAGACATTATCAAACTTCGTGGCAAACACTATCCCCGTAATTATCTTTTTATCTATATAGGCCTAACCAGGCCTATGACTTTCATATCTGCCCATTGTTCAGATTTTGTTCAGTATAGCGCACTCTATAAAACCTTCACCCGGAAGTTACAGCGTAAACTGTCAATCATTCGTTGTAAATGACTATTCAGTCATGACTATTCATGACCTCACATCATGTGATCGTCGCGATCCGACGTCCTTCCTAACTGATCTGATTACAATATTCATAAAATGCAAATAGCGCAACGCCCCTCCTCTGTCACTGCCAGACGAAGCCATCCACAATTTAAAATTCTGTTCTACGTAAATTAATTTCAAATAACCAATTCTGAATGTTTCGTGCCATATAAGAACTAAATTCTGCCATCATCAAAGCAAATCAGTTCTACTCTAAATCACAATCAGCTTTTTTTACCCTTGATGTACTATTTTGTGTCACAAATCATGTTTTGAGGGGTTTTGAGCCGATAAAATCAACCCCGTCTTAGGTCGTCTGGTTTGCTACGACCATGATAGTGCGCCCCCTATAAAAGCTTCACCCGTGAATTTGGTTTTAGTAGGCGAAATTTTGTGGGAGGAGTGTCCTCTCCCATTATATAAGCTCCCTGGCCTAACTGACCGTCCTACTGTTCTTTGTAAATGTGGGACTATTTCGTTTTCAAATGATAATGAATATGACTACGAATATATAAATATTTGAATTCATATCAGAGACTAAGTTATTAAAGGGACACTAAGAGATGTGTTGACTGCTGCGCCCTCAATTAGGATAAAAACCGGGATTTCTACATATTTACAATTATATCACATACTCAAACTTACAGCTGTAAGGATTAAGAAAAATCAGCGGTCTTTGTGTAAATAAAACGTCGTTTCAAAATAGTCCATCCTGGCTCGGAGAGCATTTTATGGTAAACAGCGTTACGCTATTTTTCTTTTCGATTCAAATTACATACGATATCACGAGGGGCATTCAATAAATACCTGCAACCATTGAAAATCTCTGCCGGAACCGGAACTCTTGACACAGACCAATGATCGTATGACCTGGAGAGCAATAGTTGCGCGCGCAATGGCAACATAGCCGGAAAGCGTAGACGATGATGATGA
Source organism: Ophiura sarsii (assembly GCA_035610835.1). NCBI lineage: Eukaryota > Metazoa > Echinodermata > Ophiuroidea > Amphilepidida > Ophiuridae > Ophiura > Ophiura sarsii. The sequence goes on along the minus strand of CM069458.1, from coordinate 45,359,371 downwards.
TGATGAACCGTGACATGTGTCAATAAAATAAACTGATGATACTTAAACTGCAAGTCTTATCCCTATCCCACGGAAAATTTCAAACACATGGGTCATTTCTATCACGTAATTTCAGTACTATAAACATCATGTTCTCTGGGCACTGAAATTGACAAGAATCAGCATTATAAATGAAGCGCCAATCTTGATGCATACCATAAACTTGTCTTTCCAATTTCCCGCCATTGTAACATTTAATTCCCTAACCAGTGCCCTGAGATCACGGTATTCACAGTGCTGAGATGTAATGATAGAAATGACCTACGTGTTCGAAATTTTCTGTGAGAAAAGAGTAAGACTTACAGTTTAAGTATTATAAGTTTATTTTACTGACACGTGTCACGGTTCAGAGATTTTCAATGGTTGCAGGTATTTATTGAATGCCCCTCGTACATACACAGGAAAATATAAGTGAGTCATTATCGTAAAATTAGTCACTACACGGACAAAATGACTCATTTTGAGCCATAGTGTGTCACTATACGGACAAAATGACTCATTTTTCGATGATGACTCACTTTTTTTCTTTCTGTGTAGAGGGCGTTTTTAAAAAAGGTTTTAATCAATAGCGATGATATTTAAACATTGTTTTAATCAAATTTTGCTGGTTTTTTGTGAGAAGAAACAACAATAATGGCCAATATAATGATTATAATTTTGTATAAAAAATAAATTCTTAAACATCTTTTAGCACTCCTTTAATATGCTGTATCAATGGCCGGTAGTCTCAGGAATAGCCTCCGTAATGTTTCGTCGTATAATCCATATAAAAGTATCAGTGGCGTAACAGCGCTCAGCAGGAAATTCAAACCTACCCACCAGGAAAAATAGGGGGAAGGGAAAAGAGGAAAAGAAGGGTGAAAGGGAAAGAAAAGAGAGAGAGAAAGGAAAAAGGGAGGAAAAAGAAAAAGGAAAAGGCGAAAAAAGGGGAAGAAAGAAAAGAAGAAAGGGAAAGAAAGAAAGAAAGAATTTGGCAGTACAAAAAGCACAACAGTCAACAAGTCTTTTTGTACTGCTAAATTTTGTGACCGTGCGAAAAATTCTGACCGTGCGAATTTTTTTGACCCTACCCCCCCCCCCCCTCCCCCCCCCCCCCCCAACCCCCCCCCCCCCCCCACACTTACGTGATTCACGAGGTGACTGACTGGGGGAAAATTTGGGGCAACCTTTTATGAAAAATGCCGGGACGGAATTATTCTAACCAGGAATTTTTTTGGCTGTGCCCCCCCCCCCCTGACAACCAACCTCTGTTACGCCCCTGAAAAGTATACATGTTATTGAAGGGAAGTCTTCAATAGATAAATTTGCTCTAAAAGTGACCGTATTTGAAAAATTCCATCAAGGCCTGGGGTCAAAATGTGTCGTTTATTGTAGGAGAGTCTAGAGAGCGGGGCGTGTCCACCCCATTTTCATTTGAAATGGCCTAAAGACGGCAATTTTGAAGATTGAATGGACCTATTGACATTAAATGAAAGCAGGCCCGTAACCAGGTTTTTGGTGGGGGCGTTTTTTCCGGAAAAGGTACGTTGGTACCTAAAATATCGTAAAAGGTTGTCTCCAAAAACATAGGGAGGAGTGCGCGTTTTATTTATTTTTAAAGTACATTAGTACGTGCACACAAAAGGTACATTGGTACACAAAAAAGGTACATCGTAAAATGTGGAGGGTTACGGGCCTGAATGTAAGATTAATATCTTGGCTATACATACGACTACAATTTCAGTACCATAGGCCTTACTGTAAAGGGATGAGTAAAGTATGAAGACACTGGTGTCTCAAAATGGTGAACTTGCACCACCCGGGGCAGGTTCGTCCATAGGCCGGGCAAGTTCGCCATGGCTTCATAATTAGGCTTCATAAACTAGTACGTATCAAATAGATATAGGCCTACACATTAATTGTTATGCGATGTGGTTTTCTTCCAAAATAAAATTTACGGAGTCCAAAATTTAAGGGTGGGGTCATTTTTGCGGAATATACTCGTTTAGAATTTTATAATGATAATAAATACCACATTTTTTAAAACACTATATTCCAATTTTAGTGCTTAATCCATTCCAGATAGCTATTTTTATGATTACAAATAGGCTACAGGAGGTTAATTACAGTTTTGAAATTATACAAAATCTTAATCATGTAAATCCCATTGGCAAACATGCCCATCATGAAAGGGCGAATGTTCACCCCAGCACAATAAGTACATTGACCCGATAACCACTTAAGTCCCACATACATTGACGGGTTTATAACTGCATCAAATCCATAACCAATCCCATACCTACCTAATGATGATTTACATTGAAATCTTCTGTACGAATATCTTTAGGAAAAAATCAAAAATGGAAGCAAATTCACTTTATAATGCAAAGACAACTACGGTATATTAAGCAGTGTATGGCTTTATGGTTTGTTTGCTAGAATGCCAGTAGAACAAGGTTTGTTGTACCCTATTGGAAAAATAATGAACTTAACTAACAAATAGGACTAACTTTGCAATTCAATTGGATTTTTTCCATTCTGTAGGGGAACTACAGGGTGTCCCTAAAAAAAGAGTGCACATAATTGCGCAACTTGTTTACCATGAAAGAGGAAGCACTTAGCTTTAGCTGTTTATTAAGACTGAGGAACAAAAATGAATCAATTAACAGAAAATGTTGTCCTTGGAAAGGGATTTCTACAAGTTATTGTGGGACGTCATCGATGTGTTACTTTGCCCTGCAACTTCTTAGTCTTCCAGAATGTTCTTAATTCATATTGGTGCTGTACCATTTACCAAGTATTTCCGATACTCATTTATAGGTGGTACGTGAGTGTTTGGGAAATGAATGGCAAACTCTTTGATGATTTCAGCTGGACTTCTCGTTTCATGATATTTTAATACCATGAACATGAACACCCTCTCTTCTTATGTAAATTAAGGCCGCACCCCGCCATATGGACGTATGCTTGTTTTTAAAATGTATAGGCCCAATGAACATTTTGTGAAACCTCTTCAAAAGGACTGGTTCGAATCATGTAACAAATATATTTATATTCAGTTCTGCTTGGATACACAGACACTCATTCTATTATTTCTTCTTCTTCTTCGGCCTCCGTCAGATATGACGATTGGCTGCCATACGATCACATCTCCGGATCATCTTTCTCCAAGCTACTCTGTCTTGTGCCAGACGCTTGGCCTTTATAAGACTCATACCAGTCCATTCCTTGATGTTGTCAAACCATTGTTTCCTTTGACGACCTCTTTTCCTGCTGCCTTCCACTTTCCCTTCTATGATGTGGAGTACCAGTAAGCTACCACTGCCTCTAATGATGTGCCCGAAGTAGGCCAGCTTTCTTTTGATAAGCTCTCCTAGCATTTGTCTCTTTACACCAAGTTCTTTCAGGATACTTATGTTGGTTCTTTTCTCCTTCCAGTTAACTCTTATCATTCTTCTCCAGATCCACATTTCAGCAGCCATTATGCGATTTTCATCTGCTTTGATTAGAGTCCATCCCTCCAGACCGTAAAGGAGCACGCTCCATACCAATGCTTTTACAATCTTTGTTTTAAGGTTTGTTGTGAGGTTGCGGTCATTCCATAGGTCCTGGAGTTCTATCATCCTTCCCTTGGCCATTCCGATTCTAGCTCTTATATCAGCTGTGCAACTGGCAGATGTGGTTTTCACAGAGCCTAGGTATTTGAAGCGACTGACTTGTTCAACATCCTCACCATCTATTGAGATATTATGCACAGGCTGTTCTTCTCCAGTTGTTAGAAGTTTTGTCTTTTTGACATTGAGCTTGAGATTTAGCTTCCTGCCTGCATCATTTACGGCTGATGTTAGCCTCTCGATGTCTTCTTCAGAGGTTTCAAAAAGTGCAGTGTCATCGGCACATCTGAGATTTGAAATTGGTGTACCGCCTACTTTTATCCCATACTGGTTTACATCAGCGTCTCTCATGACTTTTTCTGTGTAGGAGACGAACATGTGTGGTGAAGCAATACATCCCTGCCTCACACCTTGACCTAGGTTGAATTCATCTGTGTTTTCACCATTCCATCTGATCTTTGCCTTCTGATTCACATAGAGGGATTGAAGCAGTGCTACAAGATGTGCTGGAAATCCCATCTCTATCATTGCAGAGAAAAGCTTGATGTGGCTCACAGAGTCAAATGCTTTAGAATAACCTATGAACATGATGAAAGCTTTCTGACCTATTGCAATGATTTTCTCCATCAAGATCTGCAGACAAACCAGCATATCGACAGTACCTCTGCCTTTCCTGTAGGCGGCTTGCTCTTCTGGAAGTTCTTGATCTAGTTTGGCTTTCAGGCGTAAGATAATGATCATCAGTAGCACCTTACTTGTATGGCTGATGAGGGCAATTGTCCTGTAGTTGGAGCACTGTTTGGGGTCGCCTGATTTGAACAGCATGACAAATTCTTGCACTTTCCAGTCATTTGGCCAGTCGCATTTGATCCAGATGCATGTACATAACTGATGTAGTGCTTTAAGTCCGTGCTGGCCTGTTGATTTTATGAGCTCAGCAGAAATCCCATCAAGGCCTGGTGATTTCCCATCCTTGAGTTTCTTGACAGCATACATCACTTCATCCATTAGCGGTGGAGGTTCCATGTCATCGTCAAATGCTCTGTTCATTTTTGTCAATGGTGTTTCTCCATCTGGACTTTCAAAGAGTGGGGCACCGTACTCTCTCCATCTGTTCATGATATTTGATGGTTCACTTATCACTGCTCCATCTGTGTTTTTTACACATGCTTGGTTTGATGGAGTGGATTTATTTCGGAGTGATCTGATCTGATTGAACATTGCTTTGGATTTTCTATTATTTAAACATATTCAATAATACAAACATATTATTTTGCATAACACTGGTGAAGGGCAATCGTACAGGTGGAATTTGTATCTTAGGAGTAAACCTTTGAAACTGTAAATTGGCACAACGTCGATTGTGGGTAGCTTTAGGGATTGACAAATCCAAATCAGATGAAATAAGCAGCATTTGAATTTACTCGTTCCATTACACATCTTACACCAAATTATATAACTTCATGGTCCATAAGTTGGTTAAATACATGCACCTTTTTTAGGGACACCCTGCATGTAATTTGCTAAATTGGAAGACAACTGTCTTTGGCTCTTGTGTATGTATGGGTGTTACCTTTGAGTAAGATATTCATGAATGGATTAAAACTCAGCATACAAACTGCCGCTCATAAATAATGGCCCTCGATTATGTCTTGTTATATCCTAGAAATTGCATCTCCTATAAACAAACTATTGATTATTTTGACTAGTTACGATGTTGTTTGCGTGCATGATATACATTATATAGTTCTTCTTCATAAATTCATGTTTGGTGCAGATTAGGATCATTAGATTTCATAGAAAACCCGATAAAAAGAGACAAGTCAAAACCTACGCAGTGAAACCCCATAAACATTTCCCTCAATATATACTAATGAGCTCATTATCACCATCATCGCGCTATAGGAATGTTTTCTAACACCTCCGACAAAATCAGTTTTAATACTAGTAACTAGTTCATAAATTCACAAATGCAATATCATCTGTATGGATGCGCAGTACTCCTCATGAATGCATTACGCTACAAGGCCCGCTTAGCAGCGCTATAAATTGTTGCCCTAAAAACCGGCACCAAATTTAAATATTCGCCTTCCATCAAAGCTGGTTGCTATATGACATAATTCTCGTGTGCAACCAACCGGCTGTATTGCAACGCCCATTGAGTAGTTTAAACGCATGAGTGTGGATTTAATTTGCAGCATAATGGAAACTCACCCATGCAGTTAGCAAGTACCGCTCGAATTTAAATATACAACCAGGCAATCCTCTCTTAGTAATTGATAACAATAGGTTTACCAGACCGAACTAATAGCGCTCCTAAGCGGGCAATTTATGTCATGCTAAAATATGGTAATTTTCTAAGGAGGTAATTTGGATTTTCCAGAAAAACCTGAGATAATTTAAATATTTTGGTTGTGTCCAAAACACGACAACCACACAGTTTGTCTGTATTTCACATGAGGCAGCACCACAGAATTATAATTATGTGTGGTGCTGCCTCATGTGAAATACAGACAAACTGTGTGATCCGAGTGACATTATTAAATTAAATCTATGGGCAGCACACAGCTCCAGCAGGTTTTAAATTTACCGCGACAATGATATGCATGCCACTCACCACAATACAATGCACATTTTGCGACGGTCACTCAGATCAGTTGTGCCATGTTTTTAGAACAACAAAGCCCAACATCATATACCACCATTCTAGACAAACCCGACGTTATTGCCAGCTGTGTTTTATTTGGGCGACCCTCGGACTTTGACGGCTTACCCTCAATTTGTTTCCGTCAACATGAGCGCAAGGGATGTAAAAGCGATCACCTTTTCGCCCTAGGTCAGTCCTTTGAAAACGCAACCCCCACCCCCCAATTTGGAGGACGAGGGTTGTCTAACTGGTAACACTCAGTAAAATGGTGTCAAGTCATTCGGAGAAATTGAGATCCGTCCCTCCAATCCTCCACCGAGGGAGTTCTGCACGCGCCACTGAGGGAATTCACATACACGAGAAATTTAGGCTATACGTTGTTTTCAATTTTTCTATAGTTAAGTTTTCCGACGCGCATGCAAGGAGAACAGAGTTGCCGGCCGAAAATTGTATGCATCATTTATGGTTTTATGGTCATTTTTATGCGGGAGTCCATCCTTACTTAATGGTAGGTTGGCTTTGCAATCGGGACAACCAATCACTGTTAGTGTTATTATTGTCATCAAATTGTGAATCTTGGTATGTACAAGGTGAAATCTAGTTATCAAAAATTCCTGTTATTTTTATGCGGGAGTCCTTTTTTACTTAATGGTAGGTTGGCTTTGCAATCAGGACAACCAATCCCTGTTAGTGTTATTGTCATCAAATTGTGAATCTTTGTATGTTACTTCACGCATCACGCACAAGGCTCAGAGCCAATTTTGTAGCTCATTATATAAATAATCTTGTCAAATCGTTGTAAAGGTGGCCGTGGCCGATGCGCGTGCGAATTTAAATGTGATACTGTTTGATATAAATAAATGATAAAAGAGTTGTGGTAGGCAGCCAAATTGCTACCAATACCAGATCGGTGTGTTGTTTCTCCTCAAACTTTTCTGCGGGCAACTGAAGAATAATAATTTACCAAAATATAACATTTTGAGTTGCAAGTTAGTATATAAAAATAAACATTTTGATACCCATTGGAAACACTTATCAGGGGACTGTGGTCTATTTAATAATGTTCCATTAAGTGGTGATTCCTCCCTGCTTGTAATTTTAATCAGTGAATTCACCGACTGCTTTTGATGGTTTTTTGTCCATCCAATATGTCATTTAATACAAAATTAACTTATTTTCTTCTAAGTCAATCGTACACCATGAAGAAATCCTGAAGAAATTCAGGGTCTATGAGTCAATCAAAGGTTGATATGGCATCATTTCTGCACTTTTGGTGTAAATGCCAAAAGCTTTCAGGGGCTTTGTCCCCTGTACCCACAACTGGACCCCACGCCGCAACACTGACATCATGCTCCGCCATTTGTACGTTTTGATGGCACAATATTAATGAAGGCCTACGGAAAATTTCACCTTGAAATACGGAAGAAATATATAAGTTTTGTTCGGTCTTTCAGGGTTCTGTATTTTCTTTGTCAAAATATCTGTGTTACGCCTTTTTATTGAACGACTTTCCCTATGATAAAAATGGGGAAAAATTACAAGAAGAAAATGTCTTAATTTACAGAAATATGTGCCAGGAGAGCCCTCCTAGGGCCTTTAAAACGGCAGAGAACTATCGCGAATTATCAGGAAAATAAACCTGCTTTTCGCACATTTTCGTGGAAATAGACCCAATTGTAAAAAGGGACCCCATTATTAATATTATGGATTTTCTAGCATAAAATAATACCCCTTGTTAAGGGCCAAAATTCGCAATCCATCATCGCACCAAGGTCGTTACAATTTCGTTACTTGCCGCAATGTGTCATTAGGGTTCGAGATGTGACGTCACTTGCCGTTGTTTAGCCGTCAATAGTCGTTGACAGCGACTACCAACGAAATTGTGACGACCTCAAAACGACTAGATACGGCCGCGCACGGCATTGGAAACGTAAAGGAAATGAGGGTTACGGTCCCAACGAAATCTGAACGGAATCACAACGATTTTTTTTGCCGCCACAACATTTTCAACATGCTGAAAATATGCCGACGGACACGACTGATATTTCCGGCCGTCTGCGGTGGCTAGCGGATTTGTCAGCGACAACTGACGGCAACACAAGATGATTGGCGGGAAATTCAAAATTGCAATCCGCAGCTTACCGTAGCTGCCGTTGACCCCTCTCCGTCATGGTGTGATTTGACCGGGGTCATGGGTTAATGCACTGTGTGTGTAATTCTACATTCCCGGAAAACACCCTGTTCAAAGGCAGGCACAAAAAGGGGACTTGTTTAAGACATATTATTTGCAATTCTGAGGTGTGCAGTTCGATTTTCTTTCTCGAATTAATTAGAAAACCATCAATCTTAGAACATCTGAAATTTAGAATGAACTGCATACCTGGGAAAGTATGATGCCAAGGGCATATTTTTACACGTAAATCCAATACAAGAGTTCTGAAAATCGTCACAAATATGACGTCATAACCATTGCTTCGGGACAAAATGGCGCGGTACCCCACTCCCCCCCCCCCCCCCCCCCATCTAGTTGGTACCATGTACACGCGGTATTGCGTGATACAACACATTTTGATATCGCGATTCAACTACAATTGCACCTTGAATTGAAGGAATAGCACATTGACCTCAACAGTAAGGTGCAATTTTGCACCTCAATAACAATTTGATATGTACGCATGACTTTGACAAAGGTCGTCAGAATAATGATTATTTTGCATTACCATAGTACAAGTACCCATAAAAATGGAGTTTTGGCGACTGTTGTACACCTAGCACAAAAAGTCCCTGACCAGGTGCTTTGATGTTGGCTAATCCAAACTCAATAATCGGTACCTAAAATCTGAGATGTACATTAAATGGGAAAATGTCTCCTCCGTAGTTTGATACCGCATTAATAGAGATCGAATTGATACTTTTGAAGTTATGATGATTTCAAGTAACGACAACAAAGTTGCACTAGAATTGGTCTCCTATGGGATATCATTGTCCACTGTGTGCTATCTCAACCAGTCAGTTATGGGGATGAATGGGTAACAGGCATCGACGACAGGGAGTCGGTACACACACATTTTCAATGTTTAATAACACACTAAGCAAGGATATCCCATTGAAACCCACTTTTAGTGCAAAAATTGTTTTGGTAGTTGTGGTCGATTAAACAATCATAACATCAACAATATCCATTTCATATTATAAATGAAGTATCAAACTATGGAGAAAAAATTTGCTCATGAAATGTATATCGCAGATTTTTCGTATCGATTATTGGTTTTGGATTAGCCAACATCAAAGCTTAACAACGGATTAAATTCAAAAAATGATACTGACCCTGGAGTTGGTTTTCCAACTCCAGCGGTTTTAGAATGAAATAGTTTAGTTCCAATGTGTGATGAATTTTATGGGGTCATATAATCAAAATCCATTGTTACATTGAAACCAACGGAAATTCAAAATGTACGACCGTCGTGTCCGCCGTCGTCTGTCATATCAGTTGAAATTTTGGATGCCCTCTGTTGGTTAGAGACAACAAAACACAACAAACTCTGACAGGCATATAGTTTATGTAGTTAGCATTCATTTTAAAGAAATTTCATGCTGTTCTGCATTAAATATACTGTACTATTCTACGTATCTGCAGTTAAACGAGGCGTCCCATTTGTAAATAGGTACAGGTGACATCGTCGTAATAGCTAACATGCTGAAATGTTAACCTGGCCATTTACTTGAGCCTGGTACCATTGGGACCAGTGGCGTAACCAGCGGGGCAGGAGCCCCCCCCCCCCCCCCCGCCCCACTTGAAACCCTTGCCCCCCCCCCACCCCCGCTTGCCCCCCCCCAAATGAAATCAATCGGCGTGGGTGTGGAATGGAGCCCCCCTCCCTCCCATTTCAAGTCACTGCCCCTTCTTGCCCCCCCCCCCCCCCCCCAATGAAAAAGTCTAGTTACGCCACTGATTCGGACCTAACCGATCTGTACGGATCAACAAACAAATAAACAAGATTAAGGAGGCACGTCCCTTTAAAGTTGGAATATCAATAGACGGTGCCCACACATTTGCCATGCTCTGAGTCACAGTGTGGATCTGAGTGAATGTCAAAGAGGTCAAAGTACATGGTATTGCGTGATGTACATTTTTAAGTGATCTTCTGGTTTCGATGTAATTAATACTATATATGTAGTCACGTATTCTACTGAGTGCGAAGGGTGGCATTTACAAAAGTTCCTTTATTCATAACTGACTGTAGGACTGATACCTTCACCAAGAACATTGAACCAAGACTAGTTTGTGTAATTATATGCGGTTTATAGGTGACATCCTCTATAGTATATTATAGCCAAGTGCTGAAATAGACTAAGTTACCAGAGTTGGCCACTTGTTTGAGCCTGGTACCATTCGGACCTAACCGATCTGCACGGATTAAACGTATTAACAAACAAATAAACAAGATTGAGGAAGCACGTCCCTGGGAATATCAATAGACGGTGCCCACGCATTTGCCACGCTCTGTCGAGTGAATGTCAAAGAGGTCATTATACAGTATTGCGTGATACAATTACAATATATTTTCACGTGATCTTCCAGTTTCGTTGTAATTAATACACGTATGCTACTGAGTGCACATGGTGGCATATACACCAGTTCCTTATTCATACTAACTGACTGTAGGACTGATACCTTCACTAAGAACATTGGGCCATAGGACCCGACGTATAAAGAATAGTTTGTGTAATTATATGCGGTTTCTATTCACGAGCGATTCATAAGGTAGGTGAATATATTGTTGAATGTGGGCCTATATGAACATTTGTCCCGACATATGATAAATTTCAGTTACATTGACGAGCATGTCTTCCATATAAAAATACACCTATATATCATATCCTGATAAAGACATATTTTGATAACGGTGTTATTACAGTGATCGGACGTATCACATGTTAAAACAATAGTTGTACAGGGTGTATCAAAAAAATTAGGACACTTTTTGATGATGGTTTAAATCCTTGTTAAATCCCTGAAGCGTGACCAATTTTTATTTCAATGTAAAGTACAACCGATAAAGATAAAATCCTGAAGAGATGAGAAAAATCCATCATTAATTAAGGAAAGTGTGACCTCTTAGGCAAGGCAATCTATTTTGTAGTATGTACAATGGGCATTCACACAGTAACAGTAGAGTAACATGAACGCGCACACTATTTATGCCAATATCATGGTAATGAACCATCTACAGTGGGTTCGAGAACTTTTTTAATTTGCACAGAATATGCATGCATCTGATTTGTGGATTATTAAGCCAGTATTGATTTGTGCCAGAATTAAATAGATTACCAAACTAATCTTTGCTATTGACTGATAGATTATTTTCTATGCTTATAATTATTGTAACGTATTAAACGTAAACCATGTTATTTACTGGTCTATACATGTAAATCCCATTGTACAAACCAGTAAATGACATGATTTACGCAAATTATGCTAGTTTTCTTATTTTTCATCGGATTGATCTCATATTTTCAGGATATCATAATTATTAATTGGGCTTTACATTGAGACTAAATTGGTCATGGTCCAATGGTTATAACAAGTATTACACCGTCATGAAAAAGTGTCCTAATTTTTTGTTGTTGATACACCCTGTATTAGTGTTTTGTGCAACAAACCAGCAAATCAATTGTTTAATTACAACCGACCAAATTGTATCATACGTGACTATATAATATAATACCATTGACCATAAGTTTCGATAATATGGTAGGCCTATGTAATGTGTTCTAAAGTCAAGTCAAAAATTGAGACCGAATTCGTGTGCCATTACAGGAACAGGAAATAGTTACCAAACGGAAACAATGATCTATGAATAGTGATAATAATATTTGAAAAGAGTTGTGTTGTACGATTAAGATATACGCCTGACACCAAAAAATCCTGAATGTAATTGTAATTGGTATACAACTCTATTAAGATACATTGTTTATTTAAAAGAGCAAATGTCATTAAAATTTAGTGGATATTTTTAAAAGTTAGGGACCGTTCATTATATATGGGTGGGATGGTAATACGTTAATTAGTCTTTGTTACAAAATCAACTTTTGTAATTAAAAACATATGTCATTTCTTGGATGCTTTTCATTTCTTGGATGCTTTGAGTAGAGAAAGGCTCCTTGCAAAGAAGATTTCTTGTGCAGTCCAGCATGATTAGCGTCACTACCATACCAACATGACTTTTCACCAAAACAAACCGTGCCAAACATGTACTGTAGTAATTAGCAGCTGGAGGTCGTCTGGGCTTCCACCTTCTAATACATGGTACAGATAGACATAACTTTGCCAAAAATCTGAAAAAAGTTGAATCCCAACTAAAACATGTGTTATTAAAAACATAGAGGGTCTTTAAGAAAAACATGAGAGGACTGAAAATTACGTAAATTATACTACTGGCAGCAGAATTTCCTTAAAGACCCTCATTTGACCACGAAAGCATTTCATTGTACTATAATGTCAATAGGAACCAGTAGACACTGGTGACAGAAACAGGTGTCCGGTTTCCAAATCCAAATAAATTGGATGATGGTCCTCACTTTTAAGTAATGTTTCACGACTACGTCGGTGCCTTCTTCAGACCGACATCTCTGTCCACTCCTCGCTTTTAAGTAATGTTTCACTACTACGTCGGTGCCTTCTTCATACCCACATCTCTGTCCACCGCTCACACGCTTTCCATAGCATAGAATATCGAGTACCATCATATACTTGTATTGCATTGTGCACAAACCTCTCTCAAATTTGTTAAATAACGATCCAAAGTATTTAGGGCAATATGATTTCTCTTTTTGTTTCAGATGGCTGCGTTACTGCACGCTCAACCTGCTGATCGCCCAGCCCATGACATCACATCCTGCAACAAATGTCATCAACTCCTGAAAAATCCAAAGACATTGCCATGTCTGCATTCCTATTGCGCTGCTTGCTTGGAGGGAAAAGTTACGGCGTCAACGAAGTCGATAGAGTGTCTTGTTTGTTGTCAAGAATTCGATTTACCCGCCAATGGTATAGAAGGCCTGAAACCTCTGGCTATAGTTGAAAGATTGACAGAACAGAAAGTGACACAGGAGCGATTAATGACAAGTGAGCCGATCTCGTGTACAGCATGTGATGGGACGATGCAATATCGTACGTGTAGTCTCTTCCTCTTTGTCGAATGTAGAGTCGTGTGCTTTATTAAAATACATTATTCTGAACGTTACTATGCACAAAACAAGTTAAGCCATGCCTAAAATGAAGGACTTTTATGTATCTGCAAATCTTATTGCTATTTACATAGTTGGACATGGGGAATTATTATTATTGTCATTTACATTATCGAAGCTTTTACATATTTTGACGTTGTTGTTAATAAAAGGGGTAATGAAGAGCAACGGATCTCTTGGTAGGCACATAACCATCATTTATTTGAATAATGTCTAAATTTAGACCTGGTCTAACCAATTATATTCATACAAACCTTTGTACTTTGGATTAAAAATATATAGAGAAATAAGTTATTTTTGTTTCAATGTAATCTTCATTTCTAATCTATCGTAATTGCTCATGTGTAAATACTTTTACGATCGTGACTTATTTTAAATAATTAGCAATGATTTCTTTGATTTTTCTCTTAAACTAAAACACAGAAAAGATTGATACCAGTTCGGTCATGTCAGACGCTGTGGCTCGTTGTACCGAATGTGAAGACTACCTGTGCACAATATGTGTTGCTATACACAGGTCACAGATACGGATGAAGGACCATCCTATATTTACGCTTGATGAACTGCGCAATGGTAAGGTCTCACCAATCGGCTCTTCAGAGCAAAAGATCTGTGCAAAGCACAAGGGCGAAGCACTGCTGTTTTCTGCGACAACTGCGTAAAACCCATCTGCCGACAGTGCGTTGTGGTAGCTCATCGACATCCAGACCACAAGCAGGTGGAATTAGAAGAAGCTGCGAAAGACCGGATGGATACACTACGGCAGCTGCAGAGCGCCTGTGAGAATAACGTGAACGAAGTTGGTAAGGCCATCGATGAAATAGGGAGAGTGAAGCGTGAATACAGTCTAGCCGTTTCTGAAGCTAGAGTTATGATTCGGGAAACCGCGGAGAATGCAAAGACCTTGTTCAATCAACGACTGGAAAAAGCTCGCAATAATACCGATGAAGAGTTGGACAAAATAGATCAGGAACAACAGCAGACAATCAAAGCCACCGAGAATCATTTATTGTCAGTGAAGTCTCGCATATCAGCAGCAACTATGATATCGAAATCTTTGATTGACAACGGGTCTGACTACGAAGTGACATCGGCCTACTCAACTCTCCAAACCACATTAAATGACCTCTCCATTGTCAAGACTGACAACGGAAACATGAAGCTAAAGAAAGTGACCTTTGAACCAAACGCCCAGATTTGTCCAGACAAGATTGGGTGCGTGACAGGAGGTTCTCGTGAGATGATGGCTTCACGTCCACGTGAGATGAAGGCTTCTGGTACTTTACTGAAAGAATTTGGACGTAGCGGAAATGTCTTCAAGCAAGCACTTGACATGTGCGTTACATCTGCAGGAGATGTTGCAGTGACCGACCACTCCGCAGGAAAAGTTCACGTGTTTAGCAATGAAGGCACATTGAAATTGTCATTCAATGTCAATACCGGTGTCGATACAGCAGGATCTTGCAGTCCGTGGTGTATTCGCGTCGGCTCTAATGATCTATTTTACGTTACTGATTACTCATCCCCATACGTTAGGATATTCGATATGCAAGGTACATACACGCGCTCATTTCACACCGTGTCACCAGAAAATGTGTCGTATTCTACCAGTGGGTCAAGCAAGTTATGCGGCCTGTGTTTCGATTCAGAAGACAACGTTCTAGTCGGCAATATTACACATATCTTCATAAGTCGCCATTCTCTTGACGGTGCTCATTTGTCAAGCATCAAAGTGGGACTCTGGCCCAGTTTCATTGCTGTGACACCCGAAGATCAAATAGTTGTCAGCGGCAGTGGCCAAGTTAAAATACTGGATGGAGAAGGGAATGTCCTGATCAACGTTATCAATCCGAACCATGTCGAATCGTGGTATCCGCAAGGTGTTGTCGCTGGAAAGATATACAACTGTAATGATGATGTCGAGGAGCAGGAGTTGTTTATCGCTGACCGTAAAAATGAACACGCTCTCTATCGCTACACGGTTACCGGTAAATACGTCAACAGTGTCACAACAGCGGTGTCATGCATATACGGGATGGCGTTATCGGACGACGAGCAACACCTCTACGTGGCAGATCAGAAATCGGTGAAATGCTTTGACATCTGAATGAATTGTAACATAAAGGAATTTCCAAATCGAGAAGAAAGCATTATCAACCTTCATGGAAAACACAAATCCAGTAACCAGCCTTTATGTCACTGACAGTACGTTCTACTGTTCATTGTAAATATGAGACTACTTCGTTTTCAGAGATAATGAATATGACTACGAAGATATAAATATTTAAATTATATCAGAGACTAAGAGATGTTTCGAGATGTAGCGATGTGGTTGTCAACAAAACCGGCAAAAAATCGCATGGACGAAATCGCAAATGTATCATGCATGGTGACCCACCTTTGGTACGCCACTGAAAAAGGAATATTGTAAAATTGTACGGGGGCGCATGCCCGCTCCGCCGCCCCCTGTATCCCCCGCTGCAATTTGATTTTCTTCCAAAATGAAATGTAGGGGTCCAACATTTAAGGGTGGTAATTTTTGCGGAATATATTCGTTTAGAATTTTATAATGATAATAAAATATTACCACATTTTAAAACAGTATCTTCTATAATAGTGCTACTCCATTCCAGATAGCTATATTTATAATTACATATAGGCTACAAAAGGTAAATTACAATTTTGAAATTATAAAAGTTGTTAATCATGTAAATCCCATTGGCGAACATGCCCCATCATGAAAGGGCGAATGTGCCCCATAGCACAATGTACTTTGACCCGATAACCACGCATTGACGGGTGTATAACTGCATCAAATCTATAACCAATCCCAAACCTACCTGATGATAATTTACATTTAAATATTCTGTACGAATATATTTAGACAAAAATCAAAAATGTAAGTGTAAGTTTTTTGTCCCTTATTGGAAAAATAATGAACTAAACTAACAAAGAGGACTAACTTTACAATTTAATTGGATTTTTTCCCTTCTGTAGGGAAACTACTTTACTAAATTGGAAGGCAAATTCCTAGCCAACTGTCTTTGACTCTACATTTAGTCTATTTAATGGTGTTACCTATATCAGTAAGATATTCATAAATAGATTAAAACTCAGCATACGCTGCCGCTCATAAGTATTTGCCCCTTGATTATGTCCTGATATATCCTAGAAATTGCATCTTCTATGAACAAACTATTGATTATTTTGACTAGTGACGATGTTGTTTGTGTGCATTATACTAGACACAGGGTGCGTCATGGTACATAGAAGTTGACGCACCTCGGTAAAGTGACGCACCACTCCCGGGGGTTGTATAGTGCGTCTTACAACTGATAGGTGTATTATATATATAGCGATGGAAATACCCACATGACTTTCCACCCGGGGTTGAATAGGAACTACACACTTTGTGGACTTAGAATATGTCTAACCATCGGACGGTTACCGTCTATGTTCTAAACCAACTTTTACGAAAGAAAGTAATCAGTTGAAAAAGTGGTCGTAGTGGGAATCGAACCATGGACCTCTGCATTGTAAAGCATGTAACTCAACCTCTAGACTAGCGAGGGGTGGACTGGCCAAGACATAATTTTAATCGTTCTTATTATTACGGAATAAAGCTATACTAATCAGTATTAATAGAGCTGCGACACACATGATCGTCAACCCCAGTGGAAAGTCAGGTGGGTATTTCCACTACCGTACTGCTTATATATATTATATAGTTCTTCTTCATAAAATCATGTTTGTTGCTGATTATGATCATCAGATTTCATACAAAACCAGTGGCGTACCCAGAGGGGGGCCAGGTCCCCCCTGGAATAAGCCCGTCGGTAAATTCGAGCCCCCGTCGGTAGATTTGCGTATTTCACCATTCCATTTTTGGCTGGTTTTGTGGACAACCTATTGGTTACCCCCCCCCCCCCCCCCCCCCCCCCCCCCCACCCCACCCCACTTATTAAGATTTCAGCTGCTGACGAGGGGAAAATTGGCATGTTTTACGAAAAACAAATTGGAGTCTGTAAAAAAAATTGTCGGTAAATCATGCCTTTTGTCGGTACAACTATGGTCGCCCCCCCCGTTTCCAAAAGCTGGGTACGCCACTGTACAAAACCCGATAAAAGAGACAAGTCAAAACTTACACAGTGAAATCCCATAAACATTTGCCTCATTATAATATAGTCATTGAGCTCAAAATTGCCATCATTGCGCTATAAGAAAGTGTTCTATCACCTTCTCCGACAAAATCAGTTTTAATTCACAAATGCAATATCATATGTATGGATGCGCAGTACTCCTCATGAATGCCTAAAATATGGTAATTTTCTGAAGAGGTAATTTAGATTTTCCAGAAACCTGAAATATTTAAAAGTCAATTTAAATATTTTGGTTGTAGTAAAGCAGTGCACAAGTGCTACCGCAAGCATATAACGGACATCAAATGCAGCGCCCACTAGCGACCAGCTAAACAATAGGAGTCGAACCACGGCTAAATATCAATGGTCGCTTGCCCTGATGTCAATTGTCTAAAGCGAACTATTGGTAGTCAATATATTAGAAATTTGACAAATCAAATTTGTTGTGTAATGGTATGGATGTAATGAATATTAGTCAAACCACTATTATGGATGAGATGAGAGCCAAATGCCATTCCCCTGCAACATAATTGATTGATACAGATGAGTGAAAATTAACGTGTCGCAAAAAATTCAAAAATTCAACAAAATTAAAAATGTTTGCAACTTTCATTTCAAGATTTCTCTGCAATTTATGTATTAAAGAGAATGATTTCGTCCATAATACTTATTTATACATCAAGGAATATTTTGATAGCTTACTTATTGAAATTGATTCTATAAATCGTCTAATATCAATGCTCCCGTAAGTCCCAAAATATAAATAATTAAGTTGTCCCCGGTCAGTCCTTATATTTGGTCATATCCAAAACATTTTTAGTGAGTTCACACGCTTACCATAGGCCCATGAACAATGATGTCAATAAAGAAACAAACTAATACAACAACAAAGAGTTTCAACACATTTCCCAATCGACACTCTGCCCATCAATGACTAATTATCGGTGTTTGAACTCACGTCATCTTAGCATATCACACGCTACTACACATGAATGCCTTCATTGCATCACTGATCTATCTGCAGTCAAATCCGGCGCCACTACTGCACTGATACAATACATATACATGTACATGTATGTTCATCGGTTAAGCATGAGCGGGTAATTCGACTATGAATAGGGTTGCGATGTTTTAGAACTGACGGAAAATAAGATAGGGCGGTCGAGGACAACCAAACAATATTTTATTATTGGCCTTCAGGTATTTGGAAAATTTAGTCATGAATGATTAGTTCAATAGTTAAATGCGGTCACTTGGAGGCGCTGTATATAATGTCCCTAGTGTACCACTTGTGAGTGTCCAACCACGACAGATTGTGAGATGGTAACCCACTCTCTACCCTCGGACTTTTACAGCTTATAACCCTACCCCCGGGTACCCTCAATTTGTTTTCGTCAAAATGAGCGCAAAGGAATGTAAAAGCGAATACCCCCCCCCCCCCCTCCCCTCCCCCCAACCCCAACCCCCAACCCCAACCCCCACCTAGGACTAGGGTTGACGAACAGGTAACACAGTCAGTAAAATGGTGGTAAATTATTCGGGGAGATTGAGAACCCCTCCCATCTCCCACCGAGGGAGTTCTGCACGCGCCACTGAGGGAATTCACATACACGAGAAATTTAGGCTATACGTTGTTTTCAATTTTTCTATAGCTAGCTGAAGAATAATAATTTCCAAAATACAACATTTTCAGTTGCTGCAAGTTAGTATTTAAAGTATACGTTGATACACATGGAGACACTTATCATGGGACTGTGGTCTATTTAATAATGTTATCTGTGAATTCAGTTCACCAATTGGTTTTGAGGGTCCTTTGTCCAAAAATGTCATTACCAAATTAACTGATTTTCTTCTAAGTCACTCGTACACCATGAAGAAATCTTGAAGAAATTCAGGGTGTATGAGTCAATCAACGGTTGAATTTGGCACCATTTCTGCACTTTTGGTTTAAATGCCAAGAGCTTCCAGGGACTAGTGTCCCCTGGACCCCTAACTAGACCCCACCCCGCAATTCTCATCATTTTTACGTTTTGATGGCACAATAATATCTGATTTAGCCCTACGGAAAATTTAAAATTGACATACGGAAGAAATATATGAGTTTTGTTTGGGACTTTGAGGGTTCTGTATTTTTCTTTGTCACCAAATCTGTCTTTTTTAACGACTTTCCCCATGATAAAAATGGGGCAAAAATTACGAGAAGAAAATGTCTTAATTGACAGAAATATGTGCCAGGAGAGCCCTCATATGGCCTTCAAAATGGCAGAGAACTATCGCGAATTATCGGGGAAATCGCAAATCTTCGTAAAAATAGACCCATTTGTAAAAAGGGACCCCATTATTATGGATTTTCCAGCACAAAAGAATACCCTTGTTTAGGGATTTTTTTGCAAAAAAAGCAACCCATTTGAGCGGCACATCCCCGTATAGCATATTAGGCGAGTACCCCCTCCCCCGGGTAAACAAAACAAATAAATAAAACTGACGCTGCACGTGCCTTTAAAGTTGGTACCATGTACATTATCAACTACTGTGTCCACGCTGTCAGTGAATGTCAAAAAGGTCAAAGTACACGGTATTGCGTGATACAAAACATTTTTGTTCACGTGATTTTCCGGTTTCGTTGTAATTGCTACATGTAGCTCACGTATTCTACTGATTGCAAAGGGTGGCGTAACATTTACAACAGTTCTTTTATTCATACTAACTGGTTGTACTAACCCTGCACTATAAAGAACATCGGCACATAGGACCCGACGTTTAAGAGTATTTGTGTAATTATATGCGGTTTCTATTCACGATCGAGCGATTGAGGTAGGTCATGTAGGTTTAGGTGAATAAAATTCGTCCATGCATAATACAGTTGCATTGACGAGCATGTACTGTAGAAACACATCTAATGTATATAATAGCCTAATAATTATTGTAATACGGTAGTTTGATAATTCTTCGGTGTTATTGCATAGTGATCGGCGTATACATAGCGTATCCGCCACCGTCACTATATTATGTTAAACAATATTTGTATTCGTTTTTTGTACACCAATTCAATTGTTTTATTACATTAAAAAACAATGTTTGGTTTTTAGAACTTTGTAGAAATAATTAAGAAAACAGTATTTCAAAATAATAAGTTGTACATCATAAAACAGACCACCAAAGTTTACCATACGTCACTTTGTAATACCAACGACCATACGTCACTTTGTAATACCACTGACCCATACGTCACTTCGTAATACCCCGACCATACGTAACTATGCAATACCACCAACCATACGTCACTTTGTAATACCCCGACCATACGTAACTATGCAATACCACCGACCATACGTCACTTTGTAATACCCCGACCATACGTAACTATGCAATACCACCAACCATACGTCACTTTGTAATACCCCGACCATGCGTAACTATGCAATACCACCGACCATACGTCACTCTGTCATACCACCAACCATACGTCACTATGTAATACCCCGACCATACGTCACTTTATAATACCACTGATGAATTACTGTATTCAGAAAGGTAGGTGAATACTATAGAGGTACAAGCAGGACTGCAGGGGTGTGCGACTCAACTGGCGATCTGAAGCTACTATTAGGTTTAACTTTGGTAATTGTCATATTTTTGGTGGCGCTGTTTGTCGTCTGTTTTAGGTACAGTAGACCATCCAAAGGCAATAAATGTGCTTTAAAAAAATGCATCACGGCATTTTTTGTTACAGCTCTAAATTTAGGCTAAATTAAGTGCTTAAATAGTAAGGTTTCCAATGAAGGGGGGTGACAAAAATAGAAATAGATTTTTAGGCCATTTTCAGCATAAAATGACCGTTTTTGGGCAACAATATGATTTTTGTGTTTTTTGGTGCAATTCATATCTTTAAACAATGCACTATTCACCAGTAATCAGTTTGACCTGATTTAATGTTTAGTTAAGGAATAATCCGTAATTAAAGCTGCTTAAATATAAAGAAAATTAAAGCATAAGGGAGTACAAAAGGGCACTTTTCTCTGTTTTGTAGTTGTATTTGCCACTTATATTCGCTAGTTGCTTAATCTGTCATGCGATGATTGAATAAATCAGCAAACTAGTTTGACATGGTCTATGACATTTATAGATAGTTTTATGATGACAAGTATGGTAAAATTCAACATTAAAGGGGTATTCCATGGTTATTTAATATAAAGGTGTAGATCGTTATAGTGACTTAGAGGTGTATTTAAGGGAGTGTCTTCTGTGCACTCACAGGACTCCCAAACCTACTTTTTGAACCTCTTTTCATGGTCCTAAAACATATTCAGGGTTTTACCAAAATTAATGTTAGTATGCTAAGGGGTTATTCAAAATGGCGTCCAAAATGGCCGCCAAAAGGGTCAAATTTCGTAAATGTATGATAAAAGTATACTTTTTAACAACGGTAATACTTTGAGTTACTCGGTATGTATGTAGTAACTCATATCCAGTACTTTTGCATTGTTAAAATAAATTAAATCAAGATGACCGCCAAAATGGCCGCCCTAATTGTAAAAATAGCGTATAACAGCGTATATTGCATCATATATACCATGTTCTAAACTGCTAAACTAATGCTTTTAGATAAACGACTCACCTCTGTGAAAGTTTTGAATATTTATCGCATTCTAAAATGGCTGCCAGACGATTAGAACTGATGTTAAATGACCTAAAACAGGTGGTTTACATTATAAAAATAACATAAAACAATGTAATACCTATACCGCAAAAGCTAATGAAACAGCATTCTTTATATTTCTATAATAAAACGTAATATTTTTAATATTTTAAAATGTGCAAGATGGTCGCCGGAAAAGTGAATCATTGAATAACCTGAGTGATCATTTAATGACGCCATCTCACCATTTAATGACGGGGCCGTCATCTAACACACACCATACATGACCATTTATTGACTCGATCCAAGTGATATTGTAATAAATCTAAGTGACCATTGACACAAAGGGATTGTTTAATGACTTCATGTGATCCTGAGTGATCATTTCATTACCCCGGGGGATCATTTAATGACCCTAGCTGATAAGTTAATGACACCAAGCAATCATTTAATGACCCGGTTGGTCGCTTAATAACCACAGGTGATCATTCAATGACCCCAATTGACCATGTAATGACTCAACTGGATCGTGTAATGACTCAACTGGATCGTGTAATGACTCAACTGGATCGTGTAATGACTCAAATGGACCGTGTAATGACTCTTGAGTATTCATTAATGATACCAAGTGATATGTTATGGCCCAATCCATCATGTGATTACTCAAGCCGCCCAAACTGTCATCCAGTAACACCAAGGGATGAATTTATGACCCCAAGGTAATATGTATTGACTCGATATAAGTGATAATTTGATAACCCTTGGTGACCATTGACACAAAGTGACTGTTCAATGACCCAATGCGATCCTGAGTGATCATTTCATTACACCATTTGATAATTTAATGACCCTAGGTGATAGCGTAATGACCCCAAGAAATCATATAATGACCCGGACGTTCGCTTACTTACCCAAGGTGATCATTCTATTAACCCAAATGACCATTCAATGATCCAAAAGGATCAGTTAATGACCCCGAGTGATTATTTGATTAACCTAGGTGATCATCTACAGACCGCGAGTGATACCGAAATGACCCCAATCAATTAAGTAAGTAATATAAAGGATATCTGATTAATAAGGTCATTGATGGATTCATACAACTACCTATGCATCCATCATAATTATCCCCATTACATCACTAACTTATCTGTTTATAAAATGTTGGATACTGGTAGATAGCGAAAATGTATAGTAGATGAGGTCCAATCAGCTATTTCTGACCATATTGTAATCAATTTGGTAGCCATCTTGCTATTTTCTTCTGACCAATTGGTAGTTAATGGAGTCCATCTGGTAGCCTTAAATCATTTGATGAATATGATACAAAATATGCTGTTATTATTGGCTATTTTTATGTTTAGGCGGCCATTTTGGCGGCCATCTAGGATTCAAAGTATGTTAACAACGCAAACGTGCTGGATGAGAGTTTAATACATACACCCTATAGTTAAAACTACACTGTCATCGTACATTTTGGTTGATTGAATGATCACCTGGGGTTATTAAGCGACCATCCGGGTCATTTAATGATTGCTCGGTGTCGTTAACCTTTCACCTAGGGTCATTAAATGATCTCACGGGGTATTGAAATGATCACTCGGATCATTTGGAGTCATTAAACAAATGTCAATGGTCACTTAGGTTTATTACAATATCACTTGTATCGAGTCAATAAATGGTCATGTAGGGTTTGTATTAGATGACGGCTCCGGTCTTTTAATGGTGAGTTGGGGTCATTAAATGATCACCCAGGGTTATTCAATGATTAACTTTTTCGTCGACGATCTTGGATATTTTAAAATATTAAAAATATCACATTTTATCATAGAAATATAATTAATGCTGTTTCATTAGCTTTTGCGGTATAGGTATTACATTGTTTTACATGTTATTTTTATAATGTAAACCACCTGTTTTAGGTCATTTAACATCAGTTCTAATCGTTCTAATCGTCTGGCAGCCATTTTAGAATGCGATAAATATTCAAAACTTTCACAGAGGTGAGTCGTTTATCTAAAAGCATTAGTTTAGCAGTTTAGAACTGCTAAACTTGGTATATATGATGCAATATACGCTGTTATACGCTATTTTTACTAACTGGTGGATAGTGCATTGTTTAAAGATATGAATTGCACCAAAAAACACAAAAATCATATTTTTGCCCAAAAACGGTCATTTTATGCTGAAAATGGCCTAAACATCTATTTCTATTTTTGTCACCCCCCTTCATTGGAAACCTTACTATTTAAGCACTTAATTTAGCCTAAATTTAGAGCTGTAACAAAAAATGCCGTGATGCATTTTTTTAAAGCACATTTATTGCCTTTGCACGGAATTGTTGGGAAAATTCCAAAAAAATAGTGCGGTTTTGAAGGTTATGATAAAACGTACGTGATGGACGGTTTTTACAAGCCTGAAATATATGATACTTCACTTTTCATTGTTTATTTTATGTTTTTAAATTTATTTTCTCACTTTGCACCATACAGTCATTGTTTGTGTCTGACGGACTTGATTTAAGCCTATCAATTCCTTTCATTCCGGTGATCTAATTATAAAGTGGCGCTGTTGCATTTTTGATTCATGCAAACGGGACCTGTTATCCACGTACGTGCACTATAGGACTTTCCTATCCCAAAGTTAATAGAATCCCTGGTACTAGACCATCCGTCCAGAAACAGTTACATTCCTTGTACGTACATGTAGTAACGTTCATTAAAGGGGCACAGAGAGATTTCTCAAAATATCAAATTCAATATTTTCACTTTTTTTAGATTGTAAGATTTCTTCAAAAGAAATCAGTCAAAATGAAAATAAAGACATTTCCTAAGGTATATTAGTGCTTTTCACTTCTTCTCTTTTTTGGTTAAAAATCACCACCAATTGAACAAGGGAGGTCATGCATCACTCAACAAGCCATGGGTGGTCTTTAAGGTTATTTTGAATAAACATGAAACAAATAAGTAAGAAGCCATCTGTGGCATTTTAGATGAATTTAGGAAATTTCGATATGATTACATCGAAACTCAAAACGCTATCAAATCCATAAATTTCACATGAAATACTGCAAATCAGCTCTATAATTTTGGGTGGTAGTTATTACGTATAAGCATTACGTATATGTGAAAAACCCAACGTTTGAACAAAATTGAGGGCTCCCTCCATGGAACTATGAAGGATCTCTTAGTGCCCCTTCAATGTTGTTTGAAATCTCAGTTGATTGCGTTCAATTTTGTTTGAAATCTCAGTTTATTGCGTCAGAGGATCTAACACAATCATATTACAACAGAGGACACGAGTATGGAATGAAGCCTCCACTTCCTCCGGACAGCAATATATTTTTTTCGCAAAATCATTAATTATTAAAAGCAATACCGAATATTAATTTCAACGTTTCTAAACGTTTCCTTCATCAACGAATGAAAATCACCAATCTTTTTAACTCATTGTACCCGTTGTACTCGTTGTACTCGTCTCGTATGTAGTGTGTTCTAAAGTCGAGTCAAACATATTTACTGGGTCCATCCCAGTATTGAATTCGTCTTACGAGCTCTGAGTCATGGCTCAAGGACTGCAGTGTTGCCAACTCAGATTAGTTCAAAACCGCGGCCCAAGTGTCCTCTAAAACCGCGACCCGCGACAAAAATTGTTGTGTTCCCATAGAAAATACAGTGTAGCTTGACTTTTCCCTAAGACTAATAGTTATATTAGTCTCAGTTTTCCCAAATCGTGGCCCCCGTTTTTTTGCCCGCGGTGCAGGGGACAAAAGTAGCCCAATAGTGCGGCCAAACCGTGGTGTAGGCAACATGTCTCAAAAAAGTCTTAAAAAAGTCTCAAACAGTGTTGCCAACCGTGATGTTCTAAACCGCGGCCCAAGTGTGCTCTAAACCGCGGCTCACGACAATAAGTAGCCCAATTATATTACGATCCTGTGTACTAAGGTCATTATATCATGTGTTACGGTTGATTGGGGGAGAACCTTGTTGGTTACGGTCGAGTTTATTATCAAAGGCGCTAATCCGTATATAAGTTTGTCGTGGCCAGTATTTGGCTTTTGCATGTCTCAAGGATCTAATCCCCCTGTGCAAACGTCGGCGGTAATGTGTGACGCTTGGTCGAAGGTAGACTTTGGATTCTGTTGACGGTGAAATGACCAACCGGAAATCATAAATATTATGCTAATCATTAAACATGTTGATCCTCTCTGTGCTACGGTGCATCGTTCTTGGTTAGTCAGTCAAAGGGAAACTGTGGCTTCTAAAGCTCGCGATATTATCAACTTTGAAGCCAGGAATTCGCGCAGTCGCAATGACTCGAAAGACCGGGGGAAGGACCTATGTTTCAGTTGGGTGGCAAAGTGTTGTTGTTTTTGTATTTTCAAGTGGGCGAATGCCCGGGGGAGGGAGGGCACTGACGTTGGAAAGGTGTTCAAAACACTGGAGGAAAATCGCGAACATTGTCATTACAAAGCCCCATTTTTTTAAAGACATCGATAAAATCAGTTTAAAAATATTTTTTCGTCATAAAAAAATCTCTTGGTTCAGTTCGTACTCTACCCTGAGACTAATATAAGTCTCAGCTCTACCTCTGTACCTGATCCCCTTTTTGATACCGTGGTCAATTTTTATTTATTTTTTATCAGTATTATAGGCGAAGTTTTTTGTGCTGGTATTTTATAACAAACTTCCTACAACCCTTACCCCTTGAAGTCTAATGGAATATTCAGCTTTAAACACAAATACATTACATGCTTACAAGAAATCAGGATATATGACAACAGTGTTGATGGAATCGTCGCTGTTCTGCTGACATACCGGCACATTACAACAGAAATATTAGTAAAGAGATGTGCCGGTATGTCAGAACAGCGACGGAATGTTTAGAAGCCATAAAGCAAATATAACGCTTGTTGAAGACAATAGCGGCGTGTTAGCCCAAATACGTACTTGAGTGGTTTATTGGCTCATCAATTGACGGTACTTGAAATTAATGACTAGATTGTCATCGCGCACGGGAAGCTACAGCCATTCTTGCCGGGGTGGGGGGGGGGGGGGCACTCATATGCCGTATCTACGTAGGCTTATATACAATGTATGTTAGCACAGCAAATATTTGAAGGCCTATAAGAATAGTCTTAGAAATTCGAAACTTAAAGGTATATTATGTGATCTTTCCAGGGAACGCCCTCAACATCAAAAAAAAATTGAAAGAAGATTTTCTTGCAGATTTACATTTCTGATCATAAATCGTACATACATTCCAAGTTACAGGGCGATACGATTCTTAATTACTTCAAAATCATGATTTTAGAGTGAAAATAAACTGTCGGATAATCCGACAGTTTATTATTTTCACTCTAAATTCACTCTAAAACCATGATTTTGAGGTAATTAGTAATTGTATCGTTCTGTAACTTGGAATGTATGTATGATTTATGATCAGAATGTAAATCTGCAAGAAAATCATTTTTCTAAAAAAAAAAAATTAATAGAGGGCGCTCTCTGGAAAAGATCACATAATATGCCTTAACTGGTATTTTTTATTGATTGGCAAAAAAATAATACAATATACGAAACCAGTCCCAACTGAATAGCAAAAATACTGGTTAAAAACTGTTTTTCTCGATAAAGAATTGATTTTCTTAAGAAAAAAATAGGTCTCAAGAAATGTGCTTTTTCCTCCTCAAATCCAGTCATTCATTGTTGTCAAGGCCTACTGCTTTCCAATAAATGTGTGTACACCGCCCGGGGTACACCGTACACGTCAGTGGCGTAGCTAGGATTTTTTTCAGGGGGGGGGGGGGGGAGGCAAGATTTCAAAAACCTTCGTAAATAAGGTCCACAAATTTCGCACGGTCCACAAATTTCGCAGTCCAAAAGCAGCACAGTCAACAAATAATGGCCAATCCGCAGGATTTTAATCATTTAAAAAAAAAAAGGCATTTATTTATTTAAAAAAAGGGAAAATGTTATTTTTAAAACGTTAAGACGCATAAAAGCACTATCTCCAGAGAGTGGGGCGGGGCACAAAGGGAGGCGGGGGCACACAACAAATTCTGTCGGGGGGGGGGGGGGAACTACCAGCCCAAATTTTAAATATCCTACCCATCAATTTTGCCTTAAAGACACAAAAAATCTGCCAAACCCTAACAATATGTAGAGCATATAATGTTAGTTAGGGTTAGTCTAAACACCAAACATGATTATTAAAACAATCTCAATACGTCAAGCATAAATATTTCCATTATTGCATTAGTTGTTATTTATGCAATTGCAAGCCGGGCATGGCGGGGACCGGAGTGTACACAAAATGGTGCCCGGTTAGGCCTATGCGGCCGGGGGAGTGTACGCGGACGTACAAACTGTGCCCCCGCTAGCCGAGGCGTGTAGCGGGGACGTACGCTAAGGTAACAAATGTACACCCCGGACGTTTGCTTTGAATAAGCTAGAGATGCGATGCGCTTGACGGAATAAGCCATATTGAACACATAGAAATGCATTCCGTTATGGTTGCAGAAAGAAGTAAGCGACCTTGGGACTGTAGTGAATACGTTGTCCTGGGAAATGGGTGGCCGTGTACACTTTGTCCCAGACAAGGGGCCGGACTGTAGCGGGGACGTGTACAAGAAATGGTGCCCGGCCATGCGGGGACCGTAAACCCGGGACGTACATGTACGTCGGGGGGGGGGGGGGGGGGGGGGCAATTTGTACGTCCCGGCCCTAATCCCCGCTATACCCGGGTCCCCCGGGGCAATGCAATTGATAAGTGCATTAATAATTTTGAGTAACAAAATCCAATTCAATTTTGTTGTCTATTAAGCTGTATATGGATCAAACTTAAAATGCTCCAAATTAGATGAATCAAGTTTGTGTGTACCGGTTCTGGCATGAGCCTGAGCACGGAGAGGCAGACGGGAGTATGCAGAACTGAATTATATCTTAACTATTTGGTAAAGATCATTTGTGTCAATTCCACGTGGTTTATAGAACCGGAGATATATCTTTAGTGACATTTTAGAACACTTTAGACCCCGTGCCGTACCGAGAAGGGGGAGTATGCAGAACTTAATTCAACCGTAAATATTCAGTAAAGATCATTAGTGTCCGATTGAAACTTTCCACGCGGCATGCGTCTGTAGACGACATTCCAAAAGTTCACAAAATGTCTAAACACATGACATATTGTAGCAATTCCACGTACTAATGACATTTTAGAACATTGTAGACCCCGTGCCGTACCGAGAGGGGGGGGGGGGGGTGAGAGGGGGGGGGGGGAGTATGCAGAACTTAATTCAACGTTAAATATTTAGTAAAGATCATTAGTGTCATTAACACTTTCCACGCGGCATGCGTCTGTAGACGACATTTCAAAAGTTCACAAAATTTCTAAAAAATGACATATTGTAGTATCAATTCCACGTGGAGATGTATCTTTACTAATGACATGTTAGAACATTTCAGACCCCGTGTCGTACCGAGAGGGAGGGGGGGGGGGGGGGGAGGGGCGGAAGTATGCAGAACTTAATTCAACGTTAAATATTTAGTAAAGATCATTAGTGTCATTAACACTTTCCACGCGGCATGCGTCTGTAGACGACATTCCAAAAGTTCACAAAATGTCTAAAAAGGACATTGTATCAATTCCACGTGAAGATGCATCTTTACTAATGACATTTTAGAACATTGTAGACCCCGTGCCGTACCGAGAGGGGTGGGGGCTGAAGTATGCAGAATTTAATTCAACCTTAACTATTTTGTAAAGATCATTAGTGTCAATTCTACGTGGTTAAGTACCGGTTCTGGCATTTTATTACAATGTAACAAAACCTTCTTTATGGAAACTGAAGTAATAAAAGATGACCATTTACAAATACAAACCAACATTCCATCTAAACAGTACTTACCTTTCAAACGGTGTTATGCATATGACTGTGGTCCATCGTGACAATTAGACTAAAATATAAACATTTGCTTTACTTGTAGCACACAAATTCCTTAAATTGCAATATTGTTCTTGTAAACAGATTTAGAATATAGTTATAAGCTATATAGTTTAATTAGTTCCATCATAGCAAGATACAGGGTGAGTCAAAAAACTGCAATAGTGGAAAGAAGCCATTCTGTTTCCTAAACCAAAATGAATTTTAAATTTCTTTAAACGTTGCAAGAATGATGTATTTAATCCTAACTTTGTGTGAAAAAATGAAGTCGATCGCATTTTCGTTTGTCTTTGGCAGTGACCCTCTTTGCTGCACAACCAAATATACCTGTTTGTCCACGAGCACAGGGATTTTCATTTGAAATGGCACACATTGCATTTTCATATTTGAATATCCCGCCAACAAAATGGAAAATGTCACTTTTTTATTAAAATTTAGAATATTATACGCTTTCATAGCATAGGTATGATTATAATTGATTATGCTAAGTTACATGTAAACAAGAAAGGATGCCATCAAATTCCAATAACATCACAAATGAACTTAAGTTTCCAAATTTGACTGAGTGACACATTTTGCGATCTGATGCATATTTTGGGATCTCGTGGACAAACGTGTGAAATGGGTGCACTGATTAAAAGGTTCAAATTAATTTTGGTTTTGAAAACAAAATGGCTTCTTTCCACTATTGCAGTCTTTTTGACTCACCCTGTATATTCAGCTATTATCAATCCGCGCACACAATTTATCCAAGCCTATAAGAACGATTTTTGCAAACAAAACAAAAATGCAAGTGTTTTAATTGCCTACTCTTCCACAAATTAAATCATATGTAAACAGTTTCCGCCAATTTGGAACTAAGTAAACTATAGCACTAAAAATAATCGCAGAAGGAATATATCCTAGAAATTTCGTTTTTAATGAACAAACTACAACTATTTTTATAGTAAAGATGTTGTATGTGTGCATAATAAACATTGTTCGGCCAAAAAATCATACACTTGTCCCATTATTTTGAGTCCAATCAAACTAGATAGCACCCCCTTCTTGGCTAAATCGCTGCTTCCACTTTCACTTTACATAACCCACATCCACGTAAATGCGCCAATTAAAAATATATACAAAATTGAAAATAATATGATTAGCTTTGTAAATATGTCATGTCCATCAACTCAATTTTTTAATAACCATGTTTATGCACCAATTCAGTAAAACAGCATACCCCACGGTAACCTTAATATTTCAATGGGGACATTGTCACTCATCTCATTATATCAGTTCGTCTGAAATCTGATAAAGACTGTTCCCCTTACAAATATACAAAGGATGAGACCAACTCTATTCACTAACAGGACCCAGTCAGGTTTTGTTCAAAATCTCAAACCACAAACCCCGAGAACCGCAAAAACCGAGAACCGCGAAAGCCGAGAACCGCTCTAGTTGAATATGAGTTGTGTTGTGCGATTGAGATATACACCTGACACCAAAGGTTCCTGACTTCATAAGTAATCGGTATTAAGGTAGCTATATCGGCTATTTCACCACTGCAGAAAAACAACTATTGTGCCAAATGAATTATATCTATACTTTTTATTTTGAGACCACATTAAAGACAAGTCTTTGCTCTACCTATTTGAGAACTTTCGGAGTAATTTGGATATTTCTTATGTTTTTCTTTATTTTTTGAAAATTCCCTAAATGTTTGGACATTTGAATATTATCAGCCAAGTAGGAAACTGCTATGGGTCTGTCACTTTGGGGGATGGTTAATAAGCATATTACCTAAATTCTCTCGCCAGTTTTTGTGAATAAAGTGTTTACTTTTTGAGAAAATTATTTTTTTAGGGATTTTTTAAAGGCAAAAGTTCAAATTGACACAAAAAATACTAGAAACACTTTAATGAAAAAGCTGGCGAGGCAATCTTCTAAATTGAATTACCTTTCATATGACACCTTGTTTGTTGAAATAGGGGCTATACTTCTCTTTAAAAATATTCACAAAGTTTGACTATTTAGTGTTTCTAGAAAATATACCATTTTTTTGTTAAGTACTAACATTCCCACTCCATTCAATCCACGTTATGATTGTAAATGTGGAAATAATTACATTAAATATTGTGCATTGGTATTTTGGCAAAAACATAATATAAAAAACAAGTTCATCCTAAGGATACAAAGGGTTAAAAAAATCATTTATAAATAGAGTGTGTTTTGAGAAAAGTAGCAATTTTGGGGCATTTGGCAACGTGCCAAAAACCTAACACACAGTAAGTCTATGGGGTTTTTTGAAGACAAAAAATTGCGCCGTCTTGATGGCTTGATGGAAAAAAGTGACAACACCTTGCGGACTTGGCATGTGAGTTTATTTTGTCAAAATACACATCCTGTATAATTTTGAAGCAAATCTGAAGATATACACTGAACGAGCAAATTTCATCCTGACACCTCATTCATTAATATTTTAGGGGATTTTACGTACATGTAACCAGATCTAACGAGAGAAAAGAAATTGTAGCAAATCCGTTTTTCTATGGAATATCCTTCAAAGTTATTTCATCAAGAGAATGCACTTCATGTTTTGGTTTTTTCATTTCTCCATTTCTCTGCCAGAAAGCAATGCCGTGTATTCACCCGATACACATAGAGGCACACTTGTAACACTGTTTGCCTCAGTTAGTTCGGGGCACAGTGTAAACTGAATTCAGATCATCATTCGGATAACTGAAATTAAAAACACCTCTGACACAATATTAATTAATAAGTTTATGTCAATTAATTGAAGGATGGCTCAAACTTAAACAATACATATTGGATATCCTCATTACCTATTTGGTCAGTGTTATTTCGTTGAGGGCGCTATAACGGAATTTAGCTAATCTAGAGTGTGATTGATATAGAATGATTATCCAAACTCAGTTTACACTGCGTGCCGAACTAAACTGGTGCATACAGGTAACACGTGTGCCTCTGTGTGTATCTTTTTAAGTTCTTTATGGACTGAATTTCGTTTGTATTGTAAACACCCAATAGAATAATACTCTTCTTTGGATGATGGCCAGGGATATTATTAATTTTGGGATAGGAAACTCCTATACTGGGCATACGTATATAACAGGTCGCATTATCATAATTACATAAATTATGGTAATGAGCTAAGCCTGGCTCAGCATCGTCATTTGACGTGTTTTGTGGTCAGGGATACTATTAATTTTGGGATGGGAAACTCCTATACTGGGCATACGTAAATAACAGGTCGCATTTTCATAATTACATAAATTATGGTAATGAGCTTAGCCTGGCTAAGCATCTTCATTTGACGTATTTGACGTCAGAAATACAACAGCGCCTCTTTATGGTCACTCGAAAAATAAGGTCACGTCAACGAAAATATGCAAGGAATTTATGTAGACTTGCATCAAGTCCGTCAGACACAAATAATGATGGTATGGTGTAACGAGAGAAAATGAATTCAAATGTATAGAACAACCATTGAAACATGAAGTATCACACGCTTTTCATAGCACAGAATACCGAGTACCGTCATGAACTTGTATTGCAATTAGCTCAATGAACCTTTTTCAAATCTATTAAATAACGATCCCCCATTATTTATTGGAAAGTATATAATAGCATTATTTGTCTTTCTTTTTTCAGATGGCTGCGTCACTGCACGTTCGACCTGCTGATCTTCCAGCCCATGATATCACATCCTGCAACAAATGCCATCAACTCCTGAAAAGTCCAAAGACATTGCCATGTCTGCATTCCTATTGCGCATGTTGCTTGGAGGGAAAAGTTACGGCGTCGACGAAGTCGATAGAGTGTCTTGTTTGCAGTCAAGAATTCGATTTACCCGCCAATGGCATTGAAGGCCTGAAACCTCTGGCTATAGTTGAAAGATTGACAGAACAGAAAGTTACACAGAAGCGACTAATGACAAGTGAGCCGATCTCATGCACAGCATGTGATGGGACGGTGCCATATCGTACGTGTAGTTCTCTTCCTCTTTGCCGAATTTAGAGTCGTAGGCGTTATTAAAAAAATACATTAATTCTGAACGTTACTATGCACAAAACAAGTTAAGCCATGGCATACATGTAGGTCCTAAAATGAAATACTTTATGTATCTGCAAATCTTATTGCTATTTACATAGTTGGACATGGGGAATTATTATTATTTGCATTTACATTATCAAAGCTTTTAATTCTTTTGACATTGTTGCTGATCAAAGGTAATAAGGTAAAGATAATGAGGAGATTTTATTAATACGGACCTTTGTACTTTGGATTATAAATATATCGAGATATAAGTTATTATTGTTTAATTATAATATTCATTTCTAATATATCGAAATTGCTCATGTGTAAATACTTTTACTTTCGTGACGTATTTTGAATTAGCAATGGGTTTTTTGTTTTCTCTTAAACTAAAACACAGAAAAGTTTGATACCAGTTCGGTCACACCAGACGCTGTGGCTCGATGTACCGAATGTGAAGACTACCTGTGCACAAGGTGTGTTGCTATACACAGGTCACAGAGACGGATGAAGGACCATCTTATCTTTACGCTTGATGACCTGCGCACTGGTAAGGTCTTACCAATCGGCTCCTCTGATGAGCAGAAGATCTGTGCGAAGCATAAGGGCAAAGAACTGCTGTTTTACTGCGACACCTGCGAGGAACCAATCTGCCGACAGTGCGTTGTCGGAGCTCACCGACATCCAGATCACAAACAGGTGGAACTAGAAGAAGCTGCGAAGGACAGGGTGGATTCCCTTCGGCACCTACAGAGCGCCTGTGAGAATAACGTGAACGAAGTCGGAAAGGCCATCGATGAAATAGGAAGAGTGAAGCGTGAATACAGTCTAGCCGTTTCTGAAGCTAGAGTTATGATTCGGGAAACCGCGGAGAACGCAAAAACCTTGTTCATGCAACGTCTGGAAGAAGCT
This sequence comes from Ophiura sarsii, assembly GCA_035610835.1. NCBI lineage: Eukaryota > Metazoa > Echinodermata > Ophiuroidea > Amphilepidida > Ophiuridae > Ophiura > Ophiura sarsii. The sequence continues at coordinate 45,324,171 of CM069458.1, read as the reverse complement.
CGCAAGATTACCGAAGACGAGTTAGACAAAATAGATCAAGAACAACAGCAAACAGTCAGAGACACCGAAAACAAATTATTATCAGTGAAGTCTCGCATATCAGCAGCAACTATGATAACGAAAACTTTGATTGACAACGGGTCTGACTACGAAGTGACATCGGCCTACTCAACTCTCAAAACCACATTAAATGACCTCTCCATTGTCAAGACTGGCAACGAAAACAAGAAGTTAAAGACAGTGACCTTTGAACCAAATGTTCAGATTTGTCCAGAAAATGTTACAGTAGGGCGCGTAACAGGAGGAGGTTCTGAACCACAACTACGTCGGCGTGAGATGAAGGATGCATCTCTATTAAAAGAATTGGGAAAATCCTCATCTTCTATTGCACTAGATGTATGCACTACACCATCAGGTGATATTGCTGTGACCCACTACTTGAAGGGAAAATTCAATGTTTTTAACAAGGAAGGTACGTTGAAGTTGTCCTTCAATGTCAATACCGGGGTAGATGCTGCAGAAACCTCGTATCCGTGGTGTATTCGCGTTGGCTCTGATGATCTCTTTTATGTTACTGATCAATCATCACCATACGTTAGGATTTTCGATATGCATGGCGCATATACGCGCTCATTTCACACCGTGTCACCAGAGAATGTGTCGTATTCTACCAGCGGATCAAGCAGATTATGCGGCCTTTGTTTCGATTCGGAAGACAATGTGTTGATCGGCAATGTCACACACAACTTCATAAGTCGCCATTCCCTTGACGGGACACATTTGTCAAGCATCAAAGTGGGACTCTCGCCCTACTTCCTTGCTGTGACACCCAAAGATCAAATAGTTGTCAGCAGCTGCAGCGGCGTAGTTAAAATACTGGATGGAGAAGGGAACGTCCTGGTCAACGTTATCAAGCCAAACCATGTCGCATCGTGGAGTCCGCAAGGTGTTGTCACTGGAAAGATATACTACTGTAAGGATGATGTCGAGGAGCAGGAGTTGTTCATCGCTGACCGTGGAAATGGACAAGCTGTCTATCGCTACACGACTTCCGGTAAATACGTCAACAGTGTCACAACAGCTGTGTCAGGCGTATACGGGTTGGCGCTATCGGAAGACGAACAACACCTGTACGTGGCAGATACTACATCGGTGAAATGCTTTGACATCTAAATGAATTGTGACATCAAGCAATTTCCAAATCTAGAAGAACACTAAACCAGTAATAAATGATTTGCCTTTTGAACTATGTAACCGATGTGTTTGGTTCAGTAATTTCAGAATCAATTTCTTACACGTCCAGCAACGAAAAAAACTAATTATAATTGTAAACAAAACTCAGGCGATAAGAAAGTGCGAAAATTCAAAGATCAGCAGAGTCAATCACCGCGTAAAAATATACAGGGGTGTTCAAAACGAAATATATCGTTTAACGTATGGTCGCCGTATGATTACGTTCCGTCAATCGGGAAGACTCGTGTGATTTAAACCGTGTCGTCTCCTTTAAAGTAAATGTGACCAAGAGCAACGCCCGAGTGAAACAAACAAAAAGACGCGCAACCTTATTTTAAACAACTTCATACAAACTATTTTCAAAACCCGTACCACTGAAAATGATCAAATGAAAATAATAATCAAGTTTCCTTTAGCTTCAAAGGTCGATGTAAACAGCGTGTACACGATCATTCCAAAACAATACACACTGCGATCGCGTAGCGCTTAAACACATTATCCGCGTGATGCGGTCCGATCGGCGTGCTGGTTTCCATAGCAGCGTGGCTTATCTCAAATTAACAACGCTTTGCTACTGGGGGAGTTGTTGAATTATAATTTACAGATAATGCAAAATGAACAATAATAATGGTCAGTTTAGCCGTTGCTTCTCATAAAAACACTTACAAACTTGATTAAAACAATGTTAATTAAGCATATTATCGCAATTTGTTCCTTAATGAGATCCTCTTTCTATTTAATTGTTTGCTTCATTTAATGCATTTTTAAATAGCTTCAAACTAAATATATTGCAACCTCTTTAAAACTGTCTTTAGCGTAACCCTGTTTAACGTGAAATACGTTCATTAGGGTTGATTTTTCTGAAACCTTCCAGGTATAAGTCTATACAACACAATTGCAAAAATTTGGTAAAAATTGAAAGCGCCGCCTCAAACTAATCTCTGAGTACCTTTTAACTGACTCATAACATTTAGAGACGTTGGATAGAATACTATTTTGCTTCTTAGATGCATGCATCCAATAGAGGTTCTGCGTGAGACGTAGTTATCCGTAAACATAACGGTATACTCCACAACATTTATCAGAAATATCCACGCATCCTCACGAAGTCACGGCCTACACATACGGGCATTGTTATCATAGGTTATCATAGCTCATACGTATAAGTAACTTGTACGCAGACCTCAAATTTCCCGTATCGCATCGCAATTTGCACCTTAAAAATCATCATCTGCGATTCAACTTTCAAAGGCTGGTGCGAAATTGCGATGCAGGTTTTTGCATCCCTAAATCAAGTTGCTATCGCGATTCAACTACAATTGCACCTTGAATTGAAGGAATTGCACATTGACCTCAAAAGTAAGGCGAAAATCTTGCACCTCAATAACAATTTGAAAATGTCAGCACTGCTTGTTCGAATGACTTTTACGATGGTCGTCAGAGTAATAATTATTTTGCATTACCATAGTACAAGCAACCATAACAATAAAATTGAGATTTGGCAACTGTTGTATACGTTGTATGTACAAGTCACATAAAGTGCTCAACAAAAGAAAGTCATACACTTTGTTTAGGTCCTTTAGAGTAACTTCTAGTTATTTTTGACCAAACAGACTAGATAGACCTAACAACAAAGATAAACCATGATTAGCACCATTTAAAGAAAACTTTTCAAAAGTCACATTTTCAACGCACGCAAGCCGGGAAGGAAAAAAGGATATTGATCACACAGTGCAACTGCGTTGGGACGTGCCTGAGCGAGCGGACTATTTGATTATGAACAGGTAACATGTGGTCCTTTCTTCCCGCGTAGTGTATTGAAATTGTGACTTTTAAAGCGTTTAACGCATCTTATCATTTTGACAAATTCATTATAATTAGAAGAATTTTCATCGTTAACTTGGCGATGATTGTTAAAAAAAATTCAAAATGGTACACTCCCGTTGTCATATTGGGTCGTCTGAGAGACGCATGGCCAGCGTCGCGTCGTCTGCTACAATCACGCGCCTTATCGGTATAGCGCCACCAATTCTATGCCGACCAAATTTTAATTTAAAAGTGGCTTCCTATCGGCAAGCTGAGTGGCATACCCTGGCTTACGCACTGGTTTGCAATTTACATTTGAATAGAGTACACAACGTAAAGATAACGGTAAGAACACGGATTCAAATGTTTTCGTAGTTATAGGTACACTGAGTTGTCGGTACATCGCAGCCATAAGAAAGTTTAGAGGGAGAGACTGGAGAGAGACTGGTATGGAAATAACGGTGGGGGGGAGAAAAACAAACAAAAATATAATGTGAGATCCAGGACAATTACATTTTCACGCCTTTGTTAGCCTTTTTTTCTAACTCAGAAAAGGGACTGGTTTCGGTATTAATGCCAATTTCATCTTGTTTTGTAGTTAATGCCACGGTTGAATAATGGCGCTAAATTCAAATTTGGTTGAATGTGGTTCGATGTTATTTAGATCGAAATTACCAAATCGTGAAATCGTACGTGATCACCGGCGAATTAAGGTAATCTTAGGCGCACAAAAAATAATTTCCAGAAAAAATGAGGGCGTACTCCCATACGTATCGCTCTGTGCCCCTTTAATTTATTTTTTTCATATCGAATAGATGATGTCACATTGGTTGAAATTTGGGACGCCCTCTGTTGGTTAGAGACAACAAAACACAACAAACTCTAGCAGGCATATAGTTCATGTAGTAAACATTAATTTTAAAGAAATTTCATGTTGTTCTGTACTATTCTACCTGCAGTGAAACGACAGAGGGCGTCCCATTTGTAAATAGATGACATCATAGGTGACATCATCATAATAGCTAACATGCTGAAATAGACTATGTTAACCTGGCCACTTGTTTAAACTTGAGCCTGGTCCCATACGGACCTGACCGATCTGCACAGAAAAAAACGTGTTAACAAACAAATAAACAAGATTTAGAAGGCAAGTCCCTTTAAAGTTGGAATATCAATAGACGGTGCCCACACATTTGCCACGCTTTGAGTGAATGTCAAAGAGGTCGAAGTACACGGTATTGCGTGATGTACATTTTCACGTGATCTTCTGGTTTCGATGTAGTCACGTATTCTACTGAGTGCGAAGGGTGGCATTTACAACAGTTCCTTTATTCATAACTGACTGTTATAGGACTGATACCTAACCAAGACCCAAGACTAGTTTGTGTAATTATATGCGGTTTCTGTTCACGAGCGATTTATAAAGGTAGGTGAATATATTGTTGAATGTGGGCCTATATGATTGAACATTTTTGTCCCGACATATAATTCAGTTTCATTGACGAGCATGTCTTCCTTATAAAAATACACCTATATATTTTAGCCTGATTTTGATAAATTGTCGGTGTTATTACATAGTGATCGGGCGTACCACACATTAAAACAATAGTTGTGTTAGTGTTTTGCACACAAAAAACCCAAATCAATTGTTTAATTACGACCAACCAAATCGTATCACACATTCACACGTCACTATATGATACCATCGACCATAAGTTTATAAATATATAAATAGATAAATGAATAAACACATATGCCTAGTTATCATGGTTATATGAATGAAAGAATGAATAATTAAATATTATAAACAAATAAATAAGCACATTAAAAGTAAATAAAAAAGATGAATACAAATAATACATAGGCTGCGCCTACACATTTAATAAATCAATTCATTAATAATAAATAAATACTAAAAGTATGTCAATACCTGGGCCATTATATTGAATTATTCCATTAAGTCACCATCATGTTAAAAAACATATAAGGGAATTTCAGGAATCGAACCCGTGTTTCCCGTTTATAAAAGATAGGATCACAGTAGCACGCCACAGAGATTGGACGATGATGTTCAATTACACAAAACAGATTTTTATCATGAAAATCTCTTAGTGCAACATTTGTATGTGACACTCACACAAAATATGTTTGTAATGTCATGATAGTCCTTATTTTTGAAAAGCGTTAAAGGTATATTATGTGATCTTTCCAGGGAACGCCCTCAACATCGAAAAAAAAAATTGAAAGAAGATTTTCTTGCAGATTTACATTTTTGATCATAAATCGTACATACATTCCAAGTTACAGGGCGATACGATTCTTAATTACTTCAAAATCATGATTTTAGAGTGAAAATAAACTGTCGGATAACTCCGACAATTTATATTTTTACTCTAAATTCACTCTAAAACCATGATTTTGAGGTAATTAGGAATCGTATCGCTCTGTAACTTGGAATGTATTTATGATTTATGATCAGAAATGTAAATCTGCAAGAAAATCTACTTTCTAAAAAAAATAATGAATAGAGGGCGCTATCTTGAAAAGATCACATAATATGCCTTTAAACAACTTCGAATTTTTTGGCCACAAAAATGGCCTCATTTTGTCGGGAACATAGGCCTACTCAGAGTGATTCTTTATTTACACTCACCTATGATCTAGCGAGTAACGACACATTTTAAATATTACGGAATACCATTCACGTCAGAATTTTACAGTAAAGTAAAGTATAGGTTAACACTTGGAATATGCGTCAATTAATTTTGTAAGGGGACGATGCTGATTAATGTGGATATTTACCTCGCTAGTTACTATTCTGGTGTTACTCGCCAGTTATGCTCTCAGAATTACATCGTTAGTACATGTAGTAAATTACGCTACCGTTAGGGCATAACTACTAGGGAGATAGCTTACCTCCCTAATAAGTTACGCCAGTTTGGTGCACTCGGCCGATAGGGTCTTTAAGAAAAACATGAGAAGACTGATTTTTTTTTTAAAGACCCTCATTTGACAACATCAGCATTACATTGTACTATATAATGTCAATAGGAACCAGTATACACTGGTAGTAGAAACCGTTGTCCGGTTTCCAAATCCAGATAAATTGGATGATGGTCCTCACTTTTAAGTAATGTTTCACTACTTCGTCGGTGCCTTCTTCAGACCGACATCTCTGTCCACTGCTCACACGCTTTCCATAGCATAGAATATCGAGTACATGTACCATCATAATTTTACTTGTATTGCATTGTGCACAAACCTCTCTCTAATTTGTTAAATAACGATCCAACAGTATTTAGGGCAAAAGGATTTCTCTTTTTGTTTCAGATGGCTGCGTCACTGCACGTTCAACCTGCTGATATCCCAGCCCATGACATCACATCCTGCAACAAATGCCATCAACTCCTGAAAAGTCCAAAGACATTGCCATGTATGCATTCCTATTGCGCTGCTTGCTTAGAGGAAAAAGTTACGACATCGAATAAGTCGATAGAGTGTCTTGTTTGCAGTCAAGAATTCGATTTACCCGCCAATGGCATAGAAGGCCTGATACCACTGGCTATAGTTGAACGATTGACGGAGCAAAAAGTTACGCAGGAGCTATTAATGACAAGTGAGCCCATCTCTTGTACAGCGTGTGTTGGATCGATGTCGTATGGTACGTAAAGTTCTTTTTCTCTTTGTCGAATAATTGGCTGACAGTTGAAATCCATACACCCCGTATGGAAGACATGGCCTTAAAGGGACACGAAGAGATGTGATGTGTTTTTAATAAAAACGGAGAGTTGCACATTTTTACAATTGCATTGGGCTATTCCAGAAAATAGGTGCACACCCCCTATAGAGGGGTATTTTTTCAAATCTGAAAATTCCCAGAGCAACTTTCAACCAAATCTGGATTTCCGGTTCATATTGATATCAAATAAATCTGGATTTCCGTCTCTATTGGATGCAAATTCTTCGGAAATCGCATCGAAGGAGAGAAAATTCTGGAATTCCAATGCTTCTGTGGGGAAAAGGTCTGGATTTCCAACGCTTCGGGAGGAGAAAAGTTCGGATTTCCGATTAACACTTGAAGCTAAAAAGTCCGAAAATCCAAACCCCTCTATAGGGGGTGTGCACCTTTTTTCTGGAATAGCTCATTACATGTATGAACTTACACCTGTAAGGATTAAGAAAAATCAGCCCTTTTTGTACAACAAAACGTCAATCAAATATTCTGATCTTACGGCTCAGATCAGAATTTCACACTATAGTTGGGGAGCAAAGGGCCTCCGGTCCCGGTCTAGGCTGACACAGGGAGTTACATACCAAAATGTTCTTTGAAGCTGGTAAAATTAAAACCTAGGAGGACATCCTTGCCAACTTTGTTGGTTGATTGACCTTGACCTTGATTTAGAGTGCAATGTCACATGTGTTTCAGTGTGTTTCAAAACCATGTGTGCTCCACAGATAGCTCTATAAACAGTCATAATATGAATATGTTGGGTATTAAGGCTGCATTTGTGATTTCGTTATTCATGTTAGTGGTAACAGCAAAAAATGACCATTATTAACATTCATCTTGAATTCTGAAGTAAATTATAATTATTTAAAAGAATCTTCAACATTACTTCCTGTCCCTAGGGGTGTAGATTTCAAATGGAGTCACTCGTGCAGTTTGAAATTCACGCTCCCTGCGGGGAAGATTAAGTTAAATGTCTTCCATAGGGGGTAGGGGGGGGATTTCAAATCGTATACTAAGAATAGCCTAATATTAAAGTTAGTACAATAATTCGGAATGTAACTTTGTCCAAAACAATGTAAACCAAGTATGGGTCTTATTATGAACAATGGCATAGCAAGAAGGGACAAGGGGCATCTCCCCTGCCAGAAGGCTTGTTCCCCTGATACTCTCTAAATGAAAATCACAAACTTGTACATTAACAAAAATCAGTCGATTATGCCCCCCCCCCCCCCCCCGAGCACAAGCCCGTCCCACCTCGCACCCCCACCCCGAAAAAATGTAGGACCCTAGTTACGCTATTCATTAGGAAGGATTTTATTGTTGTATCCGCACATCTTATTGCATCCGTTTCAAATAGATCGACATAGGGTAATAATATTATCATTTGCATTTATGTTATCAAAGCTTTTAAATCTTTTGACTTTATTGTTAATTGTTAAAGGTGTTAAAGAAAGGATCAAAGTGTCTATTGGTAGGTCTAACCACCATTTATTTACTTACACAAGGTCTAATCTCTAAATTCAAACCTGTACTGGTCTAACATGTCTAATGCATACGGACCTTTGTATCGAACTTTGGATTTTTAATAACGAGCAAATAGTTTGCAGACGACCTTTCCTAAATTTAACAACACGTTTTAAAACTGTCAAAATTATTCAATTGCATTACCATATTATTCGAAATGACCATGATAAATGCATTATAATAAGTACAAATTAATATCTTCAATCATTTCAGTAATTCTGTTATGTTGTAGCCGCGCGGAAAGTGTTAATTATTTAAATAAAATTATAATTTCTTATACATCGAAATTGCACATGTATGAACATTGTAACGTGTTTGTGACTTATTTTAAATAATTTACAATGTTTGTTGTTTATTTTGTCAAATAGAAAAGACTGATACCAATTCGGTCACGCCAGAAGCTGTCGCTCGATGTACCGATTGTGAAGACTACTTGTGCACAAGATGCGTTGCGGTTCACAGGTCACAAAGACTGATGAAGGACCATCCTATATTTACGCTTGATGAACTGCGCACTGGCAAGGTCTCACCAATCGGCTCTTCTGAGCAAAAGATCTGTGCGAAGCACAAGGGCAAAGCACTGCTGTGTTACTGCGACACCTGCGAGGAACCCATCTGCCTACAGTGCACTGTCGGGGCTCATCCACATTCAGATCACAAACAGGTGGAATTAGAAGAAGCTGCAAAGGACAGGATGGATTCACTTCGGCAGCTACAGAGAGCCTGTGAGAATAACATGAACGAAGTTAGAAAGGCCATCGATGAAATAGGGAGAGTGAAGCGTGAATACAGTCTAGCCGTTTCTGAAGCTAGAGTTATGATTCGAGAAACCGCGGAAAATGCCAAAACCTTGTTCATGCAACGTCTGGAAGAAGCTCGCAAGATTACCGAAGATGAGTTGGACAAAATAGATCAAGAACAACAGCAAACAGTCCAAGACACCGAAAACAAATTATTATCGGCGAAGTCTCGAATATCAGCAGCAACTATGATATCGAAATCTTTGATTGACAACGGGTCTGATTACGAAGTCACATCGGCCTTCTCAACTCTCCATAACACGTTAAATGACCTGTCCATTGTAAAGACTGGCAACGGAAACATGAAGTTAAAGAAGGTGACCTTTGATTCAAACACTCAAATTTGTCCAGAAAATGTTACAGTAGGGCGCATAACAGGAGGTCTTCAGCCAAACAAACCTCGACGTGAGATGAAGGATACATCTCTATTAATAGAATTTGGTAAAACCCCATCTGCTAGTGCACTAGATGTATGCACTACATCATCAGGTGATGTCGCTGTGACCAACCACTGGGAGAGAAAAGTCAACGTGTTTAACAAGGAAGGCCGCACGTTGAAATGCTCCTTCAAGGTCAATACCGGTGTCGATACAGCAGGATCTTGCAATCCGTGGTGTATTCGCATTGGCTCTAATGATCTTTTGTACGTTACTGATTGCTATTCACCATACGTTAGGATATTCGATATGCAGGGCACCTACACGCGCTCATTTCACACCGTGTCACCAGAGAATGATGTGTCGTATTCTACCAGCGGATCAATCAATTTATCCGGCCTTAGTATCGATTCGGAAGACAATGTGCTGGTCGGCAATGTCACACATAACTTCATAAGTCGCCATTCTCTTGACGGGACACATTTGTCAAGCATCAAAGTGGGACTCTCTCCCATCTTCCTTGCTGTGACACCCAGAGATCAAATAGTTTTCAGCAACTACAGCAAAGTTCAAATACTGGATAGAGAAGGGAACGTTCTGGTCAACGTTATCAAGCCGAACCATGTTGCATCGTGGAATCCTGCAGGTGTTGTCGCTGGAAAGATATACTACTGTAATGACGATGTCGAGGAGCAGGAGTTGTTTATCGCTGACCGAGGAAATGGAGGTGCTGTCTATCGCTACACAGTTACCGGTAAATATGTCAACAGTGTCACAACAGCGGTGTCAGGCATGTCTGGGTTGGCGTTATCGGAAGACGAACGCCACCTGTATGCGGCATGTACTTCATCAGTAAAATGCTTTGCCATCTGAATGACTTGTAATATGAAGGAATTTCCAAATTGAGAAGAAAACATTGTCAAACTTCGTGGCAAACACTAAACCCGTAATGAATACTTTGCCTTTTGAACTATGTAACTGACATTATGTCCTATTGTTCATTGTAAATAAATGGGACTATTTCATTTTCAGTGATAATGAATATGACTACAAAAATATAATATTGAATTCATATCAGAGACTAAGTTGTTGGATTAATATGCTATATGGCCTGTAGTCTCAGGAATAGCCTCCGTATTAAAACTGCCGTAACTTCGTCATATAATCCATATAAAAGTATATACAAGGGAAAAATAGATGAAATTGTTCTAAAAGTGACCGTATTGGAGAAAATCATGAAAAACTATTTTGGGTTTTGTGAAGATGACAACAACAACAAAATTATCAACATTTGTCGTTTATTGTAGGGGAGAACGGGGAGTGTTCGCCCCATTTTCATTTGAAATGACCTAGAGACGTCCATTTTGAAGATTGAATGACCTATTGACATTAAATGAAAGATTGATATGGCTACATACGACCACAATGTCAGTACCATAGGCCTTACTGTAAAGGGATGAGTAAAGGATAAAGACACTGGTGTCTCAAATGGTGAACTTGCCCCGGGGCAGGTTCGTCCATAGGCCGGGGTAAGTTCGCCATGGGTTCATAATTAGGCTTCATAAAGTAATACGTATCAAATATATATTTGTTATGCAATGTGATTTTCTTCCAAAATAACATTTAGGGAGTCCAAAATGTATGGGTCATTTTTGCGGAATATACTCGTTTAGAATTTCATATGATAATAAATACCACATTTTAAAACATTATCTTCTAATACTAGTGCTACTCCATTCCATGTAGTTATTTTTATAATTACAAATAAAGGCTACTGGATCTTAATCATGTAAATCGCCATCATGAAAGGGCGTTGTCTAGTACCACGGCGAATATCATCGTCCCATTGATGCTGGCAAGAAGTGACTCCTTTCGTGATAGCTTCATGGTTGGATCACGCAATTAAACTAAACTGATATAATATTGGCTGATTAGTATTTTCCAATAAGCGTAAGTCGGACTTGGTTTTGCTCTCAAAATTTGCCCCTTTTGGTATACAAACTGTTTCCGGTGTTTTGCTTATAATTGAGGGAAATGATGTTTCTAACATAATACTATAATGTTTCAAGACCATACACCAAGATATTTTTCAAAATGGTGATTTTTAAGATCTACTCTATCCTCGGACTTTGATGGCTTACCCTACCCCCGGGTACCCTCAATTTCCGTCAAAATGAGCGCAAGGGATGTAAAAGCACCCCCCCCCCCCCCCCCCCCCCCCCCCCAGGAGGACGAGGGTTGACGAACAGGTAACACAGTCAGGAAAATGGTGTCAAGTCATTCGGGGAGATTGAGAATCCCTCCCATCTCCCACCGAGGGAGTTGTGCACGCGCCACTGATGGAATTCACATACACGAGAAATTTAGGCTATACGTTGTTTTCAATTTTTCTATAGCTAGCTGAAGAATAATAATTTCCAAAATACGACATTTTCAGTTGCTGCAAGTTAGTATTTAAATATACGTTGATATACATGGAAACACTTATCAGGGGGGCTGTGGTCTATTTAATAATGTTATCAGTGAATTAACCAACTGCTTTTGAGGGTCCTTTGTCCAAAAATGTCATTACCAAATTAACTTATTTTCTTCTTAAAGTCAATCGTACACCATGAAGAAATCCAGAAGAAATTCAGGGTCTATATTATATATTATATATGAGTCAATCAAAGGTGGAATTTGGCACCATTTCTGCACTTATGGTGTAAATGCCACGAGCTTCCAGGGGCTAGTGCCCCCTGGACCCCCAACTGGACCCCACGCCGCAACACTCGTCATATATGCTCCGCCATTTTTACGTTTTGATGGCACACTATTAATATCTGATATAAGCCTACGGAAAATTTAAAATTGACATACGGAAGAAATAAATGAGTTTTGTTTGGGACTTTAAGGGTTCTGTATTTTTCTTTGTCACCAAATCTGTGTTAAGCCTTTTTTTAACGACTTTCCCCATGATAAAAATGGGGCAAAAATTACGAGAAGAAAATGTCTTAATTTACAGAAATATGTGCCAGGAGAGCCCTCATAGGGCCTTCAAAATGGCAGAGAACTATCGCGAATTATCGGGAAAATATACCTGATTTTCGCAAATCTTCGTGAAAATAGACCCATTTGTAAAAAGGGACCCCATTATTATGGAGTTTCCAGCACAAAAGAATACCCCTTGTTGAGGGATTTTTTGGCCAAAAAAAAGCAACCCATTTGAGCGGCACATCCCCGTATAGCATATTAGGCGAGTACCCCCTCCTACGGGTTTACAAAACAAATAAACAAATAAATAAGACTGACGCTGCACGTCCCTTTAAAGTTGGTACCATGTACATTATCAACTACTGTCAGCCAGCAGGGAGGTCACGCTGCGTGTCAGATTTTGTTATACGCAAGAAAACAATGGAGTATCAGTGACTGCAATATATGCTAGAAATAGCTTCGGAAAATGGTCTATTTGGGCATCTCAAAAACTGAGAAACGTGTTAAAAATCATGTAGAATTTTAGAGGAGGGTCATTAGCATCTGCAGAACGGTAACATGTATAGTATTAAACACGTTTTGTGACCAAATTTATGTCGTACAATGTTGGAAAATTCACGTTTTGAAAATCTGTGGTCTTCGAAATTACAGGAATCCTAACTCATTCTAAACCTCACCAAATCATGAAATGAACCCTCGTCTACAAAAATGTCCATGTACGTATTGCTCTATCTGCTTGGAGATAGCGAAGACCACGCAAACATCATAGCTTCATACAACGGAATGAAATCCGCCATAGAGATTACATAGCGAAAATCGTAGAGATTTGCACTGCAGTCCTCTGTGTAGGGAGTGTTGACAAAAGCAAGGTCGTTTGGCTATTGTGTTTGTGCATGTTTGTGACGACTGACCCCGTTTAACAATCTTCATAGCTTTCATATAGGGCTTGGGTGACCTAACTATTGACTGCTGTGTCCACGCTCTCAGTGAATGTCAAAAAGGTCAAAGTACACGGTATTGCGTGATATATACAAAACATTTTTGTTCACGTGATTTTCCGGTTTCGTCAAGAAGGATATATAATAGGAGGCGACACTTAGCTCATTTGCATATTTGCTCATTAATATGATTAACCCCGTTAACCCAGTCAAAGGTCGCCTCGGAGAGTCGAGGGGACTTTTCTATTGTTCTCAACGACAGCGTTGGGACATCGCATGAAGCTTCGTGTACAGAGTTGGCGATGAGCGATTGAGAAGTATATATACATAAACAGATCATAACATGAATAATGCAATTCAACATGTCACACAACGTTCAGTCGAGCGACCGTATAAACAGTATACATGTACAAGATGCCATTTATTGTGTTTGAAATGTCAACGTTTTTACCATTCTTTCCCAAATAAGGAGTATAATCACATTACAAGCACATTTTGTGCGAGAGTAACATATAAATATGGTTTAAAATGTCAAAAATGGCACGATAAAAATCCGTTCGTTATAAATAAAAGAATCAATGGTTAAATAATAAAACTGACACAATTACACTCGTCGATCTCTGTGGCGTGCATACGTTGGCCATATCGTTTGCAATTGGCAATCACGGGTTCGAATCTCCGTGTAATCGTTATTGTTTTCTAATTATTATTTTTTTTAACTTGATTGTGGATGTATGTAACATCATTTTTATGTCAATGCTTTTATAAAAAAAAATATTCTTTTTTTAATCTATTTTTCAATCTATCATTTATCTCTGGATTTATTTAACTTTATAATCTTAACAAATTAAAATGTGTAAACATTATTATTGCTCGATAAATAAGTGATTGAAGTTGAGTTCACTTTGATAATGATAGCAACCCTTGTTGTAAAACCATTTTACCAGTGTGCCCAACCATTTCTCCTTTGCACACTTTGTTTAAAATACATTCAGAGATGTCATTTTTATAGCTTGTTATAGCTAGGCTAATATACAACTGTAAGCTATTTGGATACACAAAGCAAACACATTTCCAAATTAGGCCATAGCCAATCGTACAACATGAGAAATGAGACCGTTACCAATGTTAAATCTACCATGATAACCATTTTTTTTAAATCTGTACAACCGATGAATTTCTAGAAAATCTTTGGTACAACTTCATTTCAAGAAAGTTAGTTCTTGCACCAAATTTAGTACCTTTAATAAACGAATTGGGAGACGCAATATTCATGTCGAAATATATGTGGAAAGGCAATCAGACAACTATTGATAGACGCGATTAAGTCTTGTACCTTTGAAGGGTGATTACGGGCACGTATGAGTAAAGTGGATTCCCTCTATAATGAACCAACATTTTAATTTCAGTGCCAAAGATCTTGAAAAAGGTTACAGGGGACATTCTCGCTTCGACGATGCTCCTATGCGTAGGTCAACTGAAAGCCCGGTCCGATGGTAGACTCCGAATCCCAGAATCTTAGGAGATATGTACACATTTTTTCATAATACTTTATGCTGCTATACGCTTCCAATTATTAAATGTTTATAGCATATGCACGGCGCAAAGTGCACGGCGTCTCATTTACGCCCACAGGACGGGCGGGCTAGAGAAGTGCTCAGAACCGGGACTATTATTAACAATTTGACTCAACACGGCTCGATCATCTTGGCGGCATTATTATCACATCAAACCACTTCTGGATGTTATCATCAATCAATGCCATATTGTCGGCTGCCGATTAGTCAAAATTAAATATTATAAAGGGATATACAACTGTCGCTGGATATACCCACTTTGCCTATATGTGATATACCATTGAACCGTCAAAGAATGACACGCGCCTGAACCTTTTCCGCGAACTGGACGGAGCCCGGGGGTTAGATCTACGGTTGATTATCGCATTGCAAGAAGTTGTGTCGCAGCACATACTCATTAGGAATTTGTCCACAATTTTGGTGGACAAATCCAAAGCGATCGGACGCATGCGTAGAAAAAAATGTTGTCCCCTTGACTCTCCAGAGGGCCTTTTCGATATTCGGACGATGGCGGACATAGGTTCGTGTGACGAATATTCTAGGTGAAATTCGATGTGGGAACGCTCGGACTGTAGGGAACGATGATATTTCTGACTTCAAAAGCGCCAGGGCATCGATCGGGGACCGTTTGATTATCACTCAGGTCGTGTCAGTATGAAATTAGGTAAAACACTCCGACATAACATTGAAATCAACGGAGATTCAAAGATTACGGCCGTTCGTGTCCACTATGGTCTGGTACTTTTCATTTTCGACTTCACAAATGACGTATATTCATTGATATGATTATTCATTGTATATTCATGTACGTCCATGTTTCGGCGATTCGAACAATAGAGTGGCAGGGGCCTGGTTTCGTTGTAATTGCTTCATGTAGCTCACGTATTCTACTGATTGCAAAGGGTGGCGTAGCATTTACAACAGTTCTTTTATTCATGATGGAGAGCCGCTATTGTCTCTATCGGAACAAATTGACAGTCGATCTGGTTATGATATTGTATTAGCCCATATCCTTGGCCTTCTGAAAACACTGGCCTTAAGTGCACCTAGCGGTGGGTCACGAGGTCAGAGGTCAATGACCTTTTTTGAGCCTCCATTTCACCTACATTTATGTTTTAGAGCAGAGAACGTGATAAAATTGTTCAACATTTTTTATAGTAGTCTCATCTTAAAGCTAATCATATTCCCCACACGTTGGTATGTAACAACATTGACATTGTTAACAAATGTTGCCAAAATAGCTAAAACAAACGAGAAAAATACGATTTTTTGGGTCAAAATAAAAGTTCATGATTTTGAAAATGTCCCCTAGTTACGTAACCAATCATGATATTGAGTCGTAATTTTTTCAGAAACTGTCTGACATATGTTACTGTCTTGTGTCAAAATTACAACGAAGTACCTAGTCCAATACTGAATGTATGATTGTTCAAAGTTAATAATTATGATTTCTATTTTGACACAAATTAACACCCAAAATGCATACAGCGCGCTGTCCCAATCATTATTCATTCGCCTCAGTATAGACTGGGAGAACATAACAAATTGTGCTCAAATGTACCAGATTTCTAGCAATATTGACATTGACGTTTGTGAACATCTTTAACAATATAATCACATAGATTATCGTTGAGTCACCTGGCGTATTGTGACGTCACAGGGGTCGATAAACGTCTTTGTGATTGAATGTCGGGTTTTATCGATTAATACATGCCTAGGTATAAATGTTGCAATTCACATCATCCCAATATACAATGCCATACACTTGATTAACCGTAAATTGAAAATTAACACGATTAATTTGGAGGCATTTTCATATAGCTTTCTTAACTTATCTGCAAGGAATATATAGAAGCAGAGTTAGAGATACAGATGGCGTCTATGGCGACCAAACAGATGACAGACGAGGTGTTGGATAAGAATGAAGAAGATAAACGAGGAATCGAAGCAGAGTTAGAGATACAGATGGCGACAATGCCGATCAAACAGATGACAGACGAGGTGTTGGAGAAGAGTGAAGAAGATAAACGAGGAATAGAAGCAAGAGCAGAGTTACAGTTAGAGCTGGTGACAACCAAACAGATGACAGATAAATTTCTAGGAAAGGGTGAGGAAGATAAGCAAGGAATAGAAGCAGAGTTAGAGATACAGATGGCGACTATGGCGACCAAACAGATGACAGATGAAGTGATGGAGAAGGATGTAAAAGATAAGCGAGGAATAGAAGTAGCGTTAGATGTACATATGGCTGTGCTTGTCCAACAAGTGACAAAGGAAGGGATTGAGAAGAGTGAAGAAATCGCAACAGGGCCTAGAAATGGTACTAAAAGAAAGCCAGAAGGTGATGATGAGGGTGATAGTAGTGTTGTATCGACTACGGAGTCTAAGAAGAGAAAGTTAACAACGTTTGCCACATATTGTGAACCTGTTAGAGGGGAACCTATAACTACTTCATTCTCGTATAAAACCTTCACAAACAAAGTTCCACCGAATTTGGTTAAAATACTAAGGTAAGGTACACTATGGATGATTTCGTTCGCGTTACTTAAAGACAAACCGATGTGGAGAGGATGGAACTCCCTTACAACTGTAGATGACTTACCAATGCAAAAGGTGCATTACTTGGAAAACATACCACTCACACCTACGAGACTAGATGTTGTGAAGGAAACCATGAAGCGGTCACAGCAGGTTACCAAAGAATGTAATCAGCAGTTTATGGTAGTGCACTATGATCTTGCTATTGCCAAACCGGCATTACAAATAAAATCAACCGAATCTCCTAGATTTGACAACGTATTCATATGCTTCGGACCATTTCACATAGCCATGACCTATTTCGCATGCATAAGATATTATTTGGATGAATCAGGAGGCCCTCACATTCTAGGCGATCGTGATGTACTTGCACAAGGATCACACAATGAGGTATTTTCAGGGAAGCAGTTCAACCGTTGTAAACGAATCCATCCTTTACTGGCTACGGCTATAGAGACATTGCACTTACAGCAATTCATCAGTCAAACCGGACCCATACCCAGTGAGGTTTTTGAGCATTTGACCACACTTCAGAAGAATAGAGACCCCAAATCATTGCGTAAGATGGAGCAGTCTTTTGTCTTCACCGAGGTCATTGCGAAGTATGACTAATTTACTAACGAAACCAGGCAAGGGAAACATTGAGCAACGGCAAAGTATTGGATGGGTTATGTAGAACTTGTCAAGATATACCTACTATTCGATAGAAGATGCAGAACCAATGATGTAGACTTATTCATGCGCTTGGAAAGATGATTCCCGTATTCTTTGCAGTGCACAGACCAAACTACGCCAGGTGGATGGTTCGCTACCATCTAAACCTAATAAACATGGCTGAACCAGTTCGTAAACTTTTACACAAAGGAGCTCTTTCCATCCGTCGAAATTCAAAAAACTTCTCTCGGAGCCCTGCAGATTTGACCCTTGAACAAACCATTAACAGAGATGCAGCCTCAAGACATAACGTCAATAACCAACAACTAGACAGCGCGCACAAGATGGGTGGTAACAAGGCCATCCCGGGCAAAGGCAGTGGGGTGCCTTCTCGAAAGTGCAGGGATGTATCCCGAGGAAGAAGCTTCGCAAGAATTAAGCACACAACGTATAACACGGGACAACGCAGATGTCAAGAGTATCGGTGATGCATTTAAGACCACTTTGAATCCATTTGATCCAGACTGCAAAGGTGACCAGCTCTTTTGCGTCACAACAGGACGAGCAGCATCATCTGAGGTTACTAAAGAGATACTGCACTTTGTAGAAATTGGAACAGATTGGAGTACAACGTTCGCAAATGAGTGTAAAACAAATCATGAGAGATTCCAGAAACCCCGGCCAAAAACCTATTAAGCGACGTAAAGTCAACAATTTTGCATCTGATTCAATCAAGATGAAAGTCAAGACGAAGGATCTCAAGGGGCAGAAGTTCGTTGTACCAGGGATCTCTTTGGCCGATTGTTGTTACTTGCAACTAAGCAGGATATCGATCTGCGCATGTTGTTAACATATCCTTTGATCAATGCTGATAGAGGTACCTGTGTCATTGTGCCACTACAACGGTATAATGAACAAAACCAAGAAGTCTACCATCATGGAAAAACTAGAGGCAAAGGTTAAACCAAGCACAGATAGTCTTCACAAGTCGGATAGTCTTCCCAAGTGTGATGCCTATCTTATTGATGCAATGTTCTTCTTTAGAACATTTACAGTGCTACCACGTACATTAGGCGGAGTTGCCAGAGCCATCATGGAGAAACTGTGCTCAATTCAGTCCAGACTTGTCCACTTAATATGAGATCGGTATGAATCTCCTACAATCAAAGACCCAAAGCGATCCTCTCGCGGTAATTATGAAGGTTCTTATATTATCAAGGGCCCAGATCAGAAACGTAACGCGGACTTCAATACCTGCCTCCTCTCATCCTCATTCAAGACTGCTTTGCTACAATTCCTATCCGTGGAGTGGCAAAAGGATATATATGCAGACATCCTGAAGAGTCGCATACCCTACTAATGGTGTCGGAATACAATGTTTCAAATACATGGTAGAAGATGGGGAAATGTCAACAACAGAGTCCAAGAATTGGCATGTAACCATCTGGAGGCGGATACCCGTGTTATCTTCCATGCACGGTATACTGTTCAGTGCGTTTACAAGGGTCTCCTTACATCACGATCCGAGAAAGTGACACGGACACGGTCTTCATTCTGCTTTGTACCATGCACATCTTCTCTCTGCTTCCCTGTATATGGATGTAGGATTATCGTCATACCCGAAGGACGATCAATATCAGTCAGTTGGCGAAGACCATTGGTGTTGATGTCTGTTCAGCATTGCCCGGATTCCATGCGTTTACGGGTTCGGATTATACGGCGGCCTTTCTTAGGAAAGGAAAGGCTAAACCATATGACGTGATGGTAAAGAGTGCTAAATTTACCGAAGCATTTGGGCTTGTTGGAAAAGTTGATAAAGTCACCACGGATATCATGGATATAGCTAATACACTTGAGGAGTTTGTATCGTCAATGTACGCCCAGACCAAGCTCAAATGCGTGAATGAAGCCAGGTTTGCAATGTTTGCTAAACTCTACTCTCCGAAAAATAAGGAAGAACCACTGGAACGACTGAAATCGTCCGACCCATCTTGCTTACCACCCTGCAAGTCAGTGCTAGTAAAGAAGATTGAGAGATCGAACTACGTGACTTTAATTTGGAAGAACGCATCCATAGCAAACCCGGTTGATTTTGGACCAGATCAGATGTGGAGGCTGAATGACCAAAAAGACACATTATCCATTGTGGGGTACGATGGAGAGAGATATCCACCATCGATTGTCCTAGATCCAGAGTCTGAATAGCGATGACGATGAAGAGGTAGATATGAAAAGTGATAGTGAGGGAGATGATTAGTTTGATGCAGTTTTAGAACATTGTTTCTAATAACATAACTTTCGAAGGTGAAAGTCGAGGAGACTAACACTTGCCGGACACTGTTTTCGGAGAAATGACGAGGCAGCAAAGTTCTCTTGTTGCAACCCAAACATGAAAGGAGATCCAGGGGACAATCCAGGAAAGACTATATCAGGATTATTACAGAGGACACTGGCTTAAGATCTGGAAAATTGCATGCTGCGCATGATAGAGCAGTGTGGAAGGCCATCACAAAAGTCCGACCTTTTACGTCGCCATAAGCTAGCAAGCAAGTATTCAATGTGATCATCACACAAATTGTATGGGATACAATTTACAACTTATACTAATCACTTACATTGAGAAAGTTTAGGCAGTCTGCACAAAGTATTGATATGGGCAGGAATAACCAGAAGCACTAACAAATAGTGCTTTTAATAGCTAAAACACGATACGTGATGATACGGCCTACAACTGAAACGACTCACCACCTCAGTGAAATGTATGCAGTTAACCAAATATCATGGAAAGGAAAAAGCACTCCAGAGATGATAAAACACTGTACCGAGAGTGTTTAGGGAAGAAGAAGAGGAGGTCCAGATGTAATGGAGGCAGAGCAAAATCAGTGGTATCGCATCCTATGGAATGAGTATACGACGGACAGCCAAATCAAGGAGAATCAGAAACGGATTAAAGACACGACCCTGAAAGACCTCAGGAAGTGCCTGAGCAGTCAGGTTATGTAAACGAGGAAAAAATGCTGATATACCTCTCCGGATGCACAACACAAGAACAGTGGCTGCGATGCATGGGATGGGACTCTGCAAGTTGGCGCATCATGGATATGGAACCCATAATTCCTAGCATTCCAGATTAATGCCATCCATGACCAACTATTGGCACCAGCTAACCTAAGACTCATGGGGCAAGAAAAATGGGAAGCTGTGCCAGTTGGCCAGTTGTGCCACCACCGAAACTGCACCCTGCTCCACGTCTTGAACTGTTGCAGCTTTTCTCTAGGAAATTGAAGGTTCAATTTGCGTCGTCACGGCCAAATATTGAGAGCAACTCAGAACTGAATACCATATGTCGAGGATGAGCAGACAAAAAACCCGACCTACATCCCAATCTCAAAGATGCATTCCTACCGTAGCATTCCAATATAAACTCGGAGGAGAACCTTGCCAATGCATGCACCAGGAAGAAACATAAATACCCAGACCGTATCACAGCGGACTGCGAATATCATGGATGATCAGTGAACTACTTCCCTGTAGAAGTTGGGAGAAGTGGGATATACTAGCACCACGTTCAGCAAATGTCTAACGATTTCTTAAAGGTAATATTTCATCAAAATTCTCCCGCATTTCCGGACGAGAGCGATCACAAATAATGCACTCTTTTTTACTGCAGATAGTAGGCCCTCTAAGTGTGTAAAAAAGTATGTTGTCCCCTGACGTCACAGTCTGTCATTGAACAGAAAGATAATTAGTTTATTTAAAAATGTACACAAAAGTCAAGGTCAATATATTCTGGCTAGAAATCAGGTGCATCGGAGCGCAATTCTTTATTTTCCCGGCCTGTGCTGAGACGAATGAATGATGATTGCGAGAGTGCGCTGCATTTTGAGTGATAATTTGTGAGAAAATAGAAATCATAATTATTGACTTTGAACATTCATACATTCAGTATTAGACTAGGTACTTCGTTGTAATTTTGACACAAGGCAGTAACATATGTAAGACAGTTCCTGGAAAAGTTACGACTCAATATCATTATTGGTTACGTAACCAGGGGACATTTTCAAAATCATGAAATTTCATTTTTACCCAAAAAAATCGTATTTTTCTCGTTTGTTTTAGTTATTTTGGCAACATTTGTTAACAATATCAATGTTGTTACATACCAACGTGTGGGGAATATGATTAGCTTTAACATGAGACTAATATAAAAAATGTTGAACAATTTTATCACGTTCTCTGCTCTAAAACATAAATGTAGGTGAAATGGAGGCTCAAAAAAGGGTCATTGACCTCTGACCTCGTGACCCACCGCTAGGTGCACTTAAGACCGGTGTTTTCAGAAGGCCAAGGGTATGGGCTAATACAATATCATAACCAGATCGACTGTCAATTTGTTCCGATAGAGACAATAGCGGCTCTCCATCTATAACCCTGCACTATAAAGAACATCGGCACATAGGACCCGACGTATAAGAGTATTTGTGTAATTATATGCGGTTTCTATTCACGATCGAGAGATTGAGGTAGGTCATGTAGGTAGGTGAATAAAATTCGTCCATGCATAATACAGTTGCATTGACGAGCATGTCTTACTTGTACTGTAGAAACACATCTAATGTATATAATAGCCTAATAATTATTGTAATACGGTAGTTTGATAATTCTTCGGTGTTATTGCATAGTGATCGGCGTATACATAGCGTATCCGTCACCGTCACTATATTGTGTTAAAACAATATTTGTATTAGTTTTTGTACACCAATTCAATTGTTTAATTACATTAAAAAACAATGTTTGGTTTTGAGAACTTTGTAGAAATAATTAAGAAAACAGTATTTCAAAATAATAAGTTGTACATCATAAAACAGACCACCAAAGTTTACCATACGTCACTTTGTAATACCAACAACCATACGTCACTTTGTAATACCACTGACCATACGTCACTTCGTAATACCCCGACCATACGTAACTATGCAATACCACCAACCATACGTCACTTTGTAATACCCCGACCATACGTAACTATGCAATACCACCGACCATACGTCACTTTGTAATACCCCGACCATACGTAACTATGCAATACCACCGACCATACGTAATTTTGTAATACCCCAACCATGCGTAACTATGCAATTCCACCAACCATACGTCACTTTGTAATACCCCGACCATACGTAACTATGCAATACCACCGACCCTACGTAACTTTGTAATACCCCGACCATACGTAACTATGCAATACCACCGATCATACGTCACTCTGTCATACCACGAACCATACGTCACTATGTAATACCCCGACCATACGTCACTTTATAATACCACTGATGAATTACTGTATTCAGAAAGGTAGGTGAATACTATAGAGGTACAAGCAGGGCTGCAGGGGTGTGCGACTCAACTGGCGATCTGAAGCTACTATTAGGTTTAACTTTGGTAATTGTCATATTATTGGTGGCGCTGTTTGTCGTCTGTTTTAGGTATATACTTAAATGGAGTTTACACGGAATTGTTTGGAAAATTCCAAAAAAATAGTGCGGTTTTGTAGGTTATGATAAAACGTACGTGATGGACGGTTTTACAAGCCTGAAATATATGATACTTCACTTTTCATTGTTTATTTTATGTATTTTAATTTATTTTCTCACTTTGCACCATACAGTCATTGTTTGTGTCTGACGGACTTGATATAAGCCTATCAATTCCTTTCATTCCGGTGATCATTATAAAGTGGCGCTGTTGAATTTTTGATTCATGCAAACGGGACCTGTTGTCCACGTACTTGCACTATAGGACTTTCCTATCCAAAATTAATAGAATCCCTGGTACTAGACCATTCGTCCAGAAACAGTTACATTCCATGTACATGTAGTAACGTGCATTAAAGGGGCACAGAGAGATTTCTCAAAATATCAAATTCAATATTTTCACCTTGTTTAGATTGCAAGATTTCTTCAAAAGAAATCAGTCAAAATTAAAATAAAGACATTTTCTCAGCAGGTATATTAGTGCTTTTCACTTCTTCTTTTTTTGTTGGTTAAAAATCACCACCAATTGAATCAGGGAGGTCATGCATCACTCAACAAGCCATGGGTGGTCTTTAAGGTTATTAAAAACGTACGTACTGGGCGGTTTTTACAAGCCTGAAATATGTGATGCGATCTGTGAAAATCCGCAACATGGTGGCATTTCTCATATTAGAGATATTTATATCATAAGAAAGCTAAAACTGTGCTGATTACAGAACTGTTTCGATCATTTTTCTACGATCACTACAAAAAAAGTTATGAGTGAATGATGATTGTGATGTCATAAAAAGCTACAAAACAAGAAATCATGAAAACAGGCCAATAAAGATACATAATTCAATGGAATTACATTATAAGGTTAATGTTAAAAGTAAGTCTTTGAAGGTGAAATTTCATAAAAGATGATGACACAAAGTATTGGAAATTAATTTCTCACTTTACACCATACCGTCATTGTTTGTGTCTGACAGACTTGATGCAAATCTGTAAATTCCTTTCACTCCGGTGAACATCATTAAGTGGCGCTGTTGCATTTTTAATTCATGCAAATGGGACCCAAAAATAATAGAATCCCTGGTACCATACCAGACCATTCGTCCAGAAACCGTTTGATTTGATTTGATTTGATTTATTTCGGTATCTCCACATGTATATAACAATGACAATGATAATAATATAAAGAATCTTAAGATACAGTTAAAATTACAAAACCACACACAATTGGGGGAGATACAAACAGGATAACCCTTTAAGCCCGAAGGCTTATTTCCGAAGGGGTCCTAAGGAAAAACAAAAAATACAACACGTACATCAACAGACACTGTATACATATTTAAAATTGATACAAAATATTAAAATATTTAAAACTATTAACAATTGATTTGGTTAAGATGATGAGTTTTTACAGATTTTTAAAAAATTGCCTTAGAAGGAATAGATTTGATTGCACATGGTAAGCTAGCCCAATCCTTAATGGCATTATAATAAAAAGAGCCAGAGATGATGGTGGTGGATTTGGGAACTTGGAAATTTTGCACACTGGTTCTAGTACTGTGTTGATGCACACTTGAAATTCTGGTAAAATGAGATCTAAGATAATCTGGACCAACTTCATTAAAACTATCAAATACATGGTTTAACCTGAGTTGTTTGGCTCTGTTGTTACCATGCATTAATTGTGTTTGAAATCGCAGTTGATTGTGTCTGAGGATCTAACACAGGGGTTCTCAACCTGAGGGTCGTGACCCCCATGGGGTCGTTTGGGGGTTTCCAGGGGGTCGCCTTCTTCAGACCGACACATCTCTTACCACTGATCACACGCTTTTCATAGGAAACATTGTCAAACTTCGTGGCAAACACTAAACCAGTAATAAATGCTTTGCCTTTTGAACTATGTAACTGACATTACGTCCTACTGTTCATTGTAACTATGGGACTATTTCGTTTTCATAGATAATGAATATGTGACTGACAAAGATATAATACTAAATTTAAATCAGAGACTAAGTTCGATTAATATGCTGTATCAATGGCTTGTAGTCTCAGGAATAGCCTCTGTAAAACTGTCATAACTTCGTCATATAATCCATATAAAAGTATATATTTTCTTGAAGGGAAGGCTTCAATAGATCTTTACCATAACATATGAAATTGCTCTAAAAGTGACCTTTGGAAAATAAAAAAAACTCATTTTTTACTCTATTTTAGGTTTTGTCAAAATGCATATATTTTTTGTAAAAAATTGTCGTTTATTGTAATCTTAAGAAAATTTGTTTTTTGGATATCGGACCTACTTTTTGATGTATTTTCCCGAATAAGGCAAAAATCAATAACTTTCTGAATTAAAACGTAAATTTCCCTAATCAATTTTCTACACCGGTTACATTATGCGATGCGCTCATTATACCGTACAGAGTGTCTTAGACAGTTTCAGCGAGAAACTTGTAGGCTTATTTTGATACGTAAAATAACCCCTTTTTGAGACCCCTAAATATATTACACGAGTCGAGGGGTTTGGTCACAATTCACTTTACCATACAATTGTTCATCTTGCAGGACTCATGGTGTATGTCGCTGTAATCACATGCTGCATGTTCCTCACTTTCCATTCATGTGGATTTTTTAAAAAGGCTTTCACTTTTCACTTATTACATTTTGTGTACAGCATTAGTAATGAACGAGTATTAATGTAGCATTAGTAATGCTCATAGTTAGGATTATTTCAATCCGGAATTAAAACAATCACCGTGGAAAGCCGTTTTTGTCGTCAGTTCCTCTCTCCCCTGGCTCTCTCCCTCTGTCGCTCCCTTTATAAGCTCATTATACTTCGCGTTTATATGGAAATGCAGTCTTTACTCATGCCTTATGCCATTATATAAGCTATTATTCATTACATTTAAGGGGTCGTCCATAATTTTCGCCATTTTCAGTTACGTACAAAGCGTACGTAAGAGGGGGGAGGGGGTCGAAATATATCCCAACCGTACGTAACTTAAATGGCGATCTTGAGAGGCGGGATTTTTTTTTTAAAGTACAAAATAAAATAAAATTTCGCCATTTATTGCGTACGTAACTCGAGGGGAGGAGGGGGGTAAAAAGTTACGTACGCTCTGTACGTAAGTGAAAATGGCGATAATTTTGGACGACCCCTTATTCACCAGCTTGAGACGCTCAACAAAGACTATGGTTACATTAATACTCGTTCATTTGATCCCTTGTAAACACACTCCCTGTGTATAGTGGGCAATTCTTCGCTGCGAGAGGGACCGGGTTCGAGTCCGTGTATTTTGAGGTTATTCACTAAATATCATTTATTTATTTCACTTACACGGCTTGTATCATATGCTCGATCCTCGCGTGGATTTGATTGAGTTTCGCTAGTCATAGATTCTGATAGAATCATGCTTATAGGCCATTATGTAAGGTAATATTTACTGCAAATAATTTGAGCTATGTGATCTTTATATGATAATAAATAAACGCTGACAAATTAGTAGCTATTCAATGAAATGAATTATCTGAATAGAAATTATATTTACGTGATTTGAATAGGGTTTCTGATTATGATTCCTTAATAGATAATATACAAATATTGACTGCAATGAGGGGCATGGTTCAAATTATAAGCCCAGTGTGATCTCGGAAACTAAACTATGGCATAGTCTGGATTAGAGATCATGAACTGCTAGGATATAATTTAAACAACGTATTTCACTTACGCTTTACATTTCGGCTCAGCTGAATCCATGCCATATTCTTCAACAAGCCAGGCAAACCGGTGTGTTTGTTTCAGTGATTTCAGAGTCAATTTCTTAAACGTCCAGCAACGAAAAAACTAATGTAATTATAAACAAAAAATCAGGCGATAAGAAAGTGCAAAAATTCAAAGATCACTGAACAGAGTCATTCACCGCGTATAAATATACAGGGGTGTTCAAAACGAAATTAATCGTTTAGCGCATGGTCGCCGTATGATTATATACGTTCCGTCAATCGGAAGATTCGTGTGATTTAAACCGGCTCGTCTCCTTTATAGAGTAAATGTGACCAAGAACAACGCCCGAGTGAAACAAACAGAAAGACGCGCAACTTCATTTTAACAACTTTATTCAAACTATTTTCAAAAACCGTAACACTCAAAATGATCAAATGAACATAATAATCAAGGTTCCTTTAGCTTCAAAGGTTAAAGTAAACAGCGTGAGCACAATCATTCCAAAATAACACACACTGCGGCTGCGATCGCGTAGCGCGTAAACACATTATTCACGTAGCTTGTAAACACATCCGCGTGGTTGGTGCGGTCCGATCGGCGTGCTGGTTTCTATATAGCAGCGTGGCTCAGATCTCAAATTAACAACGCTTTGCTATACTGGGGAGTTGTTGAATTGTAATTTACTTCATAATGCAAGATGAACATTAATAATGGTCAGTTTAGCTGTTGCTACTCATAAAAACACAGACAAACTTGATTAAAACAATGTTTAATAAGCATATTATCGCAATTTTGTCCTTAATGACGTTCTATTTTATAGTTAGCTTCATTTAATGCAGCTTTAAATAGCTTCAAACTAATGCAACCTCTGTAGCGTAACACTGTTTTGGAATACGTTCATTAGGGTTCCAGTATAAGTTTATACTACAATAATTGTAAAAATTTAGAAATCCTTGTTTTGGTGAAAATCGAGAGCGCCGCCTCAAACTAATCTCTGAGTACCTCATTAACAGGCGTTGAATTGAATACAATTTTGTTTCTTAGATGTATATATCCAATATAGTGGAGCAAAATTGACCATAAATTGTGACCCCTAGTGGTCAAATTTTAAAACATCATCTCGATGGTTTTATATGATAGTATATACCTTGTAACACAAGAAAAGTAATGATGCCAAAAATGTAGGCATGGGCGACCTGAGAAATTAGCATATCAAAATGGCGTTTATCTTATTATAAAAAAACGTCCTGATGCTTTGATATAATGCAATCAAAGATGTGCAATCCTAGAATATATTAATATCATTGATACATAAGATGTTGCCAACATTCAATTCCGCAATTTTTATTTCCAAATTCCAATATGGCTGACATTTCAAATAATTAATTAAGGCAATGTACCAAATAACGTTATCAGGCGTATATAAGAAATTGGTATTTAAAACCAGTGAAAGTTGGCAACTTCAATTGGTTATCATGGTTATAGTCGTTAGCACAAATTCATTATGCAACTTCGTTCAAAAAACTTGTTATTTGGACTTAATTTAAGAGGCATCATCAGTCTTTGGAAGACGTATGCGTATGACACACAGATTACCATAAGTGTTCCAATTTAAATATGTATATTATTGACATAATCATCGTCATAATTTGGACTCTTCTTGAGCTGCCATGTTTTAAAATAAAATGTTGTTGTCATCCTCGTCCAACAACTAGTTAATGATCATTAAAACTAATAATACTGTCACAGTATTGCAATTTCTGTATGCCACTCTTTCAAGCAAAGTTCTTTGCAATCTCCATGTTGACCAATCGTTAGAATACTGTTCAATCTCTGGCTTCACGTGCTATTCTGAAATTTAACTGATTACATCTTCACTCTGCCACTCTGTCAGATAAAGGTTTCATATTAATACCATTTGGCATAATAATTTTCAGAATCTGAGTTAGATTCTGGGTCCGTATCATATGCAGCTTCAGAGAGCGGGTTGCCACATCATTCAATGTTGATAGACATACAGCCACATTCTGGCGCAGCAGAGGGTTGTGACATTAGTTGTGGTTGTATTGTGTGTGTGTGTTTGTTTGTTTGTTTGGAACCCAAAATCTAAGGGATCAGGGAGCTCATGCCATGGAATAAGAGCTTTACGCCAAACCAGGAGTTGGAAGACAAAGCGAAGTACATGGAGTTTGAAACTATCCTCCGTTAGAGGTAGCTTCCGGGGTGCAGTCCTTCTTGCTTTCTTACACCGAATGGAATTCAATGAGATGCAGTTAGAGTTTCCATATAAGGTTCCCACGAACAGTATTGCAGCTGAGTATTCTTCTTTTGTCATCACGGCGTTTGCTCGTAATGTAGACAGTGCTGCGTGTACTCCTGCGTTCTTCATCATTATACGATACGCGGTTTTCTTGCCATGTCCACAAGAATCCTCTTACAGTGTCACACCCAGTAATGCAGTAAACAGGAAGGATGATATTATGTTGCTCACGTGAAAGTTTGTTGTATATCTGGTGGACAGGTCTAAAGCGGGTAAGATCGGTATGTTTCCCGCCCCGTCCAGTTAGGAAGAAAACCTCACTCTGTATCTGTACTGCTGATATCAACATGATGTGCACCTGCATATGCAGCGGTTGCAGCTTGAAGAATGATGCGTGCGTCCGCTTCCTCTTAGTTTGATGCAAGACGATCTACTGAGTGCACAGATCCTTGTCTTATGATGAAGGTCTTGCCATCCGGATGATCACCATTGATATAAATGCACTGTCCTTCTTTAAGCATAGACCCCTCTGTATCAAGAAGCATAGGTGTAGTATTCTGCTAGGCGAGCCTTGTTCTGCCCCACGGGTCGAACCTTTAATACTGTTTGGTAAGTATTTGTCGAACACGATATGTATCTGTTGCACATAACCATGCGGCTATTCTTTATGATGTAACCTACAAACTCCTCTGCTAAAGTCTGATAGGTAACTTGCTCGTGCAAGTCTGGAAGATATATCGATGCAGCGAGAACCTGTATCACTTCGTGGCCATCATAAATTACAGCATCAACCTAAAGGGAAGCGATGTAATCTTGTCGTCTTGCACTTGTGCCAGGTCTTCTAAGCTATGCATGAACTCAGCTTATTTTTGAAGCTAACATAGATCCATCATTTGCAAACATGCTGAGCGGCACTGGTGAGTTTTCAAACGACATAACTTTTGTGTCAGAAACTCGTTTCTGCGCATTAACTGCTAGAAGGCGAAGGTACATCATTTCAGCATCGAGACTTATTTTGGTGTTTCGTATTGTTACGCATTTGTTCATGTCAGTCATGGTCTTTACTCCCGATCTTGGTAAAGCATCATAGAAGCCAGTGGCGTAGCTAGGATTTTTTTCAGGGGGGGCAAGATTTCTAAAATTTTCGTAAAAGGTTGCCCCCAAAAAAAAATCTAGTCACTTACCTCGTGAATTTCACGTAAGTGGGGGGGGGGGGGGGGGGGGGCTCAACAATTGTTGCACAGTCAAAAAAAATCGCA
Source organism: Ophiura sarsii (assembly GCA_035610835.1). NCBI lineage: Eukaryota > Metazoa > Echinodermata > Ophiuroidea > Amphilepidida > Ophiuridae > Ophiura > Ophiura sarsii. Next base: position 45,293,253 of record CM069458.1, on the reverse strand, counting down.
CAGTCAAAAAATATCGCACAGTAAATGTACTACATTTACAATTGTGCCTTCTATTTGGCTAATAACCTCGGTCTTTTTTCTCATTTTTTTCCTATTTCCTTTTTTTCTCACCCCTTTTTTATTTTTTAGAGGGGTGGGGGGCGGGGGCACAAATTTGATTTTTTTTCGTCAGGGGGTCCCCCCCCCCCCCCCCCTGAGCTACGCCACTGATAGAAGCTCTTTTCTGGTTTGCCTATCTTTCGGTCTACCACAATTTAACGTTCTGATACAAATTTGTTCGCTAATTCGTATCCCTTATCCAAAGCATTACACGTGCTTTCCTGGATTGCTGCCGGCGCGAGAGCTCATGTTGCGAAGTTTACGAGGCCCTCAGGTGATGACGCTAGATCAAATGGATTAAGGTATGTTTCATCGAACATTTTTGTCATATTTGCAACATCTGATGTGTAGCGTTTCTGTGCTGCTTCACCAGCTTCATGGTGACCAAGTTTTGAGCCAGACGACGTATTCAAGGTTTCTTCAAATCTTGATGCATACTGAGAGGTAATAGGACGAGCCATGAACCACCTTTGTCATGCCTGATATTCATCAACTGTTATTATATGGTTTTCCCCAAAATTTAAATAGGGTTGTTTTGGGTATGTCATGCTAGTATAAATGAAAATAGACTCACCGAATATGGCTCGTTTGTAAAGTGATCAACAACAGCATGCCAAGAGAAAGCTCGTCTTCATAGACCTTTTGCCTTTGTAGCCCCAACATCGCCCTCATAGACAATATCCTAATTACGGAGTCCAATTAGGGTCCAACTATAAAGTGCAGTATGATGTTATAACTATTATCAAATTTCACGCAAATGTGGTCTTACGTTTACGATAATTTATTGACAAATTTTAAATAATTATCGTCATCCGTCAATATTAGTCCTATAATTAGAAAGCTCTAAAATCTAAATCAATAGCAACATACCCTTTTAATTCAATATACATTTTGATACAGAATACTTGTCTCTAAATCATTGAGTATAACAACAAAAAATCTTTCAAATCAAGGTCAAAATTAAAATTATTTATGCTAACAGTTATTAAAATATTGTAAAAAATTAAAAATCAAGGTAAATGGCGGCCATTTTGAATGAAATAAACAATGTTTTTGTGTATATAGGTACTGTATGCATCATGAATTCCATTAGTATCAAAAACAAGATAAGTTGATGTGTTCCATGAAGTAAGAAACATGTAACAAGCGGCTTGCAATTACTTAACTATTAACACAGTCGCCATTTTGATATGCTAATTTCTCAGCTCGCCCATGCATACATTTTTGGCATCATCACTTTTCTTGAAGGAAAAGGTTAACACTATCATATAAAACCAATCATGTGATGTTTTAAAATTTGATCGGTATATCGAAAACTAGAGGACTTTTATGGCCAATTTTGCTCTACTAATAGAGGTTATGCGTGTGACGTAGTTATCCGTAAACATAACGGTAAACTCAACTACATTTATCAGAAACATCCACGCATCCTCAAGAAGTCACGGCCTACACGTACGGGCATTGTTATCATAGGTTGGTTAGGCGGCTAAGGCCGCACTGCAAAACCGGTACGTAAGGCTCATACGTATTAGTAACTTGTACGCAGACCTCACATTTCCCGTATCGCATCGCGATCTGCGCCTTAAAAATCATCAACTGCGATACAACTTTCAAAGGCTGGTGCGAAATTGCGATGCATGTTTTTTGCACCCCTAAATCAAGTTGCTATCGCGATTCAACTACAATTGCACCTTGAATTGAAGGAATTGCACAGTGACCTCAAAAGTAAGGTGCAAATTTGCACCTCAATAACAATTTGAAAATGTCAGCACTGCTTGTACGAATGACTTTAACGATGGTCGTCAGAGTAATCATTATTTTGCATTACTATAGTACAAGCACCCATAACAATTGAGCTTTGGCGACTGTTGTATACGTTGTATGCACAAGTCACTTATAAGTATGAGTCTTACGCACTGGTTTTGCAATTTACATTTGAATAGATTACACAACGTCAAGATAACGGTAAGAACACGGATTCAAATGTTTTGGTAGGTACACTTAGTTGTCGTTACATCGCAGCCATAAGAAAGTGTAGAGGGGATAGAGATGGGGGAGAGACTGGAGAGAGACGGGTAAGGGAATAAGGGGGAAAAGGGGAAAAAAGAAAATTAATGTGAGAGCCAGGACATTACATTTCACGCCTTTGTTAGCCTTTTTACCAACTCAGAAAAGGGACTGGCTACGGTATTAATGCCAATTTCATCTTGTTTTGTAATTAATGCCTGTTTCGTCACCATTATATTTAATTTTAAAGGGGCAATGAAAGATTGCCGAGAAAAATGAAAAACAGGAATTGTATCAATAGATGATGTACGTGCGAACCCTGAAGTGTAATGATTTATGGGAAAACGGTTGAATTTTTGCGCTAAATTGACATTTGGTTAAAGCAAGTTTTGTGGTAAATACGTGTTGCGGCTGATAATTTTGATGTAATCTACATCGAAATCACCAAATCGTGACATTTTACGTGATAGACGGCGAATTAAGGTAAACGGTTTCAGACGGTAGGTAGTAGGCCTATATGCCTACGCTTTACGTAGCTGCACAAAAACTAATTTCCAAAACAATTGAGGGCGCACTCCCATACGTATCTCTCAGTGCCCCTTTAATTTACTTTTTTCATATCGAAGAGATGGTGTCACATTGGTTGAAATTTGGGACGCCCTCTGTTGGGTAAAGACAACAAAACACACTAAACTCTGGCAGGCATATAATTCATGTAGTTAACATTAATTTTAAAGACATTCCATGTTGTTCTACGTACATTAAATATACTGTACTATTCTGCCTGCAGTGACACGACAGAGGGCGCCCCATTTAAAAATAGATGACATCACAGGTGACATCATCATAGCTAACATGCTGAAATAGACTATGTTGACCTGGCTACTTGCTTTAGCCTGGTACCATCCGGACCTAACCGATCTGCACAAACATACCCCAATGTGCGTGGTTTGTGACATGGGCCGGGGACGTGTCTTAGAAACGGAGATGTATTTGTATTACATTTTAGAGTATTTTAGACCCCGTGCCGTACGGAGAGGGAGGGGGCGGGCGGAAGTATGCAGAACTTAATTCAACCTTAAATATTTGGTAAAGATCATTAGTGTCAATTCCACGCGTGTCTTAGAACCGCGGAGACACTTAGAACTTAGAACATTTTAGACCCCGTGCCGTACGGAGAAGGGGGCCGGATGTATGCAGAACTTAAAGATGTATCTTTAGTGACATTTTAGAAAATGTTAGACCCCTGCCGTACGGAGATGGGTTGAATTCAAAATCTTTTGAAAATATTATTTCTGTCAATTCCACGCGGTGGCGAACGGAGAGGGTGCGGGCGTGCTGAAGTATGCATAATTTGAATTTAAATTCTTTACAAAAAATTGTGTCTATCAACTTCACGTGTCTTAGAATCAAATTATGTATTTTTAAATACAATTTAGAACATGTTAGACCCCGCGCCGTTCGGAGAGGGGAGCTTACGGAAGTATGCAAAACTTGTATTCAAATCTTTTATTTTCTCATTAAAGCGTAATTCGTTTAAAATTATATTTTTGATATTTAAAAAAAAAAAAATCTCCTAATTTTGTTCCTATTAGCGAAAATTAAACCCTCATATCTTGACCATTTCGATAAATATACATGTTAAACTTTAAATCGTTCAAAGCAATCATTAATTTTATGTCTATGGCACGTGTCCGAGAAGCGCCAATGTCGCATAATCTTGCATTAAAAGACAGTGGGGTGGAGAAGATGTGCTTTTATACAGAGCTCTATGGAATAAAATGTACATAATCGTCGATATCTCGAAAAGAAAATCATTAATAAAACTTCTTTTTTTTCTTCTTCAAATTAACTTTTTGGGCAGGGAATATACGGTTCTTTTCTTTAAAGAAAAATTCAATTAAAAAATAAAAAATAAAAAACTAGATAATGACTTCAATAAGTCCTACTTTGCTCAATGTCAAATTAACTGGAATTTAATTATATTTCATGTCTCATCACACCCCTCTCGATCCTAAAAACCACCATCCCCGCCGGAACACACGACATCACCTCGCCCACCAATACCCGCACCAGATACATTGCGGGGGTATTTGTGTTTGTGCGCTGTGGGAGTATTCAATGAGTATAAATAATGTTTTATCAAACAAATAAACAAAATTGAGGAGGCACGTCCCTTTAAAGTTGGACATTTGCCACGCTCTGAATGAATGTCAAAGAGGTCGAAGTACACGGTATTGCGTGATGTACATTTTCACGTGATCTTCTGGTTTCAATGTAGTCACGTAATCTACTGAGTGCGAAGGGTGGCATTTACGACAGTTCCTTTATTCATAACTGACTGTAGGACTGATACCTTCACCAAGAACATTGAACCAATACTAGTTTGTGTAATTAGGCCTATATGCGGTTTCTATTCACGAGCGATTTATAAAGGTAGGTGAATACATTGTTGAATGTGGGCCTATATGAACATTTGTCCCGGCATAAAATTCAGTTACATTGACGATCATGTTTCCTTATTTCTTTGAATAAGTTCATCTGGATTGTTATTGAACATAAGAGATTAGATTTCTTTTTGCACTAATCCAATAAAAAGTGAATGAGTTACGTTTCACTGCTAAACTAGCAGCTTCGTCAGACTGGCAACTCTGTCTGGAGGCAACAGGAACTAGGGATTTCCTGTTGCTGGGAACCGCCGTTTTAGAGGGCGTGATTCCGACGAGTTGATCATAGATGTTGTGCAGTATGTATTAAACCCCCTCATCTTTGTTGAGTGTGTTCTCCCCCTTCTCCGAATCCAATTGCTTCTTTGAGCCATCTTGTAGTTCTGTCTGATTCACGATAGACTACAACAAAAAGCTGAAACTACGAGATTCCTTGTTCTGGTTGCCCAAAATCATATATTGGCGAAACTGGTCGCGCATTTGGAACCCGCTTACAAGAACAAATAAATTGGATGATGGTCCTCACTTTTAAGTAATGTTTCACTACTACGTCGGTGCCTTCTTCAGACCAACATCTCCGTCCACTTTTCACACGCTTTCCATTGCATAGAATATCGAGTACCATCATAATATACTTAGGATTTCTCTTTTTGTTTCAGATGGCTGCGTCACTGCACGCTGAACCTGCTGATCTCCAAGCCCATGAAATCACATCCTGCAACAAATGCCATCAACTCCTGAAAAGTCCAAAGACATTGCCATGTCTGCATTCATATTGCGCTGCTTGCTTAGAGGGTAAAGTTACGACGTCAAAGAAGTCGATAGAGTGTCTTGTTTGCAGTCAAGAATTCGATTTACCCGCTAATGGCATTGAAGACCTGATACCTCTGGCTATAGTTGAACGATTGACAGAGCAAAAGGTTACGCAGGAGCGATTAATGACAAGTGAGCCCATCTCTTGCACAGCGTGTGTTGGGTTGATGTCGTATGGTACGTATAAAAATTTAGTTCTTTACTTCTTTGTCGAATAATTGGCTGTTACAGTTGAAATCCATACACCCCGTATGGAAGACATGGCCTTAAAGGGACACCAAGAGATGTGATGTGTTTTTAATAAAAACAGAGAGTTGTACATGTTTACAATTGCATTGTGCTATTCCAGCAAATAGGTGCACATCCCCTATAGAGGGGTAATTTTCCAAATCTGAAAATTCCCGGATTTCCCAGAGCAACTTTCAACCAAACCTGGATTTCCGGTTCATACTGATCTCAAATAAATCTGGATTTCCGAACCCCTCTATAGGGGATCGTCTTTATTGGATGCAAATTCTTCTGAAATCGCTTCGAAGGAGAGAAAATTTTGAAATTCCAATGCTTCCATGGGAAAAGTCTGGATTTCCAACGCTTCGGGAGGAAAAAAGTTCGGATTTCCGATTAACACTTGAAGCTAAAAATTCCGAAAATCCAAACCCCTCTATAGGGGGTGTGCACCTTTTTTCTGGAATAGCCCATGACATGTATGAACTTACAACTGTAAGGATTAAGAAAAATCAGCCCTCTTTGTACAACAAAACGTCAATCAAATATTCTGATCTTACGGCTCAGATCAGAATTTCATAATAGTTAGGGCGCAAGGGTCTTCCGGTCCCGGTCTAGGCTGACACAGGGAGTTATATACCAAAATGTTCTTTGAAGCTGGTAAAATTAAAACCTAGGTGGACATCCTTGCCAACTTTGTTGGTTGATTAACCTTGACCTTGATTTAGAGTGCAATGTCACATGTGTTTCAGTGTGTTTAAAAACCATGTGTGCACCCCAAATAGCTCTATAAACAGTCATAATATAAATATGTTGGGTATGCATTTGTGATTTCGTTATTCATGTTAGTGGTAACAGCAACAAATGACCATCGATTATTAATGTTCATCTTGAATTTTGAAGTAAATTATATTTAAACAAGGTATTTACAAAAAAACTGGTCAACGTCCTAAAATGAAATTAACAGACGATAAAGGAAATATGAAAAAGAAGATTTAGACAGTGTATGATGTATTTTAACAAAAACTCATTGTTTTAATGCTGGGCCCACTTTTCTCTCTTCGGAAATTATAGCAGCTTCCAGGAAATATCAACCATCCCATAGTAATTGCGACTTTCCACCACGTTATAACAATAACATGTTTTGATGTTGATTAACTGAGAAGTCCAGGGTTTTATTTTAATTATCATTTCCTATTAATTCGCAAAAAAAATAATGATTTGTACACTTTTAACCGCCAGTAATGTGGAACTAAATGAATAATATAATTGATGACAAATTTTATAGAAAAACAAGAAAGTACACGCTCCAGACCGGGCTCGAACTCCCGTTTTGTTTCCAAAAAGAACGTGAGTCAAGCGCCTTAACCTACATACAGAAATGGAGAGTAGAAAATTATTTATATACCAAACAGATTATAGTAAACACGACGAATGTCGCAGATTTTGCAAAACTCTATCATTTGTTTTATATTATTTAAACCATTTCTCCACAATTGTAACAACATATGTGTTCATATTTTCATATCCAGATCTAATATACATTTTAAAGACATCTGGATACAAATACTGATTCAAGATACATGAAAGCAATTCATAGACTCTACCACAAGGCCTGAATCTGAATTCAAATGTCAACGTCCCAGGACGTTGACAAATATCTTCAACACTATTTCGTGTCCCTGGGACCGTGTAGATTTCAAATGGAGTCACTCGAGCAGTTTGAAATTCACGCACCCTGTGGTGAAGATTAAGTGAGAAGTCTTTCATAGGGGTGTATGGATTTCAAATGGAATACTAAGAATACAGCCCAATGTTACAGTTATTAAAATATTTTGGAATGTAACTTTGTCCAAAACAATGTAAACCAAGTCTGGATCTTATTATGAACAATGGCATAGCAAGAGGGGGCACGGGGAATCTCCCCTGCCAGAATACTTGCTCCCCTGATACTCCCTAAATGAAACGACAAACTTGTATATACATTAACCAAAAACAGTCGATTGTGCCCATCCCCCTGAACACAGGCCTATCTGTCCCACCTCGTGTCCCCCCCCCCCCCCCCCCCCCCCCTCCATTCAGGACCCTAGTTACGCCACTCATTAGGAAGGATTTTATTTTTGTATCTACACATCTTATCAAATCCGTTTTAAATAGATGGTCGACATAGAGTAATATTATCATTTGCATTTACTTTAATCAAAGCTTTTAATTTTTTTGACTTTATTGTTAATTAAAGGTGGTATAGCAAGGATCAAAGTGTCTATTGGTAGGTCTAACCACCTTTTATTTACTTACACAAGGTCTAAATTTAAACCTGGTCTAACTCATTTTATGCATACGACCTTTGTATCGTATCGATTTAAATAACGAGCAATTAGCAACGCTTACGTTCAAAAAGTTCACAAAATTATTCAATTGCATTACCATAATTATTCGGAATAAACATTAAAATGCATTATAATAAGTACAAATTTATGATCTTCAACTATTTCAGTAATTCATGAGATAGACCTTGAAAATTGGGAAAGGTTTCTTTATAAAAGTCTGTTAATAACCCTTACAGCCCCGCACCCCATGAAATCCCATTTCCCAGCCTGTCGGTTCCACCTGGCGATGAGGTTTTTGGGTGAAATAATGGCCCCGGGCTACATAGCTGGGCGAATACACTCGCCCAGCATAGCTCCCCCCGTTGATCAGTTGGTAGAGCGTTCGACTTGTAACCGAGAGGTCGTGGGTTCAAACCCCGGGGCATGGAACCTCTTGTTTTGTGTGCTTTTTTTGCTTGAAAACAATTTCGTTGGAAAATGTTAGGGTTAAGGAACGATTTTTTTCCTTCTTTTTAATTTTCACTTTTTTTCTCTAATTTCACCTTGATTAAGGGGGCTGTCAAGTGTCGTTGTATGAATATTTCAAGCTCTGGAACTTTCAAACTATTTATGTGTTGTACATAAAAGTATACACTTTTTTCAATGAAATGAGTCAGGGAATCCATTTTTCGTATCAAATTTCACTGAAAATCGTGATTTTTATATTTTTGCCCAAAAATGCCTCTTTTTTTGCCTAAATTTTTCAAACAACCTAACAAAATAATTTGTAGGTAAAAAATGCTAAAATTTTACAGAAAGCATCTTAATTCAATTATCTAGGACACGTATTTTTTGTTTGCCTTTAAAAAATTTAGTTTCGAAATTATTGACCAAAAAGTGCTAAAAAAGTGAATTTTGAGATTTTTTATCTCAAAATTCACATTTTTAGTACTTTTTGGTCAATAATTTCAGAACTAAAAATGTTAAAGGCAACAAAAAAAAACGTGTCCTAGATAATTGAATTAAGATGCTTTCTGTAAAATTTTAGAATTTTTTACCCAAAAATTATTTTGTTAGATTGTTAAAAAATTGTCCCCAAAAATTTCGTTGGAAAATCCACCGGGAGTGTTAGGGTTAATGGTGTAGCCGCGCGGAGAGTGTTAATTATTTAAATAAGATTTTAATTTCATAACATCGAAATTGCACACGTGTGAACAGTGTTACGGGTTTGTGATATATTTAAAATAATTTACAATGTTTGTTGTTTATTTTTTAAATAGAAAAGACTGATACTACTTCGGTCACGCCAGAAGCTGTCGCCCGATGTACCGATTGTGAAGACTACTTGTGCGCAAAATGTGTTACGGTACACAGGTCACAAAGACTGATGAAGGACCATCCTATCTTTACGTTTGATGACCTGCGCACTGGTAAGGTCTCACCAATCGGCTCATCTGAGCAGAAGATCTGCGCGAAGCATAAGGGCAAAGCACTGCAATTTTACTGCGACACCTGCGAGGAACCCATCTGCCGACAGTGCGCTGTCGGAGCTCATCGACATCCAGATCACAAACAGGAGGAATTAGATTAGAAGCTGCGAAGGACAGGGTGGATTCCCTTCGGCAGCTACAGACCGCCTGTGAGAATAACGTGAACGAAGTTGAAAAGGCCATCGATGAAATAGGGAGAGTAAAGCGTGAATACAGTCTAGCTGTTTCTGAAGCTAGAGTTATGATTCGGGAAACCGCGGAGAAGGCAAAGACCTTGTTCATGCAACGTCTGGAAGAAGCTCGCAAGATTACCGAAGACGAGTTAGACAAAATAGATCAAGAACAACAGAAAACAGTCAGAGACACCGAAAACAAATTATTATCAGTGAAGTCTCGTATATCAGCAGCAACTATGATATCGAAAACTTTGATTAACAACGGGTCTGACTACGAAGTCACATCGGCCTACTCAACTCTCAAAACCACATTAAAGGACCTCTCCATTGTCAAGACTAGCAACGAAAACAAGAAGTTAAAGACAGTGACCTTTGAACCAAATGCTCAGATTTGTCCAGAAAATGTTACAGTAGGACGCGTAACAGGATCAGGAGGAGGTTTGCAACAACACAAACGCCGACGTGAGATGAAGGATGCATCGCTATTACAAGGATTTGGTAAAACCTCATCTGCTAGTTCACAAGATGTATGCACTACACCATCAGGTGATGTAGCTGTGACCAACTACTGGGAGGGGAAAGTCAACGTGTTTAACAAGGAAGGCACGCTGAAATGCTCCTTCAATGTCAATACCGGTGTCGATACAGCAGGATCTTGCAATCCGTGGTGTATTCGCATTGGCTCTAATGATCTCTTTTACGTTACTGATTACCAATCACCCTACGTTAGGATATTCGATATGCAGGGCACCTACAGGCGCTCATTTCACACCGTGTCACCGGAAAATGTGTCGTATTCTACCAGCGGATCAAGCAAATTACACGGCTTATGTTTCGATTCACAAGACAATGTACTGGTCGGCAATGGTACGCATAACTTCATAAGTCGCCATTCTCTTGACGGGACACATTTGTCAAGCATCAAAGTGGGACTCAAACCCTGGTTTCTTGCTGTGACACCCAAAGATCAAATAGTTGTCAGCAACCGCAGCAACGAAGTTAAAATACTGGATGGAGAAGGGAACGTCCTGTTCAACGTTGTCAAGCCGAACCATGTTGCATCTTGGACTCCGCAAGGTGTTGTCGCTGGAAAGATATACTACTGTAATGACGATGTCGAAGAGCAGGAGTTGTTTATCGCTGATCAAGGAGGAGGTGCTGCCTATCGCTACACAGTTACCGGTAAATACGTCAACAGTGTCACAACAGCGGTGTCAGGCGTATACGGGTTGGCGTTATCGGAAGACGAACAACACCTGTACGTGGCAGATCAGAAATCTGTGAAATGCTTTGACATCTGAACGAATTGTAACATAAAGGAATTTCCAAATCGAGAAGAAAACTTCAAACGTCGAGGCAAACACTAAACCCGTAATAAAGGCTTTGCCTTTTGAACTATGTAACTGACATTTACGTCCTATTGTTCATTGTAAATATGGGAATATTTCGTTTTCAGAGATAATGAATTATGCTTACAAAGATATGCCAGTAGAAAAGGTTTTTTGTCCCCTATTGGAAAAATAATGAACTAAACTAACAAAGAGTACTAACTTTGCAATTTAATTGGATTCTTCTTTCCCTTCTGTAGGAGAACTACCCTTAAAAAGGTGCACATGTTTTCGCAACTTGTTTACCATGAAGTTCGGTGTAATACACCCGGATAGAGGAAGCACTTAGCTTTCAGATGCCGTTTAGTTCATCTGATTTGGTTTTGTCAATCCTGAGCTTTATCAAAGCTACCCAAAATCGACGTTGCGCCACTTTTACAGAAAGATTGATAAAATCGTCAAAACGATACCAACATTTGATCTATCCGTGGCGCATGGGCATCAATCGTCTTGAAACGTGGGCCAGAATTGTTTAAGACTGAGGAACAAAAATGAATAAAGTAACGAAACATGGTGTCCTTGGAATATGTGGTAAGGGATTTCTACGAGCAGTTATTGTGGGATCACTCTGAAGTGCACGCCGCACGTCATCGAAGTGTTACTTTGTCCTGCAACTTCTTAGTCTTACAGAATGTTCTTTATTCATAATGGTGCTGTACCATTTACCAAGTATTTCCGATACTCATCTGCAGGTGTATTCCTAGATAGTACGTGCAGAGGCGTCAATCCTGTATGGACGAGGGGGACATGCCCCCCCCCCCCCCCCCCCCCCGCCCCCATATTTTGATTTTGAGTTGGGGTGAAGTGAACATAATATCAAATGTCCCTCCCCCCCCCCATGTTTTGAGTTTGCATGTGATCGAAATAGAACGTTTTAGAAACACCTAATAAAATGATCGCAAGCAACGCGCGCATGTGTCCCAAAGATGTAATACGGTATTATGTTTGGGATAGAAGCTTGTTTGAAACACACAAAAAAGTAACTCAATCCTAGCACAAATAAATGTGAACTCAAAATATTTTGCGCGCTATGCACGCATTTGTTTCCTCGACAAAATATTGTAGGTTGACTTTCAATTCTTGCCCCCCTCCCATATCAAAAACCTAGTTACGGCACTGCGAATCACACGGAATATTCTAAATATTATGGGGTGACGTTAAAAACGTCATACTGGACCATTTAAGTGTTAGAAATACAATTATGCGCGCTTTGCGCGCATTTCTTCTATAGGTTTCTCCATTATAATGGGTCTCGGACCACACCAAATATTATTTTGTATCAACATTCAACAGCGAATATTTCAATAAAATATCGGTGAAATTCATGGTCAACAAATTGGTTAAACACATGCACCCTTTTTTTAGGGACACCCTGTATTTTGTTAAATTGGAAGGCCAACGCGTCGTGTGAGTGCAACAATGTCGTAAGTGACATTTTGACGAAATTGACTTTTTTTATATATATGTTGAAAGAGTAGGTGATTGCGCTCATTTTAAACTAATTTTGAAGTTCTAACACAAATTAATTATGTTTTAATTAATAAAAAAACAATGTCGTTAGTGCACTTTAATTTTATTTTATATTATTCTGAGTGCAACATCAACGAATCTGCCACATACGTTAGAATTGCACTCTGCTTTCATAGTATGCTCGGGAGTATGCTGAGTGCAATATCATCGTATCTACCACTTACGATGTTCTTGCACACTGTTTTCTAATATTTTCTCAAATTTTCTCAGTGCAATAATAACGTATCTGCCACATACGTTGTTGTTGCACTCACTATATTTAGTATTGCAGATACGTTATCTAAAAATGTCAATATTTTTCAAATACCTATTTTTATGACACGATATTCAAGTTATATCATCAAAGAAAACAATCTTTATACTACTCAAAACACAATAAGTATGAAAAACATAAAAATGCTTCTCCTGCAAATACAGCAAAATGCAGATACGTTATTGTTTCACTCGCACGATCGGTGTTTCCTATGAGTAAGATATTAATCATTAATGATTATGTCCTGTTATATCCTAGAAATTGCATCTTCTATGAACAAACTATTGACTATTTTGACTAGTTACGATGTTGTTTGTGTGCATTATATATACACATGGAAAAAAGCACCACTTGTTGAAAAGTGAAAATGTGGCATCGAATTTTGCCACCATGGTGTGATATTAAAGATCATTTGTTTGAGAAAACTGTCCAGCAAAATTGTATGCAATAAAAAGGGCCACATTTGAGTTTGTGACGTAATCGATGTAATGTTTTTCAAGGCCAAGGGGAAAATGCATAAAACAAGTTTGGGTATAACGCGATATTGAGAGGCCCAATGATTAATCTCTATAGTTGTAATCCTTGGTAACACATTCAAGTCTTCCAAGGTCAAAGGTCATCTGGGGTCAAATTTCAAAAGTTGCCCGATTGTCCTCAAACATGAAAAAACTCCCTTTTTCGTACATCCAACGGTTATGGGGTCAAAGGTAAAAATACTGCTTTGTCAATCTATAATTATTGACTTTTCCGAGGTAACTTTGATTGTCAGTTCAATACACGTTGTATCAATGGCTCTTTTGTCTAGTACCACGGCGAATATCATCGTCCCATTGATGCTGGCAAGAAGTAAGACCTTTCGTGATAGCTTCATGGTTGGATCACGCAATTAAAGTAAACTGATATCTTGACTGATAAGTATCTTCCAATAAGCGTAAGTCGGACTTGGTTGCTCTCAAAATTTGCCTAGCATTGCTCCTTTTGGTATACAAACTGTTTCCGGTGTTTTGCTTATAATTGAGGGAAATTATGTTTCTAACATGATACTATAATGTTTCAAGACCATACAATTAAGATTTTTTTTAAATGGCGATTTTTAAAGAGTGTACGCAATCGGCGAAAATTCTTATTGGGTGGTAACCTCCTTCCTCCCCCCCCCCCCCCCCCACCCCTATTAGGAGGACGAGGGTTACGAACAGGTAACACAGTCAGTAAAATGGTGTCAAGTCATTCGGGGAGATTGAGAACCGTCCCCTACCATCCACCACCGAGGGAGTTATGCATGCGCCACTGAGGGAATTCACATACACGAGAAATTTAGGCTATACATTGTTTTCAATTTTTCTATAGCTAGCTGAAGAATAATAATTTTCAAAATACGACATTTTCAGTTGCTGCAAGTTAGTATTTAAATATACGTTGATACACATTGGAAACACATATGGGGACTGTGGTCTATTTAATAATGTTCCATTAAGTGGTGATTCCTCCTTGCTTGTAATTTTAATCAGTGAATTCACCAACTGCTTTTGATGGTTCTTTGTCCATCCAATATGTCATTTAATACCAAATTAACTTATTTTCTTCTAAGTCAATCGTACACCATGAAGAAATCCTGAAGAAATTCAGGGTCTATGAGTCAATCAAAGGTTGATTTGGCACCATTTCTGCACTTTTAGTGTAAATGCCAAGAGCTTCCAGGGGCTTTGTCCCCTGGACCCCCAACTGGACCCCACGCCGCAACATTGACATCATGCTCCGCCATTTTTACGCTTTGAAGGCACAATATTAATATCTGAAGGCCTACGGAAAATTTCACCTTGAAATACGGAAGAAATATATGAGTTTTTGTTTGGGTCTTTCAGGGTTCTGTATTTTTCTTTGTCAAAAAATATGTGTTACGCCTTTTTATTGAATGACTTTCCCTATGATAAAAATGGGGCAAAAATTACGAGAAGAAAATGTCTTGATTGACAGGAATATGTGCCAGGAGAGCCCTCCTAGAGCCTTCAAAACGGCAGAGAACTATCGCGAATTATCGGGAAAATATACCTGATTTTCGCAAATTTTCGTGAAAATAGACCCATGTGTAAAAGGGACACCATTACTTACCCATTGTTTAGGTTTTTTTTGCAAAAAAGCGACCCATTTGAGCGGCACATCCCCGTATAGCGTTTAGGCGAGTACCCCCTTCCCCCGGGTTAACAAAACAAATAAACAAGACTGACGCTGCACGTCCCTTTAAAGTTGGTACCAAGTACATTATCAACTACTACCACGCACTTGCCACGCTCTCAGTGAATATCATAAAGGTCAAAGTACACGGTATTGCGTGATGCAAAACATTTTCCGGTTTCGTTGTAATTGCTACAAATGTAGCTCACGTATTCTACTAAGTGCTAAGGGTGGCGTAACATTTACAACAGTTCCTGGATCCTTTATTCTATACTAACTGATTGGACTAACCCTGTACTAAGAACATCGGCCCATAGGACCCGACGCATAAGAGTATTTTGCGCAATTATATGCGGTTTCTATTCACGAACGATTAAGGTAGGTGAATAATATTCTTCCATGCATAATACAGTTACATTGCATTGACGAGCATATGTCTTCCACGTAGAAACACACCTATCTATATTATAATACGCTACTCTCTGTCTGTTTGTCTGTCGGGGTGTTTGTCTGTCTGTCTGTCTGTCTGTCTGTGCGCGCTTTTTCGTCGCCTTCCCGGGGTCGGGCGGCGTTCAGACTCGGTGGGTGGGTACGGCTCGGTCCCCGCAAGAGCAAGTTCATATTCGCTAGAGCGTACGAGGTCAAAGGTCATCTAGGGGTCAACTTTTTGAAGTTGGTCGGATCGTGCTTAAACTCGGTTATCGCAATGCTCGATGCGAGGCGAGGCGAGCGTGGCGAGGCGAGCGTGGCGAGGCGAGCGTGGCGAGGCGAGCGTGGCGAGGCGAGCGTGGCGAGGCGAGCGTGGCGAGCGTGGCGAAAATAAAACGGGTTGGCGTTTGTCGGGTCTTCCGGGGTCAAAGGTCGTCTAGGGGTCGAATTTTCAAAGTTTGTCCGATCGGCCTTAAACTCGGGGACGGGAAGCCCGAATGCGAGTCGAGCGTGGAAAAAAATAAAACGGCTTTGCTTTTCTTGGGTTGTCCGGGGTCAAAGGTCGTCTAAGGGTCGAATTTTCAAAGTTTGTCCGATCGGGCTTAAACTCGGGGACGAGAAGCCCGAATGCGAGTCGAGCGCCTAGTATAATACGATAGCCTAATAATTGTAGTTTGATAATTCTTCGGTGTTATTACATAGTGATCGGTGTATATCTGAGAGTATCCGTCACCGTCACTATATTATGTTAAAACAATATTTGTATTAGTTTTTTGTACACCAAACCAATTATTTGATTACATTAATAAATCAATTTTTGGCTTGGGACTTTGTAGAAATAATTAAGAAAGCAGTATTTCAAAATAATAAGTTGCAGGGGAGAGCGGGGAGTGTTCGCCCCATTTCCATTTGAAATGGGCTAGAGACGTCAATTTTAAAGATTGATTGGACCTATTGACATTAAATGAAAGATTGATATCTTGGCTACATACGACCACAATTTTTCATTTTCAAAGCCCGTGAGGGTCTTTATTTTTATTTATTTTTTAACTCACAAAAAAAATCAAATAAAAAAAAAAGAACACAATGCAAACATGAGTACAAACTTAAATTTACATTTTACATAAATTTACAAGTTGACACAGTTAAACTCAGCCACTAGATGACATTACAAAATAAATTGTAGTAAATTACCTTATCATAAAAAAAACACATATATTATAAGAAAGGTTCACATTTCTTAACATGAGACCCATATTTATCTCTATTTTTTGCAATGTTCTTCTCAATCTTTTCAGTCCATTTCTTGGACCCTACATCTATAAATGTATCTTTTCAAAAGTAAAATAATCATATTCAAGAAAGAAAGGTACTCTTTATTACCATAAATTCCAAAGCACACATCCCAGTATGTTATATTTACATTAATGTTCAAATCTTTCAACCAATTGCAAACATCACTCCACAGTTTGGAAACATAATTACATGACCACATCAAGTGTTTCATTGTCTCTTCCTCTGTTTTGCAAAAATTACATTTATAGTCATCAACTAAACCAATCCTATAAAGAAATGTATTTGTGGGGAGGATTTTATGAATAAAACGATATTGCAAATACTGTGTTTTTGTATCTAGAGTACATCTATATGGCATACTATAAATATTTTTCCAAATTATTTCCTTTGAGTCTGGCATGTTGTCAAATTCAGTGATCCATTTCTGTTGTGCTTTAGGCACAACATTGACTTTGTTACTCAGCAATTGATATGCAAATGAAGTTGTTTTCTTCACAATTTCAATCTGTCTCAACAGCTCAGATTCATGAGAAAAGTTTTGGTTCATCAGCTGTTTATCAAAACATGTTGACACAGCATTAACTAGACCAAAATATTTCATATAATTACAATTAATATTATGAAAGGTTGTGAACTCATTGTATGTCATAAAACGCTGATTCTCATATAGAAGATCAGAAGTAAAATTAACCCCTTTTACACTCCATGTTTTATAGAAAACAGTATTTTTGTTAACCTTTATCTTTGTATTATACCATAAAACCTCATCAGTAATTGTGTCATTACTAGATTTTTTCAATCTATACCATACTTTTATAACATCAGACAAAAATGCATTGCACAATTTATCATAACAAAAATCAGTATCTTTTGTAGGATTACATAGCCATATCCACTCACCACCAATGTTTGTGATTTCTTTACAAAATATAATTTTCCATTTCCCTAAATTCTCACTATCAAGGTATCTTTTAAACCCATGCAATTTTCAAAGAGTCAACAAGATTATGAACATTTGTCATCTTTAATCCACCATCCTCCTTATTACAATACATAGTATCTCTATTTATTTTGTCTGGTTTACCATTCCATATGAACTTAAATAAGGTTTGCTCTAATTTTTTCATAAAATTATTAGGCGGGTTTGGCAAAACAGAGAATAAATAAGTCAACTGAGAGAGAGCTAAGGATTTCACAATAGTATTTTTTTCCAATTGGGGTCAAATCTCTTTGTTTCCAGATATCCAGAGTATTTTGTAACTTTTTCAATTGAGTTTCATAGTTCAACTGGTACATTTCATTTTTGTTCAGTGATACATTGACACCTAGAAATTTGACATCATTGTTTTGGAGAGAACCAATTATCAAGAAATTAGATTTAGCCACATTTAACTTCAACCCAGAAATATCACCAACATTTTCAATTATCTTAATGGCATTACAAATAGATGATTTAGACCCGTCCAAAATTAAAGTGGTGTCTTCCGCAAATTGCGTAATTTTAATTTCACTGTCATCAATATTAATACCTTTAATATTTTCATTACAACGTATTGCAATACTCATTATCTCCGCATATATGATGAAAATATAGCAACTTAGGGGGCACCCTTGACGAACGCCGCGGGTTAATTTAAACTAGTTTGAGGTATGGCCATTATTGATAACACAACTGCTTATGTTTGTATAGAATAACTTGACCCATTTTCTATATCGTTACCAAAACCAAACTGTTCAAGGCATCTAGCAATGAAGGACCATTCTAGTTTATCATACGCTTTTCAAAGTCAATGTTAAAGTCAAGACACCCTAGGCCTTACTGTAAAGTGATGAGTAAAAGGATTAAGACAGTGTCTCAAAATAGTGCACCTGTTCCACCCCTGGGGCAGGTTCGTCCATAGGCCGGGGCAAGTTCGCCATGGGCTCATAATTAGGCTTCATAAAGTAGTAGTTATCAAATAGATATACACATTTGTTATGCAATGTGATTTTCTTCCAAAATAACATTTAGGGAGTCCAAAATTTAATGGTGGGGTCATTTTTGCGGTATATACTGGTTTAGAATTTCAAAATGATAATAAATACCACATTTTAAAATATTATCTTCAAAATTTAGTGCTACTCCATTCCAGTTAGCTCTTTTTATAATTACAAATAGGCTACAGGAGGTGAATTACAATTTTGAAATTATACAAAATCTTAAACATGTAAATTCCCATAGGCAAACATGCCCCATCATAAAAGGGCGCCATAGCACAATAAGTGCAATGACCCGTTAACCATGCGTGTCCCACATACAATGACGGATTTATAACTGCATCAAATCCATAATCAAGAAATCCCTTTCCAGGGTTTCACAAAGTTGTTTCTTCCCCAGGAGCAAGGTTTTGAGCTTAACATTTCCCCACCTATACTTTATACAGGTTTGATAAAAATCAGATTACAATATTGGATTATAATTTTTGTTAGGGGAGCATGAAGAAAAAAATAGATTTGCATGAAGCGCGCACATTATTTTGTGGCATTTTACGCTAAAATGGTGAAATGTTGTCTAATTTAGTAGGAAAATCTGCGCTAAGCGCGAAAAAAATACCTTTTTATGCTAAAATTGTCATTTTTTTTTCTAATTTTAACTATTTTAAATAGAATTTTTTTGAGGGGATGGAAACATATATTTTGGGTAAATGCCCTCCCCTTGCCCCCTGTAGCGTCGCCACAGGGGAAAGCCATAAAACAATAAACACGTTAGTATACCTGCAACCACATCTCATAACCCAAAGTTTGCATTTTTTTTCTCTTCATCTTTTTTCACCCTTTTCCCCAATACTTTTTTCTTTTTCCACTTGGCATTATTTCCCCAATTCTGCTCATTATTTCCCGGGAGGCTCCCGCACGTTGTGTAACCCTGTACCCTTGCTAACCTAATGATGATTTACATTAAAATCTTCTGTACGAATATCTTTAGAAAAAAATCAATATCAAAAATGGAAGAAAATCTACTTTTGTGATGTAATTTGTTTTTAGATGATCATTTGACAAACATTATACGGAGATCTGTCTTGTTACCATGGGAAGCTCGCAACAAACAGCGTAATATTGTGCGTGTTCGTCAAATTCAACACATGGCCGCAATGATGAGAATCACGTGGTGGGCGAACCTGCACCTAGGGTGCACACTTCCCGCTCTCCCCTACTTCACAAAACAGACCACCAAATCTTTATCATACGTCACTATGTAATACCCCAACCATACCTCACTTTGTAATACCACTGATGAATTGTTCAGAAAAGTAGGTGAATACTCCAAGCAAGGGTGTGCGACTCAACTTGGCGATCTGAAGCTACTTTAAGTTTAACTTTGGTAATTGTCATATTTTGGTGGCGCTGTTTGTCGTCTGCTTTAGTTATAGACTTAAATGAAGTTTACACGGAAATGTTGGGAAAATTCGCAAAAAATAGTGCAGTTTTGAAAGTTATGATAAAACGTACGTGCTGGACGGTTTTGCCTGAAATATATGATACTTCACGTTTCATTGTTTATTTTATGTATTTGAATCACTTCACACCATACCGTCACTGTTTGTGTCTGACGGACTTGATGCAAGTCTATACATTTCCTTTCATTCCGGTGATCATCATGAAGTAGCGCTGTTTCATTTTTAAATTAATATAACGGGACCCAAAATTAATAGAATCCCTGGTACAAGACTATTCGTTCAGAAACCGTCACATTCCTTGTAGTAATGCGCATTAATTTTGTTTGAAATCACAGTTGATTGTGTCTGAGGATCGAACTCAATCATATTACAGAGGAAACGAGCATGGAATGAAGCCTCCCCTTCCTCCGTACAGCAATATATTTGTATCACAAAACCATTCATTAAAGCAATGCCGAATATTAATTCAACGTTTCGATGATGAACGTTTCCTTCATCAACGAATGACAATCACCAATTTTTTCAACTCAAAGTAATTCATTGTAATTTATGTAGCGCGTTCTAAAGTAGAGTCAAAATATTTGAATATGAGTTGTGTTGTGCGATTGAGATATACACCTGACACCAAAGGTTCCTGACATCAATGGTAATCGGTATCAAAACTCTTAAGATATACACTGAACGAGCAAATTTCTTCCCCGCAATTTGAAACCTCGTTCATTTATATGTAAGGGGATTTTACGTACATGTTGTAACCAGATCTAACGAGAGAAAAGAAGTTGTAGTAAATCCGTTTTCTATGGAATATCCTTCAGAGTTATTTCATCAAGAGAATACACTTCATGTTTTGGTTTTTCATTTCTCCATTTCTCTGCCAGAAAGCAATGCCGTGTCTTTTCACCCGATACACACAGAGGCACACTTGTAACACTCACTGTTTGCCTCAGTTAGTTCGGCACACATTGTAAATTGAGTTCACATCATCATTCGGATAACTAAAATCAAAAACACCTCTGAAACGATATTCATTAATAAGTTTATGTCAATTAATTGAAGGATGGCTCAAACTTAAACAATAAATATCGGATATCCTCATAAACTATTTTGTCAGTGTCATTGCGCTTTATTCCGTTGAGGGCGCTATAACGGAATAAAGCTAATCTAGATTGTGACTGATTATCTGAACTCAGTTTACACTGTGTGCCGAACTAAACTGATGCATACAGTGTAACACGTGTGCCTCTGTGTGTATCTGTTTAAGTTCTTAATGGAAGAATTTCGTTTTTATCGTAAACACCCAATAGAACACTTCCTTAGATGATGGTCAGGGATACTATTAACTTTGGGAAAGGAAACTCCTACAGTCGGTATACGTAAACAACAGGTCGCATTTTCATAATAACATACATTATGGCAATGAGCTCAAAAAAAATAAAGTGGTGCAACGAGTGAAAATGAATTCAAATGTATAAAACAAACGTGAAGTATCATATTTCAGGCTTGTAAAAACCGTCCAGCCCGTAAGTTGTATCATAACTTTCAAAGCCGCACAAATTTCAGGAATATTTTCAACAATTCTGTGTAAACTTTAATTAAACGTAGATGTTCCGATTGGTGGTCCGATTTTCAACTTAATGTTTTCTATTCTAAAAGAAGGGTCATCCTTAAAGTAGTCATATTCCGATGTTTGAGTTGTATAACTCCAATGGTTCTTATTTTAGAAGCACAAGCGACATGAAATGTGCCCATTGAGTAATACACAAACTGGCCGGGTGGTTAACCACCTTTGGCAGTAATTCACAGCATTATGACCTTTACCGTTTAAATGGAACTTATCTTGCACCTGAGATTTTACAGAAATAATGAGAAGATATGGGATTTCTTCTAATATCAAAATATGTTAAAGTGAAAAAACCCTAAAGTGATCGGAACATACACACCATTAAGTCTATACCTGAAGCAGACGACAAACAGCGCTCACACCGCCGCCAATACAAGACATGATCACGCAAAAGTTAAAACTCCCGGATGAAGTAGCTTCCGATCGGCAATTTGAGTAGCACATCCCTGTGATGGTTATCACTTTTAAGAAATGTTTCAATATGTCGATGTCTTC
This sequence comes from Ophiura sarsii, assembly GCA_035610835.1. Lineage (NCBI taxonomy): Eukaryota > Metazoa > Echinodermata > Ophiuroidea > Amphilepidida > Ophiuridae > Ophiura > Ophiura sarsii. The sequence continues at coordinate 45,271,066 of CM069458.1, read as the reverse complement.
TTCAGACCGACACATCTTGTTCCACTGCTCACACGCTTTTCATAGCATACAGGGTGTATCAGAAAGAACTGTACCGTGTTTCTAAAATACATAACAAATACAATATTAACAGTGTTAACTTGGATGCCTAGTAGGTAACATCTATTACTGGCATTGTGCTATAATTACAGTGGTGGACTTGTCTAGTTCATTATCTTATTTATAGTTCTTAACACTTTTGTTTTTTTATATTTTGTCCCAGATGAAGGGTGGTATATCCACTTAAAACATCGGTCTTTATTGTTACCATATATCCTGAGTAGTGTCAGATATATCTTTGTTGTTTTATTGCACAGCAATTTTCATTGCTTGTCCCAGTGCATTTCCGTTTGTTTTTGTGTTTTTTGTTATTTATCTGTTTTATCGCGTTATTCTCCCTTGTTATTACCTGTTTCCCCACACCCTGTTGGTATATCTTGCTTTTACTTTTAGCAAATACAATATGATTATTGTTTTAAATTTAAGCATCTGCAATATAAAGGTGAACATGTTTTCTACATTATATGTTAATTTCATTGATATATCTCTTTTTGTTCTCGTGTGGCAAGACTTAATTGAAAATCGATGAAAAACGTGTTTTCAGTTTGTTAGCTCAAAGCCATCGGCAAATCTGATTAACGCATGGTTTGGGTTAGGGTTAGGATTAGGTTATGGTTAGGTTAGGGTTATGGTTAGGTTAGGGTTATGGTTAGGGTAGGGAATCACCCTGTAGAATACCGAGTACCATTATGTACGTATTGCATTCAGCACAACAACCTATCTCTCCAATTATATAACGATCCAAAAGTAGTTATTAGAAAGCAATAGCATTTGTCTTTCTTTTTTTCAGATGGCTACGTCACTGCACGTTCAACCTGCTGATCTCCCAACCCATGATATCACATCCTGCAACAAATGCCATCAACTCCTGAAAAGTCCTAAGACATTGCCATGTCTGCATTCCTATTGCGCATGTTGCTTAGAGGGAAAAGTTACGGCGCCGACGAAGTCGATTGAGTGTCTTGTTTGCAGTCAAGAATTCGATTTACCCGCCAATGGTATAGAAGGCCTGACACCTCTGGCTATAGTTGAAAGATTGACAGAACAGAAAGTTACACAGGAACGATTAATGACGAGTGAGCCGATCTCGTGTACAGCATGCGATGGGACGATGCAATATCGTACGTGTAGTTCTATTCCTCTTTGTTGAATGTAGAGTCGTATGCGTTATTGAAATACATTAATCCTGAACGTTACATGCACAAACAAGTTTAGCCACACCTAGGTCCTAAAATGAAGGACTTTATGTATCTGCAAATCTTATTGCTATTTACAGTTGAATATGGGGAATTATTATTATTTGCATTTACATCATCAAAGCTTTTAAATCTGTTGACGTTGTTGTAAAAGGGGTAATGAAGAGCAACGGGTCTCTTGGCACAAGATCTAAATTTAGACCCGGTCTAACCAATTCATACGGACCTTTGTACTTTGTATTAAAAATATATCGAGATATCAGTTATTATTTTGTCAATATAATATTCATTTCTAATATATCGAAATTGCTCATTTTGTTCTCTTAAACTAAAACACAGAAAAGATTGATACCAGTTCGGTCACGCCAGACGCTGTGGCTCGATGTACCGAATGTGAAGACTACCTGTGCACAATATGTGTTGCTATACACAGGTCACAGATACGGATGAAGGACCATCCTATATTTACGCTTGATGAACTGCGCACTGGCAAGGACTCAACAGTCGGCTCTTCTGAGCAAAAGATCTGTGCGAAGCACAAGGGCGAAGCACTGCTGTTTTACTGCGACACCTGCGAGGAACCGATATGCCGTCAATGCGTTGTCGTAGCTCATCGACATCCAGACCACAAGCAGGTAGAATTAGAAGAAGCTGCGAAGGACAGGATGGATACACTGCGGCAGCTACAGAGCGCCTGTGAGAATAACGTGAACGAAGTAGGAAAGGCCATCGATGAAATAGGGAGAGTGAAGCGTGAATACAGTCTAGCCGTTTCTGAAGCTAGAGTTATAATACGGGAAACCGCGGAGAATGCAAAGACCTTGTTCATACAACGTCTGGAAGAAGCTCGCCAGATTACCGAAGACGAGTTAGACAAAATAGATCAAGAACAACAGCAGACAATCAGAGCCACCGAGAATCATTTATTGTCAGTGAAGTCTCGCATATCTGCAGCAACTATGATATTGAAATCTTTGATTGACAACGGGTCTGACTACGAAGTGACATCGGCCTACTCGACTCTCCAAACCACATTAAATGACCTCTCCATTGTCAAGACTGACAACATGAAGTTAAAGAAAGTGACCTTTGAACCAAACGCCCAGATTTGTCCAGACAAGATTACGGTTGGGAGCGTGACAGGAGGTTCTCGTGAGATTATGGCTTCACGTCCACGTGAGATGAAGGCTTCTGGTACGTTACTGAAAGAATTTGGACGTAGCGGGAATGTCTTAAAGCTAGCACTTGACATGTGCGTTACATCTGCAGGAGATGTTGCAGTGACCGACCACTCCGCAGGAAAAGTTCACGTGTATACCAATGAAGGCACATTGAAATTGTCCTTCAATGTCAAAACCAGTGTCGATACAGCAGGATCTTGCAATCCGTGGTGTATTCGCATTGGCTCTAATGATCTATTTTACGTTACTGATCACCAATCACCATACGTTAGGATATTCGATATGCAGGGCACCTACACGCGCTCATTTCACACCGTGTCACCAGAGAATGTGTCGTATTCTACCAGCGGATCAAGCAATGTATGCGGCCTGTGTTTCGATTCGGAAGACAATGTACTGGTCGGCAATATTACACATAACTTCATAAGTCGCCATTCTCTTGACGGGACACATTTGTCAAGCGTCAAAGTGGGACTCTCACCCTGGTTCCTTGCTGTGACACCCAAAGATCAAATAGTTGTCAGCAACCATAGCAGCGCCGTTAAAATACTGGATGGAGAGGGGAACGTCCTGGTCAACGTTATCAAGCCGAACCATGTCGCATCGTGGCATCCGGAAGGTGTTGTCACTGGAAAGATATACTACTGCAATGACGATGTACAGGAGCAGGAGTTGTTTATCGCTGACCAAGGAAATGGACACGCTGTCTATCGCTACACAGTTACCGGTAAATACGTCAACACAGTCACAACAGCGGTGTCAAACATAATATACGGGTTGGCGTTATCGGAAGACGAACACCACCTGTATGCGGCAGATACTGCATCAGTGAAATGCTTTGACATCTGATTGAATTGTAACGTAAAGGAATTTCCAAATCGAGAAGAAAACATTATCAACGTTCGTGGCAAACACTAAACCAGTAATAAATGCTTTGCCTTTTGAACTATGTAACTGACATTACGTCTTACTGTTCAATGTAAATCTTGGACTATTTGGTTTTCAGAGATAATGAATATGATTACAAAGTTATAAATATTGAATTTATATTAGACTCAATAAAACTGCCGTAATTTCGTCATAAAATCCATTTAAATATAAAAGTAAACATTTTATTGAAGGGAATTCTTCAATAGATGAAATTACTCTTCAAGGTAAAAAAAAATGTTTTTACCTGTTTTGGGTTTTGACAAAATGTGTCATTTATTGTAGGGGAGAGCGGGGTTCTCCCCATTTTCAAACATTTGAAATGGTCTAGAGACGTCAATTTGGAAGATTAAATGGACCTATTGTATTACCTGCTCTGTATTCCCTGCTCTGTAAATTAGGTTTTATCACGGTTTTGTTGTATTTTAGCTTCATGACGTACTCTTATAAGTATAGTTCCTCATCATTGTATATTCCGTGTCTTAGTTTTTATAAGGTCATGGCACAAACCTTGCACCATAAATAATGTCATCAATTCCGCAAAATTGGATCCAATTTTGTGGCATATATCAAAAATCTACTCCTCCCATTTTCTTTGTATATTGTTAGCTATAAGGATTTATGTAAATAAAAACCAACGGGAGAAAAGTTAAAACACCGAATGACCGAAACCATGGTGCACTGAATCTGGCATGATCGAATGTACAAACATCATTCATTCATTCATTATTCATAACTGGTTTGTTAAAATTGATATCGCAGTACAAACACTGAATTGCATCAAATTTTACAAAGAAATACACACAATAAAAATACATTATAGTTATGATATAAAAGACCATTAGATTATAAAATATTGCACATAGAATTAATACGTCAAAAATTGAAAACCCCTAGCCCGCACACATCAAACAGTCACGCATACTCCACTCAAACTTCAATACTACACTAATAACGAAACACAACAACAACAATCAGTACACTTACATCCACTATGAGCTCATAGACACAAACCGGGCAAACCCCCCCCCCCCCCCCCCCCCCCCCCCTTGGAAAATTGCACCATATGCTGCACTATGGGGCTATTAAAAGCAGCATGAATTATAAAATATTATTATACAAGTCTGATCAAATATTGCACAACGGGAGAAAAGTCAATACACCGAATGACCGAAACCATGGTGCACTGAATCTGGCATGGTTCTTTAATTCATGTGTATATTGTTCTTTTTATGCTTGTAAAGCGCTTTGAGGTGTTTCGTAAAGCGCTATAAAATGCGGTTATATTATTATTATTATTATTATTATTGACATTAAATGAAAGATTGATATATTGGCTACATACGACCACAATTTCAGTACCATAGGCCTTACTGTAAAGGGATGAGTAAAGGATAAAGACACTGGTGTCTCAAAATGGTGAACTTGTCCCACCCGGGGCAGGTTCGTCCATAGGCCGGACAAGTTCAACATGGGTTTATAATTAGGCTTCATAAAATAGTACGTATCAAATAGATATACAATACACATTTGTTATGCAATGTGATTTTCTTTTACAATAAAATGTAGGGAGTTCAAAGTTTAAGGGTGGGGTCATGTTTGCGGAATATACTCGTTTAGAATTTAAAATGATGATAAATACCACATTTTAAAACATTATCTTCTAATTTTAGTGCTACTCCATTCCAGATAGCTATTTGTATAATTACAAATAGGTTACAGAAGGTGAATTACAGTTTGAAAATTATACACAATCTAAATCATGTAAATCCCCATTGGCGAACATATGCCCCATCATGAAAGGGCGAATGTGCCCCATAGCACAATCAGTACATTGACCCGATAACCGCGCGTGTCCCACCTTGACGGGTTTATAACCGCACCAAATCCATAACCAATCCCATACCTACCTAATGGTGATTTACATTAAAATATTCTGTACGAATATCTTTAGAAGAAAAAAAATCAAAAATGGAAGAAGATTAATTTTATAATGCAAAGACAACTATATTGCGCAGTATGGCTTTATGGTGTGTTTACCAGTAGAACAAGGTTTTTTTTCTCCTATTGGAAAAATAATGAACTAAACTAACAAAGAGGACTCAATTTGCAAATCAATTAGATTTTGTTCCTTCTGTACGGGAACTAATTTGCTAAATTGGAAGACCAACTGTATTTGGCTCTTGTCTATTTATGGGTGTTACCTATGAGTAAGATATTCATTCACTGCCGCTCATAAGTATTTGCCCCTTGATTATATCCTGTTATATCCTAGTCGACTGAAGTTAGACCCTTTTATGTACCGATAGAGGACTCACTCACTGTGACTGCTCCCAATCAGACTGCTCCCCTATCAGACTGCTCCCCCATCCTCTGATCTTAAACGGAGAGTCGCTTCTCGGATGGGAGCGGTTTTCGGCAAGGCGAAGTATCCGGTTGTTCGATTGTGACAGTGAAATTATACAAATCCTACAAAGTTGACTAGTTTTATCCTAGAAATTGCATCTTCTATGAACAAACTATTAATTATTTTGACTAGTTACAATGTTTTTTGTGTGCATTATATATATATATATAGTTCTTCTTCATGAATTCATGTTTGTTGCAGATTATGATCATCATAATTCATACAAAACCCGATAAAAAGAGACAAGTCAAAACCTACACAGTGAAACTCCATAAACATTTGCCTCATTATATATTCATGAGCTCATTATGGCCATCAATGCGCTATAGGAAAGTTGTTTTCTAACACCTTTCCGACAAAATCAGTGTTTCAATAATTAGTTCATCAATTCACAAATGCAATATCATAATTTATGTATGAATGCGCAGTGCTCCTCATGAATGCCTAAAATATGGTAATTTTCTGTGGAGGTAATTTGGATTTTCCAGAAAAACTTGAAAATTAAAAGACAATTCAAATATTTTGGTTGTAAAGCAGTGTCCAAACACGACAGAGAACCACACAGTTTGTCTGTATTTCACATGAGGCAGCACCACATCAGTATAATAATTATGTGGTGCTGCCTCATGTGAAATACAGACAAACTGTGTGATCCGAGTGACCTTATTATATTTAATATTTATGAGCAGCACACAGCTCCAGCAGGTTTTAAATTTACCGCGACAATGATATGCATGCCACTCACCACAATACAATGAACATTTTGCGAAGGTCACTCGGATCAGTGGTGCCATGTTTTTGAAACAACAAAGCCCATCATCCTATACCACCATTCTACACACACCCGACGTTAGTGTGTGTTTTATTTGGGCGACCCTCGGACTTTGACGGCTTACCCTCAATTTGTTTCCGTCAAAATGAGCGCAAGGGATGTAAAAGCGATCACCTTTTCGCCCTAGGTCAGTCCTTTGAAAACGCAACCCCCCCCCCCCCCCCCACCCCCAATTTGGAGGACGAGGGTTGTCTAACTGGTAACACTCAGTAAAATGGTGTCAAGTCATTCGGGGAAATTGAGATCCGTCCCTCCAATCCTCCACCGAGGGAGTTCTGCACGTGCCACTGAGGGAATTCACATACACGAGAAATTTAGGCTATACGTTGTTTTCAATTTTTTTTGGAAGAATAATAATTTACAAAATATAACATTTTGAGTTGCAAGTTAGTATTTAAAAATAAACATTTTGATACCCATTGGAAACACTTATTAGGGGACTGTGGTATATTTAATAATGTTCCACTAAGTGGTGATTCCTCCCTGCTTGTAATTTTAATCAGTTAATTCACCATCTGCTTTTGATGGTCCGGTTCTTTACCAATCCAATACGTCAACTAATACCAAATTAACTCATTTTCTTCTAAGTCAATCGTACACCATGAAGAAATCCTGAAGAAATTCAGGGTCTATGAGTCAATCAAAGGTTGAATTTGGCACCATTTCTGCACTTTTGGTGTAAATGCCAAAAGCTTCCAGGGGCTTTGTCCCCTGGACCCCCAACTGGACCCCACGCCGCAACACTGACATCATGCTCCGCCATTATACGCTTTGATGGCACAATATTAATATCTGAAGGCCTACAGGAAAATTTCACCTTGAAATACGAAAGAAATATATGTGACGTCGCATGTCAAAACCAGGCACAATTGGGAAGGAGTTCAAAATTGAGGTTTTTGTTTGGGTCTTTCAGGGTTCTGTATTTTTCTTTGTCAAAAAATATGTGTTACGCCTTTTTATTGAATGACTTTCCCTACGATAAAAATGGGGAAAAATTACAAGAAGAAAATGTCTTAATTTACAGAAATATGTGCCAGGAGAGCCCTCCTAAGGCCTTTAAAATGGCAGAGAACTATCGCGAATTATCAGGAAAATAAACCTGCTTTTCGCACATTTTCGTGGAAATAGACCCAATTGTAAAAAGGGACCCCATTATTAATATTATGGATTTTCTAGCATAAAATAATACCCCTTGTTAAGGGCCAAAATTCGCAATCCATCGTCGCACCAAGGTCGTTACAATTTCGTTACTTGCCGCAATGTGTCATCAGGGTTCGAGATGTGACGTCACTTGCCGTTGTTCAGCCGTCAATAGACGTTGACAACGACTACCAACGAAATTGTGACGACCTCAAAACGACTAGATACGGCCTCGCACGGCATTGGAAACGTAAATGAAAATGAGGGTTACGGTCCCCAACGAAATCTGAACGGAATCACAACGATTTTTTTGCCGCCACAACATTTTCAACATGCTGAAAATATGCCGACGGACACGACTGATAATTCCGGCCGTCTGCGGTGGCTAGCGGATTCGTCAGCAACAACTGACGGCAACACAAGATGATTGGCGGGAAATTCAAAATTGCAATCCGCAGCTTAGGCCTAAAAAAAAAGGTTTGTTTGCCCAAACATGAGTTGAAAAAAGTGGGTCGGTAGGTCAATTACTTTTTTCTTTTTTTTTTCTTCTTTTTTTTGGCTATAGACACATTTAGTGAAGAAATATACTATACAATCATTTGATTTTAATACACTTTAATGTTCTTTAAAACCCTAACCTTCTTACACTACGATTCACTACGGCAAAAACAATGTCCACGCGCATGCTACAGCGTTCGATTCGATGACGTCATCAACCAAGCTGATATGTGTGTACGAAATCGCTGCCCGGGTGAGCGTTGGCAGGTCAGCTGAATGGTTAGGGACCCGGCGCGGTGATCGGAGGGTTTGGGAGTCGAATCCCAGGGGTTTCGCGGCGATTATTTGGTTAACAATTCATTCTTTGTCCCCCTCCCCCAGTTTACACACCGTAAATACATAGCCTGGCTGGTTAGGGCTACTACATATATTTTGTTGTAATAGTGCAGCTGGCAGCCTGTTGTACAAACAAGTGCTGGATGGTCTGACATGTTCTGTATTTCACTAGATAGTGGTAGGATCTTTGATTTGCATCTCCTTGGTGTTTTAAAGGGCAGTTTTGTTGATTAGTTTGGCAAATTAAGATGAAAATATCATTCAATACATATATTTTTCAACGTATAACAATATTTAAAAAAAAAATCTAAAAAAAAAAAGGCATGGGGTTTTGAGATATTATGGGTCGGTCGTGTTTGGGCAAACAAACCTCTTTTTTAGGCCTTACCGTAGCTTGCCGTTGACCCCTCTCCGTCATGGTGTGATTGGACCGGGGTCATGGGTTAATGCGGTGTGTGTGTAATTCTACATTCCCGGAAAACACCTTGTTCAAAGGCACAAAAAGGGGACTTGTTTAAGGCATATTATTTGCAATTCTGAGGTGTGCAGTTCGATTTTTATTTCTTGAATTAGTTAGAAAACCATCAATCTTAGAACCTCTGAAATTTAGAATGAACTGCATACCTGGGAAAGTATGATGCCAAGGGCATATTTTTTACACGTAAATCTAATACAAGAGTTCTGAAAATCGTCACAAATATGACGTCATAACCATTGCTTCGGGACAAAATGGCGCGGTACCCATCCCCCCCCCCCCCCCCCCCCCCATCTAGTTGGTACCATGTACACGCGGTATTGCGTGATACAAAACATTTTGATATCGCGATTCAACTACAATTGCACCTTGAATTGAAGGAATAGCACATTGACCTCAACAGTAAGGTGCAATTTTGCACCTCAATAACAATTTGAAAATGTCAGCACTGCATGTACGCATGACTTTGACGAAGGTCGTCAGAATAATAATTATTTTGCATTACCATAGTACAAGTACCCATACAAATGGAGTTTTGGCGACTGTTGTACACCTAGCACAAAAAGTCCCTGACCAGGTGCTTTGATGTTGGCTAATCCAGACTCAATAATCGGTACCTAAAATCTGAGATGTACATTAAATGGGAAAATGTCTCCTCCGTAGTTTGATACCGCATTAATAGAGATCGAATTGATACTTTTGAAGTTATGATGATTTCAAGTAACGACAACAAAGTTGCACTAGAATTGGTCTCCTATGGGATATCATTGTCCACTGTGTGCTATCTCAACCAGTCAGTAATGGGGATGAATGGGTAACCGGCATCGACAGGGAGTCGGTACACACACATTTTCAATGTTTAATCACACACTAAGCAAGGATATCCCATTGAAACCCACTTTTAGTGCAAGAATTGCTTTGGTAGTTGTGGTCGATTAAACAATCATAACATCAACAATATCCATTTCATATTATGAATGAAGTATCAAACTATGGAGAAAAAATTTGCTCATGAAATGTATATCGCAGATTTTTCGTATCGATTATTGGTTTTGGATTAGCCAACATCAAAGCTTAACAACGGATTAAATTCAAAAAATGATACTGACCCTGGAGTTGGTTTTCCAACTCCAGCGGTTTTAGAATGAAATAGTTTAGGGGCGATATCCAAACTCTACAGTGATTTTAAAGCATTTTTCTAGCGATTTTACAACGATATTCCAACGGTATTTCGTTCTATTGTTAAAAGCATCGGAAAAAGATCGGTGATTAACTAGAAACCTCTCTACTTATCTGGCGTTAACAATATAACTATTGTAGTACTCTCGATGGCTGCATTAGTGAATTAGTTGTTAGTGAATTAGTTGTGTTATATTCTTTAAGAAATACTATATTATAGTATTTCTTAAAGAATATAACACAACCTTCCTTGCGCCTTTGATCTGTCTGCTTCACTAATGCAGCCATCGAGAGTACTACAATAGTTCTATTGTTAACGCCAGATAAGTAGAGAGGTTTCTAGTTAATCACCGATCTTTTTCCGATGCTTTTAACAATAGAACGAAATACCGTTGGAATATCGTTGTAAAATCGCTAGAAAAATGCTTTAAAATCACTGTAGAGTTTGGATATCGCCCCTTAGTTCCAATGTGTGATGAATTTTATTGGGTCATATAATCAAAATCCATTGTTACATTGAAACCAACGGAAATTCAAAATTAACGACCGTCGTGTCCGCCATCGTCTGTCATATCAGTTGAAATTTGGGACGCCGCTTGCCCCCTAAATGAAATCAATCGGCGTGGGTGTGGAATGGAGCCCCCCCCCCCCACCCCCATTTCAAGTCACTGCCCTTCATGCTCCTCCCCCCCCCCCCCCCCATGAAAAAGTCTAGTTACGCCACTGATTCGGACCTAACCGATCTGTAAGGATAAAACGTATTAACAAACAAATAAACAAGATTAAGGAGGCACGTCCCTTTAAAGTTGGAATATCAATAGACGGTGCCCACACATTTGCCATGCTCTGAGTCACAGTGTGGATCTGAGTGAATGTCAAAGAGGTCAAAGTACATGGTATTGCGTGATGTACATTTTTAAGTGATCTTCTGGTTTCGATGTAATTAATACTATGTAGTCACGTATTCTACTGAGTGCGAAAGTCGTGGCATTTACAACAGTTCCTTTATTCATAACTGACTGTAGGACTGATACCTTCACCAAGAACATTGAACCAAGACTAGTTTGTGTAATTATATGCGGTTTATAGGTGACATCCTCTATAGTATATTATAGTCAAAGTGCTGAAATAGACTAAGTTACCAGAGTTGGCCACTTGTTTGAGCCTGGTACCATTCGGACCTAACCGATCTGCACGGATAAAACGTATTAACAAACAAATAAACAAGATTGAGGAAGCACGTCCCTTGGAATATCAATAGACGGTGCCCACGCATTTTCCACGCTCTGAGTGAATGTCAAAGAGGTCATTATACAGTATTGCGTGATACAATTACAATATATTTTCACGTGATCTTCCAGTTTCGTTGTAATTAATACACGTATGCTACTGAGTGCACATGGTGGCATATACACCAGTTCCTTATTCATACTTACTGACTGTAGGACTGATACCTTCACTAAGAACATTGGGCCATAGGACCCGACGTATAAAGAATAGTTTGTGTAATTATATGCGGTTTCTATTCACGAGCGATTCATAAGGTAGGTGAATATATTGTTGTATGTGGGCCTATATGAACATTTGTCCCGACATATGATAAATTTCAGTTACATGGACGCGCATGTCTTCCTTATAAAAATACACCTACATGTATATATCATATCCTGATAAAGACATATTTTGATAACGGTGTTATTACAGTGATTGGACGTATCACATGTTAAAACAATAGTTGTATTAGTGTTTTGCGCAACAAACCAACAAATCAATTGTTTAATTACAACTGACCAAATTGTATCATACGTGACTATATAATACCATTGACCATAAGTTTCGATAATATGGTGGCCTATGTAATGTGTTCTAAAGTCAAGTCAAAAATTGAGACCGGAATCGTGTGCCATTACAGGAACAGGAAATAGTTACCAAACGGAAACAATGATCTATGAATAGTGATAATAATATTTGACAAGAGTTGTGTCACGATTGAGATACACCTGACACCAAAAGTTCCTGAATTTAATTGTAATTGGTATGAAACTCTATTAAGATATACATTGTACACTTAAAAAGAGCAAATGTCATTAAAAATTTAGTGGATACATTTAAGTTAGGGACCGTTCATTATTTATGCTGGAGGGGTGGGGTAAACTGTAGGGGTCATGTAACTTTCATATGTTGAAATAGTGGGGGGTGGGGGCTATGTAACCTTTTATTCTTGAACAGGGGGTTGTGTAAACTATAAAGATAGTGTAGTGATTTTAGAGGCTATTTTGGTGTGTAAATGCCATTTTGTTCTACGTTCCGCCCTAATTTTCTTACGACCTATCAACATTTACTTATGACACGACTTTCGGACAGCAAATCATTTCTGTGCACGCCCTGCTCGGACGATATGTTGGACAAACATCTAGATCATCAACGGTCGAGAAAATTAGAGCCATGGGGTGTATAAAGACATGTTAATTAGCCTATGTTACAAAAATGCTTTTCACCTCGTCTCGGCTTTGCACCAATGCTCACAAAAGTAGAATGTTTCACTGGATCATACGTTTCTTCCCAGGATGTTCTAACTTGACTTTTTGGCATATAAAGGCTCACAAAACCACCAAAAATGTATAAATATGTATAAATATGTATAAATATGACATCATAAAATTATTGGCCTTTCAGATAGGGCACATACAACAGATAGGGCACATACAAAATTGCCAACTATCCATTAACCAAATTCCGAAGGAAAATATAGCCCCCTAGTACAACTATGTCAAAAGTTGATTTTGTTTTTCGGGGTTGGGGGCTGTGTAAAAACCTACTTGTACAGGGAGCAGGGAGGGTCATGTAATTTCAGTTTCAGCTGTAGGTGGGGTTAGGGTAATTTGACATACGAGTCTCAAATTTGTCAACCCCCCCCCCCCCCCCCCCCAACCACCTTAAATAATGAACGGTTCCAAACTATGTTTAAGTAACCAGACCTAACGAAAGAAAAATAAATTGAAGCAAATCCGTTTTAATATGGGATATATCCTTCAAAGTCTTTTCACCAAGAGAATGCCCTTAACGTTGTCTGGTGTTTCACCATGTCTCTGCCAGAAAGTAATGCCGTGTCTTTTAAAGTTCTTCATAGAAGAATTTCGTTTGATTGGGTGATGTAAGTGTAAACCATATGATAAGATTTGTATCGTAAACAGTAAACACCCAATAGAACAATGCTCTACTTTGAGTAGAGAAAAGCTCCTTGCAAAGACGATTTCTTGTGCAGTCCAGCATGCTTAGCGTCACTACCATACCAACATGAATTTTCACCAAAACTAACCGTGCCTAACATTGTACTGTAGTAATTTGCAGCTGGAGGTCGTCTGGGCTTCCGCCTTCTGATACATGGTACAAAATAGACATCACTTAGCCAAACATCTGAAAAAAGTTGAATCCCAACTTAAATATGTGTTATTCCAAAAAAATAGGGTCTTTACGAAAAACATGAGAGGACTGAATATTGGAGTCACGTCAATTAGTGACAGTTAACTGTCACTGGTCAAAAATACTACTTGCAGCAGAACTTTCTTAAAAACCCTCATTTGACAACATAAGCATTTCAGTGTACTGTAATGTCAATAAGAACTAGTAGATACTAGTGGCAGAAATCGGTGGTCATGTGATGAAAGTGAAGCATGCTGGTGTTGCTCAAGAAATCTTCATTTGGGCGCCTTGTGTACTAATCTAAATAAATTGGATGATGGTCCTCACTTTAAGTAATATTTCACTATTATTCTCGGTGCATTTTTCAGACCAACATCTCTATCCACTGCTCCACCAAGAGGGGTGATCGCCCCCCCCCCCCCCCCCCCAATATTGACTGTCGTGTCGGTTAAGTTGGCACTGTCGGTTCATTTGACAAGGGGAATCAAGGAATTATGACCGCAATATAGAACATTTTCACGCGCTACGCGCGCATGTAGCCCCAAAAAATAATGTTTTTGGATAGAAGCTCGTTAAATGTGCTTCTGTCATGGCACAAAATAGTGTAAAACAGCAATTTTTCGCGCGCTATGTGCTCATTTTTGGGATCGGAAAAATCTCGTCGGTTCAGTTATATTTCTTCCCCCCAAAACCGACCTACGCCACTGCACTGCTCAGACGCTTATAATATATATAATATCGAGTACCATCATATACCTGTTTTGTATTGTGCACAAACCTCTCTCCAATTTGTTAAATAACGATCGAAAAGTGTTTATTGGAAGGCAATAGGATTTCTCTTTTTGTTTCAGATGGCTGCGTCACTGCACGCTCAACCTGCTGATCTCCCAGCATATGACATTACATCCTGCAACAAATGCCATCAACTCTTGAAAAGTCCAAAGACATTGCCTTGTCTGCATTCATATTGCGCTGCTTGCTTAGAGGAAAAAGTTACGACATCGAAGAAGTCGATAGAGTGTCTTGTTTGCAGTCAAGAATTCGATTTACCCGCTAATGGCATTGAAGACCTGATACCACTGGCTATAGTTGAACGATTGACAGAGCAAAAAGTTACGCAGGAGCGATTAATGACAAGTGAGCCCATCTCTTGTACAGCGTGTGTTGGGTCGATGTCGTATGGTACGTATAGTTCTTTTCCTCTTTATCGAATAATTGGCTGTTACAGTTGAAATCCATACACCCCGTATGGAAGATATGGCCTTAAAGGGACACGAAGAGATGCGCTGTGTTTTTAATAAAAACGGAGAGTTGCACATTTTTACAATTGCATTGGGCTATTCCAGAAAATAGGTGCACACCCCCTATAGAGGGGTAATTTTTCAAATCTGAAAATTCCCGGATTTCCCAGAGCAACTTTCAACCAAATCTGGATTTCCTGTTCATATTGATCTCAAATAAATCTGGATTTCCCTCTATAGGGGATCGTCTCTATTGGATGCAAATTCTTCGGAAATCGCTTCGAAGGAGAGAAAATTCCAATGCTTCTGTGGGGAAAAGTCTGGATTTCTAACACTTCGGGAGGGAAAAAGTTCGGATTTCCGATTAACACTTGAAGCTAAAAAGTCCGAAAATCCAAACCACTCTATAGGGCAGGGATGGGCAACCTTTTTGAATGAATGGACCAGATATAAGGAGTGAAAAAGTAACTGGGCCGCACCTTACCAAATTTTGTAGCAATGACCTGCTGTTGATTTCAAACCTTTGATTCCGAAGACTTTCAAGCATGCAATAGGTGTGTGTGCTTAATAATCTATCTTTACAAAAAAGCGTAATCTCAATACAGTACAGCTGACAGTGGCGTTCTTCATATTGGGGGGGGGGGCAATTATGAAAGTCAACCCACAAGATTGTTCTGACTCAAGCAATGCGCGCGTAGCGAGCGAAAACTGCCAACTTTACACTTATTGTTGGCATGATTGATGTATATTTTGTATGTATTGGCTCTAAACAAGCCGTTACTAAAGAATATTGCAATTAAGGGACACATGCGCGCAACGCGCGCAAATTTTTTTCATCTGTGTACTTTTGACAATCATAATTCTATGATTCCTCTTGTCAAATGAACCGACAGTGCCAATCTCAACCGACACGACGTCAATATTGGGGAGGGGTGATCGCCCCATCGCTCTCTCTGGTTACGTCACTGACACATGACAATTATTGGGGAAAATAAACATACGCACGTTGAGGAACATCATTTGTGCCGATGAATGCTAAGCAGCTACAGTGTAGCTCGTTTTTTGTGATGATTTTTTTCCTTTTTCTTGATACATCTCGCGGGCCGCAAAAAAAAACCACTGGCGGGCCGCATGCGGCCCGCGGGCTGTAGGTTGCCCACCCCTGCTATAGGGGGTGTGCACCTATTTTCTGGAATAGCCCATACATGTATGAACTTACACCTGTAAGGATTGAGATTAATCAGCCCTCTTTGTACAACAAAACGTCAATCAAATATTCTGATGTTACGGCTCAGATCAGAATTTCACACTATAGTTGGGGAGCAAGGGTCTTCCGGTCCCGGTCTAGGCTGACACAGGGAGTTATCATGGTTATATACCAAAATGTTCTTTGAAGCTGGTAAAATTAAAACCAAGGTGGACATCCTTGCCTTGATTGACCTTGACCATTGATTATCCCCCCCCCCCCCCTAGAGCAGAGGCCTATCCCACCTCGTGCCCCCCCCCCCCCCCCCCCTCCATTCATGACCTAGTTACGCCACTCATTAGGAAGGTTTTTATTTTTGTATCTACTCAAATTTTATCTTATCAAATCCGTTTTAAATAGATGGTCGACCCACATAGGGTAATATTATCATTTGCATTTACTCTAATCAAAGCTTTATTGTTAATTAAAGGTGGTAAAGGTCTGCAGACGACCGTTCCAAAATTTACAAAACGTTTCAAAACTGTCAAAAATAATCAATTGCATTACCATATTCGGAATGACCATGATAAATGCATTATGATAAGTACAAATTAATAATATTCAATTAGTTCAGTAATTCTTGAGATAGATCTTGAAAGTTGGGAAAGGTTTCTGAAAAAAGTATGTTAATGTTGTAGTCGCGCGGAAAGTGTTAAATATTTAAATAAGATTATAATTTCTTATACATCGAAATTGCACATGTGTTAACAGTGTTACGTGATTGTGACTTATTTTAAATAATTCATAATGTTTTGTTGTTCATTTTTTAAATAGAAAAGACTGACACTAATTCGGTCACGCCAGAAGCTGTGGCTCGATGTACCGATTGTGAAGACTACTTGTGCACAAGATGTGTTGCGGTACACAGATCACAAAGATTGATGAAGGACCATCCTATATTTACGCTTGATGAACTACGCACTGGCAAGGTCTCACCAATCGGCTCTTCTGAGCAAAAGATCTGTGCAAAGCACAAAGGTGAAGCACTGCTGTTTTACTGCGACACATGCGAGGAACCCATCTGCCGACAATGCGTTGTCGTACATGTAGCTCATCGACTTCCAGATCACAAACAGGTGGAATTAATAGAAGAAGCTGCGAAGGACAGGATGGATATACTTGGGCAGCTACAGAGCGCCTGTGAGAATAACATGAACGAAGTTAGAAAGGCCATCGATGAAATAGGGAGAGTGAAGCGTGAATACAGTCAAGCCGTTTTTGAAGCTAGAGTTATGATTCGGGAAACCGCGGAGAATGCAAAGACCTTGTTCATGCAACGTATGGAAGAAGCTCGCAAGATTACCGAAGACCAGCTGGACAAAATAGATCAAGAACAACATCAGACAGTCAAAGCCACCGAAAATCATTTATTATCAGTGAAGTCTCGCATATCTGCAGCAACTATGATATCGAAAACTTTGATTGACAACGGGTCTAACTACGAAGTGACATCGGCCTACTCAACTCTCCAAACCACATTAAATGACCTCTCCATTGTCAAGACTGATAACGGAAACATGAAGTTAAAGAAAGTGACTTTTGAACCAAACGCCTCGATTTGTCCAGACAAGATTACTGTTGGGAGCGTGAAAGGAGGTTCTCGTGAGATGAAGGCTTCACGTCAACGTGAGATGAAGGCTTCTGGTACCTTACTGAAGGAATTTGGACATAGCGGGAATGTCTTCGAGTTAGCATATGACATGTGCGTTACATATGAAGGGAATATTGCAGTGACCGACTTTGACACAGGAAAGGTTAACGTGTTTACCAATGAAGGCACGTTGAAATTGTCCTTCAATGTCAATACCGGTGTCGATACAGCAGGATCTTGCAATCCGCGATGTATTCGCGTTGGCTCTAATGATCTCTTTTACGTTACTGACTGGCAGTCACCATACGTTAGGATATTCGATATGCAAGGCGCCTACACACGCTCATTTCACACCGTGTCACCAGAGAATGTGTCGTATTCTACCAGCGGATCAAACAAGTTATGCGGCCTGTGTATCGATTCGGAAGACAATGTGCTGGTCGGCAATGTCACACATAACTTCATAAGTCGCCATTCTCTTGACGGGACCCATTTGTCAAGCATCAAAGTGGGACTCTCTCCCATCTTCCTTGCTGTGACACCCAGAGATCAAATAGTTGTTTGCAACTACAGCAACGCAGTTAAAATACTGGATAGAGAAGGGAACGTCCTGGTCAACGTTATCAAGCCGAACCATGTCGCATCGTGGAGTCCGCGAGGTATTGTCACTGGAAAGATATACTACTGTAATGACGATGTAGAGGAGCAGGAGTTGTTTATCGCTGACCGTAACAATGGACACGCTGTCTATCGCTACACGATTACCGGTAAATACGTCAACAGTGTCACAACAGCGGTGTCATGCGTATACGGGTTGGCGTTATCGGATGACGAGCAACACCTCTACGTGGCAGATGTGAAATCGGTGAAATGCTTTGACATCTAAACGGATTATAACGTAAAGGATTTTACAAATCGAGAAGAAACATTATCAAACTTCGTGGCAAACACTAAACCAGTAATAAATGCTTTGCCTTTTGAACTATGTAACTGACATTTATGTCCTATTGTTCAATGTAAATATGGGATTATTTTGTTTTCAGTGATAATGAATATGACTGCAAAGATATAATATTGAGTTTAAATCAGAGACTAAGTGGTTGGATTAATATGCTATATCAATGGCCTGTAGTCTTGGAATAGCCTCCGTAAATCTGCCGTAACCTCGTCATATAATCCATATAAAAGTATACATTTTATTGAAGGGGAAAATAGATGAAATTGCTCTAAAGTGACCGTATTGGAGAAAATCATGAAAAACTAATTTCGGTTTTGTGAAGATGATAACAACAGCAAAAGTGTCCAAATTTGTCATTTATTGTAGGGGAGAGCGGGGAGTGCTCGCCCCATTTTCATTTGAATTGACCTAGAGACGTCCATTTTGAAGATTGAATGACCTATTGACATTAAATGAAAGATTGATATCGTGGCTACATACGACCACAATGTCAGTACCATAGGCCTTACTGTAAAGGGATGAGTAAAGGATAATAGACACTGGTGTCTCAAATGGTGAACTTGCCCAACCCGGGACAGGTTCGTCCATAGGCCGGGGTAAGTTCGCCATAGGCTCATAATTAGGCTTCATAAAGTAATACGTATCAAATAGATATATACACATTTGTTAATGCAATGTGATTTTCTTCCAAAATAACATTTTAGGGAGTTCAAAATGTACGGGTCATTTTTGCGGAATTTTCGTTTAGAATTTTATATGATAATAAATACCACATTTTTAAACATTATCTTTTAATAGTGCTACTCCATTCCAGATAGCTATTTTTATAATTACAAATAAAGGCTACATGTACAGGGTCTTAATCATGTAAATCGCCTTTGGCGAACATGTCCCATCATGAAAGGGCGTTGTATCTATGGCTCTTTTGTCTAGTACCACGGCGAATATCATCGTCCCATTGATGCTGGCAAGAAGTAACTCCTTTCGTGATAGCTTCATGGTTGGATCACGCAATTAAAGTAAACTGATATATTGGCTGATTAGTATCTTCCAATAAGCGTAAGTCGGACTTGGTTGCTCTCAACATTTGCCTAGCATTGCCCCTTTTGGTATACAAACTGTTTCCGGTGTTTTGCTTATAATTGAGGGAAATTATGTTTCTAACATAATACTATAATGTTTCAAAATTCAATTAAGATATTCTTTTTAAAATGGCGATTTTTTTTTTTTAAGATTGTAAGGTGGTAACCATACCCCCCCCCCCCCCCCCCCCCACCCCAACTCTCTACCCTCGGACTTTGACGGCTTACCCTCAATTTGTTTCTGTCAAAATTAGCGCAAGGGATATAAAAGCGATCACCCCCCCGCCCCCCCCCCCCCCCTAGAAGGACGAGGGTTGACAAACAGGTAGTACAGTCAGTAAAATGGTGTCAAGTCATTCGGGGAGAGGGAGATTGAGAACCCCCTCCTGCATGCGCCACTGAGGGAATTCACATACACGAGAAATTTAGGCTATACGTTGCTTTCAATTTTTCTATAGCTAGCTGAAGAATATTTTTAGTTGCTGCAAGTTATATGTTGATATACATGGAAACACTTATCAGGGGGAATGTTATCTGTGAATTCACCAACTTCTTTTGAAGGTCCTTTGTCCAAAAATGTCATTACCAAATTAACTTATTTTCTTCTAAGTCAATCGTACAGCATGAAGAAATCCTGAAGAAATTCAGGGTCTATATGAGTCAATCAAAGGTCGAATTTGGCACCATTTCTGCACTTTTGGTATATAAATGCCCAGAGCTTCAAGGGGCTTTGCCCCCTGGACCCCAACTGAACCGCACGCCGCAACACTCATCATGCTCCAGCTCCGCCACTTTTACGTTTTGATGGCACAATAATAATATCCGATATAGGCCTACGGAAAATTTCAACTTGACATACGGAAGAAATAAATGAGTTTTCTTTGGGTCTTTCAGGGTTCTGTATTTTTCTTTGTCAAAAAATCTGTGTCACGCCTTTTTATTGAACGACTTTCCCTATGATAAAAATGGGGGGAAAATTACGAGAAGAAAATACATTTTGGCTCGAAAACAGCTTGTATCAAAGAATATGGCATTTTTTGGACGCATGGAAAATGTTTATCTGTGTACTCATGACCATCATAATTCCATGATTCCTCTTGTCAAATGAACCGACAGTGCCAATCTCAACCGACACGACGTCAATATTGGAGGGTGGCCCTCTGGTTACGCCACTGCGTGAACGTGACGTGACGTGATGTGACGCGTGTATTCGGCACAAGCCCTTTGTATTTCAAAAGAAATGTGCATGAATATTGCACACGTATACCATTATATGAGGTGTTTCGAAAGTATTGTCGCCCCTGTACAAGGGTATATCAAGTGTGATTTGCTACAGGCATGACAGGGGATTGTCTCTCATATCTGCCCATTGTTGAGATTTGGTTCAGTACAGCGCACTCTATCAGTCCTTCACCCGGAAGTTACAGCGTAAACTGTCAATCATTCGTTGTGAATGAATATTCAGTCATGACTATTCATGACCGCACACGATGTGCTCGTCGCGATCCGTCGTCCTTCACAATTAATCTGATTACAATATTCATAAAATGCAAATAACGCCACGCCCCTTCTCTGTCACTGCCAGACGAAGCCATCCACAATTTAAAATTCGTATTTTGTTCTACGTAAATTAATTTCAAATAACCAATTCTGAATGTTTCGTGTCATATAAGAACTAAATTCTGCCATCATCAATGCAAATCAGTTCTACTCTCAATCACAATCAGCTTTTTGTTACCATTGATGTACTATTTCTGTGCCACAAATTATGTTTTGAGCCGATAAAAACCACCATGTCTCATGTCGTCTGGTTTACTACGACCATGATAGTGCGCCCCCTAAAAAACCTTCATCCGTGAATTTGGTTTTAGTAGGCGAAATTTTGTCTGAGGAGTGACCTATCCAATACTTATATAATCCCTGTTTGCTACGTCTACATCGATCGATGGTAAAACAATGGAAAGAAAGATCAAAACCTGACCTCAAATTGCCCGTGTGTTTACAATCAACAACATTCCTACCTCCAGTAAGCATAGCCTCATGTGTGTGATGCCGGGGTGACAATACTTTCGACATACCCTAAAGACACAATTTGTTGATTCAATGAACCAACAAATGTCTCGATCAATTCGTCGCTGTTCTGACATACCGGCACATCTCTTTACTTATTTCTGTTGTGATGTGCCGGCATGTCAGAACAGCGACGAATTTATCACATTTCACTACCGGTCTAAACTCCTTGCGCACACCACGATCGAGAGAACTTATTCCCAATACAGTCTTGTAATTTTACCCTCATCAAGGTCAAAACCTATGTATATAGATGAGGTGACATATGATGTCATGTATTTACAAATGGGACACCCTCTGTTGTTTCCCTCCAGGCAGAATATACAGTAAAGTAATTGAAGACAACATGAAATTTCTTTCTAATGAGTTGTAAAAACTCATTTAGTTTTAGTTTTTTTTTGTGAAATGCGATAGCTTATAGCATTCCTAAGCAAGTTTAAAGACAGTTTTGATAACAATTTGCTGTGACACCACAATCTAGTTAGAAAACCTAATCTGGCCTATGTAAACTATAGGAACTCTTGCCCGGTGTGTTTTGTCTCAAACCAACAGAGGGCGTCCTAAATGTCAACAAATGTCACCTCATCTATAGGTGCCTGGATATCTTCTCATTCATAAATTCATCTTTCCTTGACCTTGTAGCCTACACATTTTTCAAAATAAATATCTTTCCGATGTCGCTATTTGATCTATGGGGAAATCCCATTCAATTCTGTGACAGAAATATGTGCCAGGCGAGCCCTCCTAGGGCCTTCAAAACGGCAGAGAACTATCGCGAATTATCGGGGAAATGTACCTGATTTTCGCAAATGTTCGTGAAAATAGACCCATTTGTAAAAAGGGACCCCATTATTATGGATTTTCCAGCACAAAATAATAATACCCCTTGTTTAGGGATTTTTTGCACAAAAAAAGCGACCCATTTGAGCGGCACATCCATCCCCGTATAGCGTATTAGGTGAGTAAAGTTGGTACCATGTACAATATACCAACTACTGTGTCAACGCACTTGCAACGCTCTCAGTGAATGTCAAAAAGGTCAAAGTACACGGTATTGCGTGATACAAAACATTTTTGTTGACGTGATTTTCCGGTTCGTTGTATATAATTGCTACACATAGCTCACGTATTCTACTGAGTGCAAAGGGTAGCGTAACATTTACAACAGTTCCTTTATTCATACTAACTGATTGTACTAACCCTGTACTAAGAGAACATCGGCCCATAGGACCCGACGTATAAGAGTATTTTGTGTAATTATATACGGTTTCTATTCACGAGCGATTGAGGTAGGTGAATAATATTCGTCCATGCATAATACAGTTGCATTGACGAGCATGTCTTCCTCGTAGAAACACACATAATATCCATGGTTTATTCCGTAAAGACTGCCGAATTCTGAAGTGTGTCAGCGTGCAGTGGGTCACTTTATGGAAACACCTATATAATATTGTAATAGTTTGACTCTTCGGTGTTATTACATAGTGATTGGGGCGTAGCGTACCCGTCACTATGTATAGACAATATTTGTATTCGTTTTTGTACAGCAAATAAATTGTTTGATTACCAAATCATGGTTTTGGCTTTGGGACTGTAGAAATAATTACGAAAAAAGTATTTCAAAATAATAGGTTGTGCATCACAAAACAGACCACCAAAGTTCATCATACGTCACTATGTAATACCACCGACCATACGTCACTATGTAATACCCTGACCATACGTCACTATGTAATATCACTGATGAATTATTCAGAAAGGTAGGTGAATACTCTAATAAAGGTACAAGCAGGGGTGTGCGACTCAACTTGGCGATCTGAAGCTACTATTACTATTATTGGTAATTGTCATATTGGCGCTATTTGTCGTCTGCTTTAGGTATAGACTTAAATGGAGTATACACGGAATTGTTGGGAAATTCCCAAAACAAGTGCGGATTTGAAAGTTATGATAAAACGTACGTGCTGGACGGTTTTTACAAGCCTGAAATATAAGAAACTCCACGTTTCATTATTTATTTTATGTATTTGAATTCATTTTCTCACTTTACACCATACCGTCATTGTTTGTGTCTGACGGACTTGATGCAAGTCTATAAATTCCTTCCATTCCGAGGATCATCATGAAGTGGCGCTGTTGCATTTTTGATCCATGCAAACGGGACCTGTTATCCACGTACGTGCAGTATAGGACTTTCCTATCCCAAAATTAATAGAATCCCTGGTACAAGACCATTCGTCCAGAAACAGTTACATTCCTTGTACATGTAGTAACGTGCATTAAAGGGGCACAGAGAGATTTCTCAAAATATCAAATTCAATATTTTCACTTTTTTTAGATTGTAAGATTTCTTCAAAAGAAATCAGTCAAAATGAAAATAAAGACATTTTCTCAGCAATTCCTAAGGTATATTAGTGCTTTTCACTTCTTCTTTTTGGGGGGTTAAAAATCACCACCAATTGAACCAGGGAGGTCATGCATCACTCAACAAGCCATGGGTGGTCTTTAAGGTTATTTTGAAAAAACATGAAACAAATAAGTAAGAAGCCATCTGTGGCCTTTTAGATGAATTTGGGTAATTTCGATATGATTACATCGAAACTCAAAACGCTATCAAATCCATAAATTTCACATGAAATACTGCAAATCAGCTCTATAATTTTGGGTTGTAGTTATTACGTATAAGCATTACGTATATGTGAAAAACCCAACGTCTGAAAAAATTGAGGGCTCCCTCCATGAAGGATCTCTTAGTGCCCCTTCAATTTTGTTTGAAATCTCAGTTGATTGCGTTCAATTTTGTTTAAAATCTCAGTTGATTGCGTCTGAGGATCTAACATAATCATATTACAACAGAGGACACGAGTATGGAATGAAGCCTCCACTTCAGCAATATATTTTTTTCGCAAAATCATTAATCATTAAAAGCAATAGCCTACCGAATATTAATTCAACATTTCTATAATGAACGTTTCCTTCAACAACGAATGAAAATCACCAATCTTTTAAACTCGTACTCGTTGTACTCGTTGTACTCGTATGTGTGTTCTAAAGTTGAGTCAAACATATTTGAATATGAGTTGTGTTTTGCGATTAAGATATACACCTGACACCAAAGGTTCCTGACTTCATTAGTAATCGGTATCAAAACTCTTAAGATATACACTGAACAAGCAAATTTCTTCCCCGCAATTTGAAACCTCGTTCATTAATATTTAAGGGGATTTTACGTATAGTAGGCCTACATGTAACCAGATCTAACGAGAGAAAAGAAATTGTAGTAAATCCGTTTTCTATGGAATATCCTTCAAAGTTATTTCATCACGAAAATGCACTTCATTTTTTTTTTTTTTTTCATTTCTCCATTTCTCTGCCAGAAAGCAATGCAGTGTATTTTCACCCGATACACTCACCGAGGCCACCCGTGTAACACTGTATGCCTCAGTTAGTTTGGGGCATAGTGTAAACTGAGTTCAGATCATCATTCGGATAACTGAAATTAAAAACACCTCTTAAACGGATATTCATTAATAAGTTTATTTCAATTTATTGAAGGATGGCTCAAACTTAAACAAATATTGGATATCCTCATAAACTATTTTTTCAGTGTTATTGCGCTTTATTCCGTTGATGGCGCACTAACGGAATGAAGCTAATCTAGAGTGTGATTGATTAGAATGAGTATCTGAACTCAGTTAACACTGTGTGCCGAACTAAACTGATGCATACAGTGTAACACGTGTGCATGTTTTTAAGTTCTTTATGGAAGAATTTCGTTTGTATCATGAACACCCAACAGAACAATTCTCTTCTTTGAATGATGGTAAGGGATACTATTAATTTTGGTATGGGAATCTCCTATACTGGGCATACGTAAATAACAGGTCGCGTTTTCATAATTACATAAATTATGGTAATGAGCTCAGTCTGGCTCAGCATCGTCATATGACGTGTTTAACGTCAGAAATGCAACAGCACCACTTTATGATCACGCGAAAAAGGTCACGTCAACGAAAATATGCAAGGAATTTATGTAGACTTGCATCAATTCCATCATGCACAAACAATGACGGTATGGTGGTGTAACGAGAGAAAATGAATTCAAATGTATAAAATAAACAATGAAACGTGAAGTATTATATTTCAGGCTTGTAAAAACCGCCCAGCACGTAGGTTTTATCATATTTCAAAAGCGCCCAATTTTCGTGCATTTTTCCAACAATTCCGTGTAAACTTCAATTAAACGTAGGTGTTCAGATTGGTGGCCCGATTCGCAACTTGATAGTCATATTCCGATGTTTGAGTTGCATAACTCCAATGGTTCTTATTTTAGAAGCACAGGCGACATGAAATTTGCCCATTGAGTAGTACACGAATTGGCGGGTTGGTAAACCACCTTTGGCCGTAATTCACTACATTTTGGCTTATAACGTCTAAATGGAACATATCTTGCACCTAAGATTTTACAGAAATAATGAGAATATGGGGGTTTCTTCTGCATTCAAAATATTTTGAAGTAAAAAAACCCTAAAGTGATCGGAACATACACATTTAAGTCTATACCTAAAGCAGACGACAAACAGCGCTCATACCGCCGCCAATACAAGACATGATCACGCAAAAGTTAAAACTCCCGGATGAAGTAGCTTCCGATCGGCACTATGTCGGTGCCTTCTTCAGACCGTCACATTTCTTTCCACTGCTCACACACTTTTCATAGCATGGAATACCAAGTATCATCATGTACTTGTATTGTATTGTATTGTGCACAACGAACCTCTCTCTTAAATTTGTTAAATAACGATCCAAAAGTATTTATTAGAAACAATAGCATCTGTCTTTCTTTTTTTCAGATGGCTGCGTCACTACACGTTCAACCTGCTGATCTCCCAGCCCATGATATCACATCCTGCAACAAATGCCATCAACTCCTTAAAAGTCCAAAAACATTGCCATGTCTGCATTCCTATTGCGCATGTTGCTTGGAGGGAAAAGTTACGGCGTCGACGAAGTCGATAGAGTGTCTTGTTTGCAGTCAAGAATTCGATTTACCCGCCAATGGTATAGAAGGCCTGAAACCTCTGGCTATAGTTGAAAGATTGACAGAACAGAAAGTTACACAGGAGCGATTGATGACAAGTGAGCCGATCTCGTGTACAGCATGTGATGGGACGATGCAATATCGTACGTGTAGTTCTCTTCCTCTTTGTCGAATTTAGAGTCGTAGGCGTTATTAAAAAAATACATTAATTCTGAACGTTACTATGCACAAAACAAGTTAAGCATGGCATAGGTCCTAATTGAAGTACTTTATGTATCTGCAAATCTTATTGCTATTTACATAGTTGGACATTATTATTATTTGCATTTACATTATCAAAGCTTTTAATTCTTTTGACATTGTTGCTGATCAAAGGTAATGAGGTAAAGATAATGAGGAGATTTTATTAATACGGACCTTTGTACTTTTGATCATAAATATATCGAGATATAAGTTATTATTGTTTAATTATAATATTCATTTCTAATATATCGAAATTGCTCATGTGTAAATACTTTTACTTTCGTGACGTATTTTGAATTAGCAATGGGTTTTTTTCTTCTTTTTCTCTTAAACTAAAACACAGAAAAGATTGATACCAGTTCGGTCACGCCAGACGCTGTGGCTCGATGTACCGAATGTGAAGACTACCTGTGCACAATATGCGTTGCTATACACAGGTCACAGAGACGGATGAAGGACCATCCTATCTTTACGCTTGATGACCTGCGCACTGGTAAGGTCTTACCAATCGGCTCCTCTGATGAGCAGAAGATCTGTGCGAAGCATAAGGGCAAGGAACTGCTGTTTTACTGCGACACCTGCGAGGAACCTATCTGCCGACAGTGCGTTGTCGGAGCTCACCGACATCCAGATCACAAACAGGTGGAACTAGAAGAAGCTGCGAAGGACAGGATGGATTCCCTTCGGCAGCTACAGAGCGCCTGTGAGAATAACGTGAACGAAGTTGGAAAGGCCATCGATGAAATAGGAAGAGTGAAGCGTGAATACAGTCTAGCCGTTTCTGAAGCTAGAGTTATGATTCGGGAAACCGTGGAGAATGCAAAGACCTTGTTCGTGCAACGTCTGGAAGAAGCTCGCAATAATACCGAAGACGAGTTGGACAAAATAGATCAAGAACAACAGCAGACAATCAGAGCCACCGAGAATCATTTATTGTCAGTGAAGTCTCGCATATCAGCAGCAACTATGATATCGAAATCTTTGATTGACAACGGGTCTGACTACGAAGTGACATCGGCCTACTCGACTCTCCAAACCACATTAAATGACCTCTCCATTGTCAAGACTGACAACGGAAACATGAAGTTAAAGAAAGTGACCTTTGAACGAAACGCCCAGATTTGTCCAGATAAGATTACAGTTGGGAGCGTGACAGGAGGTTCTCGTGAGATGATGGCTTCACGTCCACGTGAGATGAAGGCTTCTGGTACGTTACTGAAAGAATTTGGACGTAGCGGAAATGTCTTCAAGCTAGCACTTGACATGTGCGTTACATCTGCAGGAGATGTTGCAGTGACCGACCACTCCGCAGGAAAAGTTCACGTGTATACCAATGAAGGCACATTGAAATTGTCCTTCAATGTCAAAACCGGTGTCGATACAGCAGGATCTTGCAATCCGTGGTGTATTCGCATTGGCTCTAATGATCTATTTTACGTTACTGATTACCCATCCCCATACGTTAGGATATTCGATAAGCAAGGCACCTACACGCGTTCATTTCACACCGTGTCACCGGAAAATGTGTCGTATTCTACCAGCGGATCAAGCAAATTAGGCGGCCTATGTTTCGATTCGGAAGCCAATGTGCTGGTCGGCAATATTACACATAACTTCATAAGTCGCCATTCACTTGGCGGTTCCCATTTGTCAAGCATCAAAGTGGGACTCTCGCCCTGGTTTCTTGCTGTGACACCCAAAGATGAAATAGTTGTCAGCAGCCGCAGTGAAGTGAAAATACTGGATAGAAAAGGGAACGTCTTGATCAACGTTATCAAGCCGAGCCATGTTGCATCATGGAATCCACACGGTGTTGTCACTGGAAAGATATACTACTGCAATGACGATGTCGAGGAGCAGGAACTATTCATCGCTGACCATGGACAAGCTGTCTATCGCTACACGGTTACCGGTAAATACGTCAACAGTGTCAAAACAGCGGTGTCAAGCGTATACGGGTTGGCGTTATCGGAAGACGAACAACACCTGTATGTGGCAAATAGTACATCAGTGAAATGCTTTGACATTTAAACGAATTGTGACATCAAGCAATTTCTAAATCGAGCAGAACACTAAACCAGTAATAAATGATTTGCCTTTTGAACTACCGTATGTAACTGAAATTTTACTTCCTGTTGTTCATTTTAAATATGGGACGACTATTTCGTTTTCAGAGATAATGAATAGGAATAGCCTCAAAACTGTCGTAACCTTATCATTATATAAGGCCAAACAAAATAAAAGGTTCGTCTCAAAGCTTGCGCGCGCATTGGTTTTGAAATGCCAAAATACCGCGTCTGAAATGCAGAAAATTGTCAAATCAAATTTTTTTTTCCCTACAAATTTTTATTTCGAGTTTTTATTAAAAATATCGGCAGATTTTCCTTTTCTCAAACTTTTACATGACTCAGTTCTTCAAAAAATGCTGCACAATTGTTCTTATACACAACTACATCACAATATTCATTTCAAATAGAAAAAACAAATATCAGAAAGTGTCAACGGTTGCAAATAGTAAGAGTAAAAATTGCCACACAAATAAAAAAAAAAGTAAAAGACAAAAAAATGGAAGACAAAAAACAGCGCGCGTCGCCCGATTTTGAAGCCTTCGCAAGCTTTGAGACGAACTTTTTTTTTGTTGGCCTAAGTATATATTTTCTTGAAGGGACGGCTTCAATAGATCGTACCATAACATGAAATTGCTCCTAAAAGTGACCATATTTTAGTTTTTGTGTAAATGCATGTATATTTTGTAAAAAAATTGTCGTTAATATTGTAATCTTAAGAAAATTCTCTAGGAGGAATATTTTTAGTTTTTGGATATCGGACCTACTTTTTGATGTATTTTCCCCAATAAGGCAAAATACAATGACTTTCTGAATTAAAACGTAAATGTCCATGATTCATTTTCTACACCGGTTACATTATGCGATGCGCTTATTGTACAGAGTGTCTTTAGACAGTTTCAGCGAGAAACTTGTAGGCTTATTTTGATACGTAAAATAACCTCTTTTTGAGAACACATTATCCGCGTGGTGCGGTCCAATCGGCGTGCTGGTTTCCATAGCAGCGTGGCTTGTCTCAAATTAACAACGCGTTGATACTGGGGGAGTTGTTGAATTATAATTTACTTCATAATGCAAGATGAACATTAATAATGGTCAGTTTAGCTGTTGCTACTCACAAAAACACTGACAAACGTGATTAAAACAATGTTTATTAGGCATATTATCGCAATTTGTTCCTTAATGACATCTTCTCTTTCTATTTAATAGTTCACTTCATTTAATGCATTTTTAAATTGCTTCAAACTAAATATATTGCAACCTCTGTAAAACTATTTTTAGCGCAACACTGTTTAACGTGGAATACGTTCATTAGGGTTGATTTTTCTGAATCCTTCCAGGTATAAGTTTATACAACACAATTGCAAAAATGTAGAAATCCTCGTTTTGGTGAAAATCGAGACCGTCGCCTGCAACTAATCTCTGAGTACCTCTTTAACTGACTCATCATAACATTATAGAGACGTTGAATAGAATACTATTTTGCTTCTTGGATGCATACATCCAATAGAGGTTCTGCGTGTGACGTAGTTATCGGTATACTCAACAACATTTAACAGAAACATCCACGCATCCTCACGAAGTCACGGCCTACACGTTATTGTTATCATAGGTTGGTTAGGCGGGTTAGGCCGCACTGCAAAACCAATACGTATAAGTAACTTGTACGCAGACCTCAAATTTCCTGTATCGCATCGCAATTTGCACCTTAAATCATCAACTGCGATTCAACTTCCAAAGGCTGGTGCGAAATTGCGATGCAGGTTTGTGCATCACTAAATCAAGTTGCTATCGCGATTCAACTACAATTGCACCTTGAATTGAAGGAATTGCACATTTACCTCAAAAGTAAGGTGCAATTTTGCACCTCAATAACAATTTGAAAATGTCAGCACTGCTTGTACGAATGACTTTTACGATGGTCGTCAGAGTAATAATTATTTTGCATTACCATAATGCAAGCACCCATAAAAATTGAGCTTTGGCGACTGCTGTACACCTAACACAAAAAGTCTCTGACCAGGTGCTTTGATGTTGGCTAATCCAAACTCAATAATCGGTACAGTACCACAAATCTGAGATATACATTAAATTGGCAAATTTCATCTCCGTAGTTTGATACCTCATTAATAAAGATCGAATTGATACTTTTGAAGTTATGATGATTTCGATAACCACAAGTAACGACAACAAAGTTGCACTAGAATTGGTTTCCTAAGATGCATTGTCCACTGTGTGCTATCTCAACAAGTCGGGTATGGGGATGAATGGGTAACAGGCATCGACAGGGAGTCGGTACACACACATTTCCATTGCGTAATCACACACTAAGCAAGGATATCCCATTGAAACCCACTTTTAGTGCAAGAATTGTTTTGGTAGTTGTGGTCGATTAACCAATCATTACATCAACAAAATCCACTCGATTTTTATGAATGAGGTATCACACTACGGAGAAGGAAAAATTTGCTCATGAAATGTATCTCAGATTTGTTGTGCTAGGTGTGTTGTAAGTACAGGTCACTTAAGTATGAGCCTTACGCACTGGTTTTGCAATTTACATTTGAGTATACAACGTCAAGATAACGGTAAGAACACGGATTCAAATGTTTTCGTAGGTACACTGAGTTGTCGGTACATCGCAGCCATAGGAAAGGGAGAGGGAGAGATGGGGAGAGACTGGAGAGAGACGTGTATGGAAATAACGTGGGGAGAAAAAAACAAAAAGATGATTAATGTGAGAGCCAGGACAATTACATTTCACGCCTTTGTTAGCCTTTTTTCCAACTCAAAAAAGGGACTGGCTACGGTATTAATGCCAATTTCATCTTGTTTTGTAGTTAATGCCTGTTTCGTCACCCTTATATTTAACTTTAAAGGGGCAATGAAAGATTGCCGAGAAAAATGAAATATGGAAAAACAGGAATTGTTTCAATAGATGATGTACGTGCGAACCCTGAAGTGTAATGATGTATGGGAAAACGGGTGAATATTGGTGCTAATTTGAAATTTGGTTGATTCAAGTTTTGTGGTAAGTGTGTGTTGCGGCTTATAATTTCGATGTAGATTACCAAATCGTGAAATGTTACGTGATAGACTGCGAATTAAGGTTTCAGACGGTAGGTAGTATATGCCTACGCTTTACGTAGCTGCACAAAAACTAATTTCCAGAACAATTGAGTGCGCACTCTCATACGTATCTCTCAGTGCCCCTTTAATTTACTTTTTTCATATCGAAGAGATAGTGTCACATTGGTTGAAATTTGGGACGCCCTCTGTTGGTTAGAGACAATAAAACACAATAAACTCTGGCAGGCATATATAGTTCATGTAGTTAACATTCATTTTAAAGACATTTCATGTTGTTCTACGTACATTAAATATACTGTACTATTCTGCCTGCAGTGAAACGACAGAGGGCGTCCCATTTAGATGACATCATAGGTGACATCATCATAGCTAACATGCTGAAATAGACTATGTTAACTGGCTATTAGCCTGGTACCATCCGGACCTAACCGATCTGCACGGATAAACGTATTAACAAACAAATAAACAAAATTGAGGAAGCACGTCCCTTTAAAGTTGGACGTTTGCCACGCTCTGAGTGAATGTCAAAGAGGTCGAAGTACACGGTATTGCGTGATGTACATTTTCACGTGATCTTCTGGTTTCAATGTAGTCACGTATTCTACTGAGTGCGAATGGCCTGGTGGCATTTACAACAGTTCCTTTATTCATAACTGACTGTAGGACTGATACCTTCACCAAGAATATTGAACCAAGACTAGTTTGTTTAATTATATGCGGTTTCTGTTCACGAGCGATTTATAAGGTAGGTGAATACATTGTTGAATGTGGGCTTATATGAACATTTGTCCCGACATATAATTCAGTTACATTGACGAGCATGTCTTCCTTATAAAAATACACCTATATATGTTAGCCTGATATTGTCATATTTTGATAAATCGTCGGTGTTATTACATAGTGATCGGGCGTATCACATGTTAAAACAATAGATGTGTTAGTGTTTTGGACAAAAATCAATTGTTTAATTACGACCGACCAAATAGTATCATACGTCACTATATAATACCATCGACCATAAGTTTATAATTATATAAATAAATAAATGAATAAACACATATGCCTAGTTATATGAATGAAACAATGAATAATTAAATATTATAAACAAATTAATAAGTACATTAAAAGTAAATAGCACGCCACAGAGATTGGCCGATAGAAGTGGCATCATGTTATTGATAAACCATTGAACTATTTAATTACCCAAAACAGATTTTTATCATGAAAATTGTACCTCTTAGTGCAACATTTGTATGTGACACTCGCCCAAAATATGTTTGTAATGTCATGATAGTTCTTATTTTTGAAAAAGCGTTAAACAACTTCGAAATGTTTGGCCACAAAAATGGCGTCATTTTGTCCGGAACGTGGGCCGACTCAACGTGATTCTTTATTTACACTCACCTATGACCTAGCGAGTAACGACACATTTTAAATATTACGGATGACCATTCACGTCAGAATTTTTCAGTTAAGTATAGGATAACACTTGGCATATGCGTCAATTAATTTTGTAAGGGGACGATACTGATTAATGTTGATATTTACCTCGCTAGTTACTATTCGGGTGTTACTCGCCAATTATGCTCTCAGAATTACATCGTTAGTACATGTAGTAAGTTATGCTACAGTTAGGGCATAACTACTAGGGAGGTAGCTTACCTCCCTATTAAGTTACGCCAGTTTGGTGCACTCAGCCGATAGGGTCTTTAAGAAAAACATGAGAGGACTGAAAATTACGTCAATTATACTACTGGCAGCAGAACTTGTTTAAAGACCCTCATTTGACAACATTATGCATTTCATTGTACTATATATAATGTCAATAGGATCCAGTAGACATTGGTGGCAGAAACCGGTGTCCGGTTTCCAAATCCAAATAAATTGGATGATGGTCCTCACTTAACTTTTAAGTAATGTTTCACTGTTTCTCTATCCACTGCTCACACGCTTTCCATAGCATAGAATATCGAGTACCATCATAATTATACTTGTATTGCATTGTGCACAAACCGCTCTCCAATTTGTTAAATAACGATCCAACAGTATTTAGGGCAATAGGATTTCTCTTTGTGTTTCAGATGGCTGCGTCACTGCACGCTCAACCTGCTGATCTCCCAGCCCATGACATCACATCCTGCAACAAATGCCATCAACTGCTGAAAAGCCCAAAGACATTGCCATGTCTGCATTCCTATTGCGCTGCTTGCTTAGAGGAAAAAGTTACGACATCGAAGAAGTCGATAGAGTGTCTTGTTTGCAGTCAAGAGTTCGATTTACCCGCTAATGGCATTGAAGACCTGATACCTCTGGCTATAGTTGAACGATTGACAGAGCAAAAAGTTACGCAGGAGCTATTAATGACAAGTGAGCCCATCTCTTGTACAGCGTGTGTTGGGTCGATGTCGTATGGTACGTATAGTTCTTTCCTTCTTTGTCGAATAATTGGCTGTTAGCCTGTTACAGTTGAAATCCATACACCCCGTATGGAAGACATGGCCTTATGACAGGACATGAAGAGATGTGCTGTGTTTTTGATAAAAAATAGAGAGTTGTACATTTTACAATTGCATTACATGTATGAACTTACACCTGTAAGGCTTAAGAAAAATCAGCCCTCTTTGTACAACAAAACGTCAATCAAATATTCTGATCTTACGGCTCAGATCAGAATTTCACACTATAGTTGCGGAGCAAGGGTCTTCCGGTCCCGGTATAGGCTAACACAGGGAGTTATATACCAAAATGTTCTTTGAAGGTGGTAAAATTAAAACCTAGGTGGACATCCTTGCCAACTTAGGTGGTTGATTGACCTTTACCTTGATTTAGAGTGCAATGTCACATGTGATTCAGTGTGTTTCAAAACCATGTGTGCTCCCCAGATATAGCTCTATAAACAGTCATAATATGAAATATGTTGGGTATAAAGGCTGCATTTGTGATTTCGTTATTCATGTTAGTGGTAACAGCAACAAATGACCATTATTAATGTTCATCTTGAATTCTGAATCGTCAACACTAATTCGTGTCCCTGGGGTGTAGATTTCAAATAAAGTCACTCGAGCAAATTGAAATTCACGCTCCCTGCTTGTGGGGAAGATTAAGTTAGAAGTCTTTCATAGGGCAAGAGGGGGCAGAAGACTTGTCCCCCTGATGTTCCCTAAATGAAATAACAAACTTGTACATTAACAAACAAAACAGTCGATTATACCCCCCACCCCCCCCCCCCTCCCTCCCCCTGAGCACAGGCCTGTCCCACCTCGTGCCCCCCCCCCCCCCCCCCACCCAATTCAGGACCATAGTTACGTCACTCATTAGGGAGGATTTTATTTTTGTATCTACACATCTTATTACAACCGTTTTAAATAAATGGTCGACATAGGGTAATATTATCATTTGCATTTACTTTAATCAAAGCTTTGAAATCTTTTGACTTTATTGTTGATTCAAGGTGGTAAAGAAAGGATCAAAGTGTCTATTGGTAGGTCTAACCACCGTTTATTTACTGACACAAAATCTAAATTCAAACCTGGTGTAACTCATTTTCTGCATACGGACCTTTGTATCGTACTTTGGATTTAAATAACGAGCAAATAGTTAACGCTTTCCACGCGGCAGTCGTCTGCAGACGAAAGTTCCAAAATTTAACAAAACGTTTCAAAACTGTCAAAATTATTGAATTGCATTACCATATTTGGAATGACCATGACAAATGCATTATAATAAGAACAAATTAATAATCTTAAATTAGTTCAGTAATTCTTGAGATAGACCTTGACAGTTTGAAAAGGTTTCTGGAAAAAAAGTGTGTTAGTATTGTAGCCGCGCGGAAAGTGTTAATTACTTTTAAAAAATTATAATTTCTTATACAACGAAATTGCACATGTATATATGAACATTGTTATGTGTCTGTTACTTATTTTAAATAATTTACAATGTTTGTTGTTTATTTTTTAAATAGAAAATACTGATACCAATTCGGTCACGCCAGAAGCTGTCGCTCGATGTACCGATTGTGAAGACTACTTGTGCACAAAATGTGTTGCGGTACACAGGTCACAAACACTGATGAAGGACCATCCTATATTTACGCTTGATGAACTGCGCACTGGCAAGGTCTCAAAAATCGTCTCTTCTGAGCAGAAGATCTGTGCGAAGCACAAGGGCAAAGCACTTCTGTTTTACTGCGACACCTGCGAGGAACCCATCTGCCGACAGTGCGTTGTCGTAGCTCATCGACATTCAGATCACAAACAGGTGGAATTAATAGAAGAAGCTGCGAAGGACAGGATGGATATACTTGGGCAGCTACAGAGCGCCTGTGAGAATAACATGAACGAAGTTAGAAAGGCCATTGATGAAATAGGGAGAGTGAAGCGTGAATACAGTCTAGCCGTTTCTGAAGCTAGAGTTATGATTCGAGAAACCGCGGAGAACGCAAAGACCATGTTCATGCAACGTCTGGAAGAAGCTCGCAAGATTGCCGAAGGCGAGTTAGACAAAATAGATCAAGAACAACAGCAAATAGTCAAAGACACCGAAAATCATTTAGTATCAGTGAAGTCTCGCATATCTGCAGCAACTATGATATCGAAAACTGTGATTGACAACGGGTCTGATTATGAAGTCACATCGGCCTACTCAACTCTCCATAACACGTTAAATGACCTCTCCATTGTCAAGACTGGCAACAGAAGCATGAAGTTAAAGAAAGTCACCTTTGAACCAAACACCCAGGTTTGTCCAGAAAATGTTACAGTAGGGCGCGTAACTGGAGAAGGTTCTGGACAACCACAACTACGTCGACGTGTGATGAAGGATGCATCTCTATTAAAAGAATTGTGTAAAACCTCATCTGCTAGTACATACGATGTATGTACTACACCATCAGGTGATGTCGCTGTGACCAACCTTTGGGCGGCAAAAGTCAATGTGTTTAACAATGAAGGCACGTTGAAATTGTCTTTCAATGTCAATACCGGTGTCGATACAGCAGGATATTGCCATCCGCGGTGTATTCGTATTGGCTCTAATGATCTCTTTTACGTTACTGATCACAGCTCACCGTACGTTAGGATATTCGATATGCAAGGCACCTACACGCGCTCATTTCACACCGTGTCACCAGAAAATGTATCATATTCTACTAGCGGATCAAGCCAATTATACGGCTTATGTTTCGATTCGGAAGACAATGTGTTGGTCGGCAACACCACGCATAACTTCATAAGTCGCCATTCTCTTGACGGGACACATTTTTCAAGCATCAAAGTCGGACACACTCCTTACTTCCTTGCTGTGACACCCAAAAATCAAATAGTTGTCAGCAACGGCAGCAACGACGTTAAAATACTGGATGGTGAAGGGAACGTCCTGAGTAACGTTATCAAGCCGAACCATGTTGCATCGTGGAGTCCACAAGGTGTTGTTGCTGGAAAGATATACTACTGTAATGACGATGTAGAGGAGCAGGAGTTGTTTATCGCTGACCAAGGAAATGGAGGTGCTGTCTATCGCTACACAGTTACCGGAAAATACGTCAACTGTGTCACAACAGCGGTGTCAAGCGTATTCGGGTTGGCGTTATCGGACGACGAGCAACACATCTACGTGGCAGATCAGAAATCGGTGAAATGCTTCGACATCTGAATGAATTGTAACATAAAGGAATTTCCAAATCGAAAAAAGACATTATCAAACTTCGTGGCAAACACTAACCCTGTAATAAATGCTTTGGCTTTTGAACTATATAACATTTTTTATCTTTTTATCTATATAACTGACCGTCCTGCTGTTCTTTGTAAATGTGGGACTATTTCGTTTTCAAATGATAATGAATATGACTACGAAGATATAAATATTTGAATTCATATCAGAGACTAAGTTAGATTAAAGGGACACTAAGAGATGTGTTGACTGCTGCGCCCTCAATTAGGATAAAAACCGGGATTTCTACATTTTTACAATTATATCACATACTCAAACTTACAGCTGTAAGGATTAAGAAAAATCAGCCGTCTTTGTGTAAATAAAACGTCGTTTCAAAATAGTCCATCCTGGCTCGGAGAGCATTTTATGGTAAACAGCGTTACGCTATTTTTTCTTTTCGATTCAAATTACATACGTTATCACGAGGGGCATTCGATAAATACCTGCTACCGTTATGTTTCGTCGTATAATCCATATAAAAGTATACATGTTATTGAAGTGAAGTCTTCAATAGATAAAATTGCTCTAAAAGTGACCGTATTTGAAAAATTCATTAGTTTTGTCAAGATGACAAAAATCAAATTGTCAAAATGTGTCGTTTATTGTAGGAGAGAGCGGGGAGTGTCCGCCCCATTTTCGTTTGAAATGGCCTAGAGACGGCAATTTTGAAGATTGAATGGACCTATTAACATTAAATGAAAGCAGGCCCGTAACCAGGATTTTTTTGTGGGGGCGTTTTTTCCGGAAAAAGGTACGTTGGTACCTAAAATATCGTAAAAAGTTGTCTCCACAAACGGGGGTAGAGATGGGGAGGGGGCGCGGTTTTTTTTTAAAAAAGGTACATTAGTACGTACACACAAATGGTACATTGGTACACAAAAAAGGTAGATTGGTACACAAAAAAGTTATACATTGTAACATTTGGGGGTTACGGGCCTGAATGTAAGATTAATATCTTGGCTACATACGACCACAATTTCAGTACCATAGGCCTTACTGTAAAGGGATGAGTAAAGGATAAAGACACTGGTGTCTCAATATGGTGATCTTGCACCACCCGGGGCAGGTTCGTCCATAGGCCGGGGCAAGTTCGCCATGGGTTCATAATTAGGCTTCATAAACTAGTACGTATCAAATAGATATAGGCCTACACATTAATTGTTAGGCGATGTGGTTTTCTTCCAAAATAAAATGTAGGGAGTCCAAAATTTAAGGGTGGGGTCATTTTTGCGGAATATACTCGTTTAGAATTTTATAATGATAATAAATACCACATTTTTTAAAACATTATCTTCTAATTTTAGTGCTTACTCCATTCCAGATAGCTATTTTTATAATTACAAATAGGCTACAGGAGGTGAATTACAATTTTGAAATTATACAAAATATTAATCATGTAAATTCCCATTGGCGAAGATGCCCCATCATGAAAGGGCGAATGTTCTCCATAGCACAATTAGTACATTGGCCCGATAACCACGCAAGTCCCACATACATTGACGGGTTTATAACTGCATCAAATCCATAACAAATCCTATACCTACCTAATGATGATTTACATTGAAATCTTCTGTACGATTATCTTTAGAGAAAAATAATCAAAAATGGAAGCAAATCCACTTTATAATGCAAAGACAACTATATTGAGCAGTGTATGGCTTTATGGTTTGTTTGCTAGAATGCCAGTAGAACAAGGTTTGTTGTCCCCTATTGGAAAAATAATGAACTAAACTAACAAAGTGGACTAACTTTGCAATTCAATTGGATTTTTTTCCCTTTTGTAGGGGAACTACAGAGTGTCCCTAAAAAGGGTGCACATAATTGCGCAACTTGTTTACTATGAAGTTCTAAATGGTGTAATACACCCGGAAAGAGGAAGCACTTAGATTTGGTTAATCTGTCCATGTTCTCCCCATCCATAACATTCCTTTACATTCAAATCCTTCACCCATGCATCAGTTTGCATTTGAATTAGCCCGCGCATTGAGGGATATTCGCGGTGATCAGTACGGGATGAATACGGCATATGTGTGTGTTAACAATTGGCCCTTTCTTCTCGTGCTGTGTATTGGAAATGCGACTTTTGAAAATGGGATATTTTCCTTTAAATGGTGCTAATCATGGTTTATCTTTGTTGTTAGGGGGCAAATTTGGTATCAAATTATGCCTAAAAGATTCATCTAAATGCCTATCTAGCCTGTTTGGACAAAAACAAATTGAAAATTACTCAAAATGACATAAACAAAGTGGTATACTTTCTTTTGTTGAACCCTTTATAATTATGTGTGGTGCTGCCTCATGTGAAATACAGACAAACTGTGTGATCCGAGTGACCTTATTAATTTAAATCTATGGGCCGCACACAGCTCCAGCAGGTTTTAAATTTACCGCGACAATGATATGCATGCCACTCACCACAATACAATGCACATTTTGCGAAGGTCACTCGGATCAGTTGTGCCATGTTTTTGAAACAACAAAGCCCAACATCCTATACCACCATTCTAGACAAACCCGACGTTAGTGTGTGTTTTATTTGGGCGACACTCGGACTTTGACGGCTTACCCTACCCCCGGGTACCCTCAATTTGTTTCCGTCAAAATGAGCGCAAGGGATGTAAAAGCGATCACCTTTTCGCCCTAGGTCAGTCCTTTGAAAACTGGTGATTCCTCCCTGCTTGTAATTGTAATCAGTGAATTCACCAACTGCTTTTGAGGGTCCTTTGTCCAAAAATGTCATTACCAAATTATCTTATTTTCTTCTAAGTCAATCGTACACCATGAAGAAATCCTGAAGAAATTCAGGGTCTATGAGTCAATCAAAGGTGAATTTGGCACAATTTCTGCACTTTTGGTGTAAATGCCAAGAGCTTCCAGGGGCTCCCCCAACTGGACCCCACACCGCAACACTCATCATGCTCCGCCATTTTTACGTTTTGATGGCCCAATATTAATATCTGAAGGCCTACGGAAAATTTCACCTTGACATAGGCCTACGGAAGAAATATATGAGTTTTGTTTGGGTCTTTCAGGGTTCTGTATGGTTTCTTTGTCAAAAAAACTGTGTTACGCCATTTTATTGAACGACTTTCCCTATGATAAAAATGGGGGGGGGGAAATACGTGAAGAAAATGTCTTAATTGACAGAAATATGTGCCCAGAGAGCCCTCCTACGACCTTCAAATTGGCAGAGAACTATCGCGAATTATCGGGAAAATATACCTGATCTTCGTGAAAACAGACCCATTTATAAAAAGGACCCCATTATTATGGATTTTCCAGCACAAAAAAATACCCTTGTTTAGGGATTTTTTTTGCAAATAAAGCAACCCATTTGAGCGGCACATCCCCGTATAGCATATTAGGCGAGTACCCCCTCCCCCGGGTTAACAAAACAAATAAACAAATAAATAAAACTGACGCTGCACGTCCCTTTAAAGTTGATACCATGTACATTATCAACTACTGTGTCCACGCTATCAGTGAATGTCAAAAAGGTCAAAGTACACGGTATTGCGTGATACAAAACATTTTTGTTCACGTGATTTTCCGGTTTCGTTGTAATTGCTACATGTAGCTCACGTATTCTACTGAGTGCAAAGGGTGGCGTAACATTTACAACAGTTCTTTTATTCATACTAACTGATTGTACTAACCCTGTACTAAAAGAACATCGGCACATAGGACCCGACGTATATTTGTGTAATTACATGCGGTTTCTATTCACGATCAAGCGATTGAGGTAGGTCATGGAGGTAGGTGAATAAAATTCGTCCATGCATAATACAGTTGCATTGACGAGCATGTCTTACTTGTACTATAGAAACACATCTAATGTATATAATAGCCTAATAATTATTGTAATACGGTAGTTTGATAATTCTTCGGTGTTATTGCATAGTGATCTGCGTATACATAGCGTATCCGTCACCGTCACTATATTATGTTAAAACAATATTTGTATGAGTTTTTTATACACCGATTCAATTGTTTGATTACATTAAAAAACAATGTTTGGTTTTGGGACTTTGTAGAAATAATTAAGAAAACAGTATTTCAAAATAATAGGATGTACATCTCAAAACAGACCACCAAAGTTCATCATACGTCACTATGTAATACCACCGACCATACGTCACTATGTAATACCCTGACCATACGTCACTATGTAATATCACTGATGAATTATTCAGAAAGGTAGGTGAATACTCTAATAAAGGTACAAGCAGGGGTGTACGACTCAACTTGGCGATCTGAAGCTACTATTACTATTAGGTTTAACTTTGGTAATTGTCATATTTTTGGTGGCGCTGTTTGTCGTCTGCTTTAGGTATAGACTTAAATGGAGTATACACGGAATTGTTGGGAAAATTCCCAAAACAAGTGCGGATTTGAAAGTTATGATAAAACGTACGTGCTGGACGGTTTTTACAAGCCTGAAATATAAGAAACTCCACGTTTCATTATTTATTTTATGTATTTGAATTCATTTTCTCACTTTACACCATACCGTCATTGTTTGTGTCTGACGGACTTGATGCAAGTCTATAAATTCCTTCCATTCCGAGGATCATCATGAAGTGGCGCTGTTGCATTTTTGATCCATGCAAACGGGACCTGTTATCCACGTACGTGTAGTATAGGACTTTCCTATCCCAAAGTTAATAGAATCCCTGGTACTAGACCATTCGTCCAGAAACAGTTACATTCCTTGTACATGTAGTAACGTGCATTAAAGGGGCACAGAGAAATTTCTCAACATATCAAATTCAATATTTTCCCTTTTTTAGATTGTAAGATTTCTTCAAAAGAAATCAGTCAAAATGAAAATAAAGACATTTTCTCAGCATTTCCTAAGGTATATTAGTGCTTTTCACTTTTGTTGGGGTTAAAAATCACCACCAATTGAATCAGGAAGGTCATCACTCAACAAGCCATGGGTGGTCTTCAAGGTTATTTTGAATAAACATGAAACAAATAAGTAAGAAGCCATCTGTGGCCTTTTAGATGAATTTGGTTAATTTCGATATGATTACATCGAAACTCAAAACGCTATCAAATCCATACATTTCACATGAAATACCGTTAAACTTCATCTATAAGCACCCATTGACTAATAGTTAATAAGCAGAGAATAGATAAAAAGGTATGAGCGCCCTCTATAGATCTAGAGAAATTATCACGAATTTGTTTAGTGTATTCGATATTCAATAATATAAAGTTGTATTACTCTCTAAATAATTTCATGGACAGACGAATTGCTCAATTGGTAAAGCGCCCGGTAAAGCGTCAACTTCAATATCACGAGGTTGGTGGATCAATTCTCAACTACACCTTTTGCAATTTCTTTTGAAATCCAAGTGATATAGAAATTAATGCAAACTTGAATGTAAAATGATTACTCAATTATACTAGCTTTATTGTTATTTTTCAAAAACAAGCGCATA
Source organism: Ophiura sarsii (assembly GCA_035610835.1). Taxonomy (NCBI): domain Eukaryota; kingdom Metazoa; phylum Echinodermata; class Ophiuroidea; order Amphilepidida; family Ophiuridae; genus Ophiura; species Ophiura sarsii. The sequence goes on along the minus strand of CM069458.1, from coordinate 45,227,610 downwards.
ATTAATTTGATTGTATAAAGTAATGATCTTAATAGTCCAACCATTTTATAAGCTAAAACACATTTATACTACAAATTAACCACAGCAAAATGTATTCATTGGCTTATTTTAAATGTTTCACACAGTAATCTTAAACGTTTCCTTCATCATGATTTAAGGGCAAATTATGATGATGCATATTAGATTGGTAGATCAAGTTAAGCAACAAAATGAAAGTAATGCAAACCACTATAATCCTGGTCTCACAATGAATGAATAGGTGAATGAATGGATGGCTATTCAATCAATTTATTTCCAATAAGATAGAGGGCCGTCCATTTATACCGACCCATCAATCATACATGTAGTTATAAAACAGTATCTGACACAGCAGTCTCGTTTAGATCAATTGGTTAAGCCGGCAGTTAGGGCAATTGTGATAGCGGGTTCCAGATGACAATTCCTAGTTCGAATCTCACTTCAAGACTTCTTCTTTTGGAAAGGTCATAATTTTCAAATTCTTGACAGTGTTTTATTTTTATCATGAATGAACAAGGAATCTATCTTTTTCGTTGGTTTTTTTATATATATATATTTTTAAATGAAACAAAATGTAATCAAACTGGACACGCAAGCCATGGCCAGTCAATAACGTTTTGACTGTTTGCCTGTTGTCCTCATTGATTCGAAACGCGATATTACACGTTTGTGCCATACCTATTCTTGGAGAAACACAAAGCACAAAACAAATAAAACAAAACTGAGTGGAAATAATAAAAGAAATCACGCGAAGGACTTATTTACGGCACCATCCATCTTTTTAAGTCTGTTTAAGTTTTTCGGAACTATAATACACACGTTTGACGGATTGCCTTTAAATTGCACGCCTAATGAACATGTCATAGTTTGAGCAGCTCACGTGGTATTGAAGGTCATGCATTACATTCACGTAAATGGTAGTATAGTGGCCACGTGTTATTGATTTATAACGGATTAGTTTTAGAATTACGAAACTGTGTCTATATCACTAAAGAAGTCCTCTGCCCCAAATTCGATAGACATGCTACATGCTCGATCAACTGTGAACCATATACATGTACATGTACATGTATGTGTCTCTATAAACTCAATCAGGAATTGTCATCTAGAACCAACAATGGCCAAAACCATAAGTAGCAGAACTGAAAAGCAGTGAATTGTAATCAACGTATTGTCTCATTGTACTCCATCCATGCATGTCTTCACAAAAATACTAAGTCGTTGAGGTTGATTTAAATGTTTGTACTATTTATAAACGATTGTGATAACATTAAAATTAAAATTAAAAATAGTAGAAAGAGAGGGAAAAAAAGGGAAAACCCACATTAAAGACAAAGATAGATTCACTATTTATTCATGGTAAAAACAAAGTTAAGAATTTGATATACACCGTAAATATTTATAAACTTTCCAAAAGAAGAAGTCTTGAAGTGAGATTCGAACCAGGAATTGTAATCTTGAACCTGCGATCACAATTGCCCTAACTGCCGGCTTAACCAATTGATCTAAACGAGACTGCTGTGTCAGATACTGTTTTATAACTACATGTATAATTGATGGGTCGGTATAAATGGACGGCCCTCTATCTTATTGGAAATAAATTGATTTAATAGCCATCCATTCATTCACCTATTCATTCATTGTGAGACCAGGATTATAGTGGTTTGCATAGTTACTTTCATTTTGTTGCTTAACTTGATCTACCAACCTAATATGCATCATCATAATTTGCCCTTAAATCATGATGAAGGAAACGTTTGTATTACTGTGTGAAACATTTAAAATAAGCCAATGAATACATTTTGCTGTGGTTAATTTGTAGTATAAATGTGTTTTAGCTTATAAAAAGGTTGGACTATTAAGATCATTACTTTATACAATCAAATTAATTATGCGCTTGTTTTTTGAAAAATAACAATAAAGCTAGTATAATTGAGTAATCATTTTACATTCAAGTTTGCATTAATTTCTATATCACTTGGATTTCAAAAGAAATTGCAAAAGGTGTAGTTGAGAATTGATCCACCAACCTCGTGATACTGAAGTTGACGCTTTACCGGGCGCTTTACCAATTGAGCAATTCGTCTGTCCATGAAATTATTTAGAGAGTAATACAACTTTATATTATTGAATATCGAATACACTAAACAAATTCGTGATAATTTCTCTAGATCTATAGAGGGCGCTCATACCTTTTTATCTATTCTCTGCTTATTAACTATTAGTCAATGGGTGCTTATAGATGAAGTTTAACGGTACTGCAAATCAGCTCTATAATTTTGGGTGGTAGTGATTACGTATAAGCATTACGTATGTGAAAAACCCAACGTCTGAAAAAATTGAGGGCTCCCTCCGTGAAGGATCTCTTAGTGCCCCTCAATTTTGTTTGAAATCTCAGTTGATTGCGTCAGAGGATCTAACACAATCATATTACAGAAGAAACGAGTATGGACTGAAGCCTCCAATTCCTCCGGACAGCAATATATTTGTATCGCAAAACCATTCATTAAAGCAATTCCGAATATTAATTCAACCTTTCGATAATGAACGTTTCCTTCATTAACGAATGAAAATAACCAATCTTTTTAACTCAAAGTAATTCATTGTATGTATTGTAGGCCTAGTGTGTTCTATAGTTGAGACAAACATTATTTGAATATGAGTTGTGTTGTGCGATTGAGATATACACCTGACACCAAAGGTTCCTGACATCAATGGTAATCGGTATCAAAACTCTTAAGATATACACTGAACGAGCAAATTTCTTTCCCGCAATTTGACACCTCGTTCATTAAGATGTAAGGGGATTTTACGTGCATGTTGTAACCAGATCTAACGAGAGAAAAGAAGTTGTAGCAAATCCGTTTTTCTATGGAATATCCTTCAGAGTTATTTCATCAAAAGAATACACTTCATGTTTTTGGTTTTTCATTTCTCCATTTCTCTGCCAGAAAGCAGTCTTTTCACCCGATACACACAGAGGCACACTTGTAACACTCACTGTTTGCCTCAGTTAGTTCGGCACACATTGTAAACTGAGTTCAGATAATCATTCGGATAACTAAAATCAAAAACACCTCTGAAACGATATTCATTAATAAGTTTATGTAAATTAATTGAAGGATGGCTCAAATTTAAACAATAAATATTGGATATCCTCATAAACTATTTTGTCAGTGTTATTGCGCTTTACTCCGTTGAGGGCACGTTTAACGGAATAAAGCTACTCTAGAGTGTGATTGATTAAAATGATTATCTGAACTCAGTTTACACTGTGTGTCGAACTAAACTGATGCATACAGTGTAACCCATGTGTCTCTGTGTGTATCTGTTTAAGTTCTTTATGGAAGAATTTCGTTTGTATCGTAAACACCCAATAGAACAATTATCTTCTTTGGATGATGGTCAGGGATACTATTAATTTTGGGATGGGAAACTCCTATCCTGGGCTTACGTAAATAACAGGTCGCGTTTTGATAATTACATAGATTATGGTAATGAGCTCAGCCTGGCTCAGCATCGTCATTTGACGTGTTTGACGTCAGAAATGCAACAGCGCCTCTTTATGGTCACTCGAAAAATAAGGTCACGTCAACGAAAATATGCAAGGAATTTATGTAGACTTGCATCAAGTCCGTCAGACACAAATAATGAAGGTATGGTGTAACGAGAGAAAATGAATTCAACTGTATAGAACAACCATTGAAACATGAAGTATCACACGCTTTTCATAGCACAGAATACCGAGTACCGTCATGTACTTGTATTGCAATTAGCTCAATGTACCTTTTTCAAATCTATTAAATAACGATCCCACATTATTTATTGGAAAGTATATAATAGCATTAATTTGTCTTTCTTTTTTCAGATGGCTGCGTCACTGCACGTTCAACCTGCTGATCTCCCAACCCATGATATCACATCCTGCAACAAATGCCATCAACTCCTAAAAAGTCCAAAAACATTGCCATGTCTGCATTCCTATTGCGCATCTTGCTTAGAGGAAAAAGTTACGACGTCGAAGAAGTCGATAGAGTGTCTTGTTTGTAGTCAAGAATTCGATTTACCCGCCAAAGGCATTGAAGGCCTGAAAACTCTGGCTATAGTTGAACGATTGACAGACAAGAAAGTTACACAGGAGCGATTTATGACAAGTGAGCCGATCTCGTGTACGGCATGCGATGGGACGATACCATATCGTACGTGTAGTTCTTTCCTCTTTGTCGAATGTAGATTAAAATACATAAATTCTGAACGTTACTATGCACAAAACAAGTTAAGGTCCTAAAACGAAGGACATTTTATGTATCTGCAAATCTTATTGCTATTTACATAGTACGATATGGATAAAATTAGGCTATATACTATCATTTGCATTTGCTTCAAAGCTTTTAAATATGTTGACGTTGTTGTTAATAACAGGGGTAATGAGGAGCAATGGATCTATTGGTGGTAGGCCTAACCACTATTTACACAAGGTCTAAACTGATTTTAGTCATACGGACCTTTATACATTAGATTAAAAATATATCGAAATATCAGATATTATTGTTTAAATATAATATTAATTTATAATATATCGAAATTGCTCATGTGTAAATACTTTTACGTTCGTGACTTTAATATTTTAAATAATTAGCAATGTGTTTTTGTTTTTTCTCTTAATTAAAACACAGAAAAGGTTGATACCAGTTCGGTCTCGCCAGACGCTGTGGCTCGATGTACCGAATGTGAAGACTACCTGTGCACAATATGTGTTGCTATACACAGGTCACAAAGACTGATGAAGGACCATCCTATATTAACGCTTGATGAACTGCGCACTGGTAAGGTCTCACCAATTGGCTCTTCTGAGCAGAAGATCTGTGCAAAGCACAAAGGCGAGGCACTGCTGTTTTACTGCGACACCTGCGAGGAACCAATCTGCCGACAGTGCGTTGTCGTAGCTCATCGATATCCCGATCACAAACAGGTGGAATTAATAGAAAAAGCTGCGAAGGACAGGTTGGATTCCATTCGGCAGCTACAGAGTGCCTGTGAGAATAACGTGAACGAAGTTGAAAAGGCTATCGATGAAATAGGGAGAGTGAAGCGTGAATACAGTCTAGCCGTTTCTGAAGCTAGAGTTATGATTCGGGAAACCGCAGAAAATGCAAAGACCTTGTTCATGCAACGTCTGGAAGAAGCTCGCAAGATTACCGAAGATGAGTTGGACAAAATAGATCAAGAACAACAGCAAACAGTCCAAGACACCGAAAACAAATTATTATCGGTGAAGTCTCGAATATCAGCAGCAACTATGATATCGAAATCTTTGATTGACAACGGGTCTGATTACGAAGTCACATCGGCCTACTCAACTCTCCATAACACGTTAAATGACCTCTCCATTGTAAAGACTGGCAACGGAAACATGAAGTTAAAGAAGGTGACCTTTGATCCAAACACTCAAATGTGTCCAGAAAATGTTACAGTAGGGCGCATAACAGGAGGTCTTCAGCCAAACAAACCTCGACGTGAGATGAAGGATACATCTCTATTAATAGAATTTGGTAAAACCCCATCTGCTACTGCATACGATGTATGTACTACGCCATCAGGGGATGTCGCTGTGACCAACGTTTGGCAGGCAAAAGTCAATGTGTTTAACAAGGAAGGCACGTTGAAATTGTCCTTCAATGTCAATACCGGTGTCGATACAGCAGGATCTTGCTATCCGTGCTGTATTCGCATTGGCTCTAATGATCTCTTTTACGTTACTGATCACAACTCACCGTACGTTAGGATATTCGATATGCAAGGCACCTACACGCGGTCATTTCACACCGTGTCACCAGAGAATGTGTCATATTCTACTCGCGGATCGAGTGCATTATACGGCCTGTGTTTCGATTCGGAAGACAATGTAATGGTCGGCAATATCACACATAACTTCATAAGTCGCCATTCTCTTGACGGGACACATTTGTCAAGCATCAAAGTGGGACTCTCGCCCTACTTCCTTGCTGTGACACCCAAAGATCAAATAGTTGTCAGCAACCACGGCAGCGACGTTAAAATACTGGATGGAGAAGGGAACGTCCTGGTCAACGTTATCAAGCCGAACCATGTTGCATCGTGGAATCCGCAAGGTGTTGTCACTGGAAAGATATATTACTGTAATGATGATGTCGAGGAGCAGGAGTTGTTTATCGCTGACCGTAAAAATAAACACGCTGTCTATCGCTACACGACTTCCGGTAAATACGTCAACAGTGTCACAACAGCGGTGTCAGGCATATACGGGTTGGCGTTATCGGAAGACGAACAACACCTCTACGTGGCAGATGAGAAATCGGTGAAATGCTTTGACATCTAAACGGCCGGATTGTAACGTAAAGAATTTTACAAATCGAGAAGAAAACATTGTCAAACTTCGTGGCAAACACAAAACCAGTAATAAATTATTTGCTTTTTGAACTATGTAACTAACATTACGTCCTATTGTTCATTGTAAATATGGGACTATTTCGTTTTGAGAGATAATAAAGTATGACTACAAAGATATAAATATTTGATTCATATCAGAGACTAAATTGTATTAAAGGGATACTAAGAGAAGAGTTGAAGGCTGCGCCTTCAATTAGGATAAACACCAGGATTTCTACATGTTTACAATTGTATTACATACACAAACTTACAGCTGTAAGGATTACGACAAATTAGCCATCTTTGTGCAATAAAAACGTCGTTTCAAAATATTCCATTCCCAGCTCGGACAGCATTTTATGGTACAATATTACATAGAGGGCGTTTTTTAAATAAAAAAGGTTTTGCGGAATATACTCGTATAGAATGATAATAAATACCACATTTTAAAACATTATCTTCTAATAGTGCTATTCCAGATAGCTATTTTTATAATTACAAATAGGCTACAGGAGGTGAATTACAATTTTGAAATTATACACAATCTTAATCATGTAAATCCCCATTGGCGAAAATGCCCATCATGTTAGGGCGAATGTGCCCCATAGCAAAATAAGTACATTGACTCGATAACCACGCATGTCCCACATACAATGACGGGTTTATAACTGCATCAAATCCATAACCAATCCAATACCTACATAATGATGCTTTATTTACATTAAAATCTTCTGTACGAATATCTTTAGAGAAAAAAAAAGAAATAAAAATTCCATTGAAATGGAATGGGGGCGATCCAAAAGAAAGAAGCATGTTTTGTAACCATTTTCTGAAGCATCTGTTGCAAACCAAAATACCAGGGAAATGGTGTATGTATTTTCCATAATTCAAACCAAAAAACAAATCAACACCGCAGTCTAAAAATAGTACAGGAAACCAATAAAGTTGATTTGTGTGCAGGGGGGGGGGGGGGGGGGGGGGTACCGTCTGAAGGACAATCTAGGTATATAATGACATTGTACTTGGTCTAAAACGTTGGTCCAGGAATTTCTATATAAAAATGTCATTCCGCGATCATGCTTATCCATATTGACATTTCATTAAATCAACCCAGGAATTAGTATTATATATATAACCCGAAACTCAAACATCCACAACTAACCACTTATTAGACAACCCAAGGCAATTGGGAGGTTTCTCCTAGTAGTCAAACAAGATAAGCTATTATGTCTCTCTGTGGGGAGTCTATAAACATCTCTCCGAATGAATCATCAACAGTCTATGCATCAACTAAACAAATATAGCTTTGACTCCATCACAGACTGCCGGACTGTTAATATAAACTGCATAGGTATGTAATTTACAAAGACTACAAACATGGCTGCCCCCACTTATGTCTAGAAAGACCTAAATGTGTACTTCTTGCTATCTGATGCTATAAGGGTGGCTTCGCCCCCCAAAAATGGAAGAAAATTCACTTTATAATGCAAAGACGATTGTATTGTGCAGTGTATGACTTTATGGGTTGTTTGCCAGAATGCCAGTAAAGGTTTTCTGTCCCCTATTGGAAAATTAATGAACTAAACTAACAAAGAGGACTAACTTTGCAATTTAACTGGATTTTCCCTCTTCTGTACGGGAACTTCTTTACTAAATTGGAAGGCCAACTGTCTTTGGCTCTTGTCTATATTTATGGGTGTTACCTATGAGGAAGATATTCATGAATGGATTAAAACTCAGCATACACTGCCGCTCATAAGTATTTGCCCCTTGATTAATGTCCTGTTATATCTTAGAAATTGCATCTTCTATGAACAAACTATTGATTATTTTGACCAGTTACGATATGTTTGTGAGCATTATATATAGCGATGGAAATACCCACGTGACTTTCCACCCGGGGTTGAATAGGAACTACACACTTTGTGGACTTAGAATATTTCTAACCATAGACGGTTACCGTCTATGTTCTAACCCAAGTTTTACAAAAAGAAATAAATCAGTTGAAAAAGTGGTCCTAGTGGGAATCGAACCATGGACCTCTGCATTGTAAAGCATGTAACTCAATCACTAGACTAGCGAGGGGTGAACTGGCCAAGACATGATTTTAATCGCCCTTATTATTACGGAATAAAGCTATACTAATCAGTACATACATTATTATTAATAGAGCTGCGACACAGATGATCGTCAACCCCGGTTGGAAAGTCATGTGGGTATTTCCACTACTGCTTATATATAGTTATTTTTCATAAATTCATGTTTGTTGCAGATTGTGATCATATTTCATACAAAACCCGATAAAAAGAGACAAGTCAAAACCTACACAGTGAAACTCCATAAACATTTGCCTCATTATATTTTCATCCGCTCATTATCGCCATCATTGCGCTATAGAAAGTTTTCTAACACCTTCTCAGACAAGATCAGTGTTTTATTAATTAGTTCATAAATTAACAAATTGCATGTCTTAAATGCGTCGATCGTAATTGCACACATAGATACTTATTTTAGCTGGCTTCCAAAATGTCTGAAATGTTAGAGTCATTGTATTGTACAGTAAAATAAGTAAGTGCAACACATTTTTTGACAAAGCAACCATTAAAAAATCAATATCAGCACATAAAAATGAATGCACTTATCAAAATGGTATACGATATCGATCAGTTTCTGATGGCGGCCAATTTACGTACTGATTCAATGGTACGGTTCCCGGTTGTCGTAATGTGTATTTGCGAATAAGTGCTGTATGGAAAGGCACTCCGAACTGCTGTAGGGCCGCACACAGCTCCAGCAGGTTTACCGCGACAATGATACGCATGCCATTCACCGCAATACAATGCACATTTTGCGAAGGTTACTCGGATCAGTTGTGCCATGTTTTTGGAACAACAAAGCCCAACATCCTATACCAGCATTCTAGACAAACCCGACGTTATTGCCAGCTGTGTTTTATTTGAGCGATCTTCATAGAGCGTGTTTCTACTGGGGCACTGCAAAGTAAACGCTAAGATTAAACGCTAAGATTAATCGGTAAGTTTTTAACACCTCCCCCCCCCCCCCCCCCCCCCCCCCCCCCCCCACGGTTTCTACTCGCAAAAAGTTACCGCTAAGTGTATCGATCCTACATGTAGTCGATGGGCCATGACATTTGGCCTTCTGTAATACAAAACAATGCCACCTGAAAAAGATAGCTTCTCGTGTGTATAACCCAGAGTGACGCGGTTCACGGCACAAACCGCTATGAATCGCCTTTCTGTTTCTATTGGGTTTCTTGCCGTGTCCCAGATAGCAAGACTACGTTGGACCAACGTCGGCAATGGTCGGCAAGGTCGCGGTCGGGCCAACGTCAGGCCAACATCGAGTTATAACAGGATTTTATGTCGGTAATTGGTTGGCAAATCAACGTCAAAATGACGTTGGCAATTGGTCGGTAGGCGACGGTCGGCAAGCCAACGTTGGCCAAACCGGTCGGTAGGCGATGGTCGGCAAGCCAACGTTGGCCCAACCACATTAAAACACCGATGATAAAAGAGATGTAAGATATATTATATAGTTAAATAACATGTTAATCGAAGTTACAGATCGGTAGTGATATATGTAGCTCTGCTGCATCGCCCAGAATTCCCATTGCAAGTTACCGGTTCACTACCGAGAGGAAGTGATGTATGTAGCTCTGCTGCATCGCCCAGAATTCCCATTATTTGCCCACCCGTGTTTTAGATCTCGAATCGAAGTTCTAGAAACACTTAAGCAGGTCTATTATCTACCAACACTCTCTGTATGCAGTCACCCCGATAGTCTATACCGGTGTGTGTGGTGTGTAACGATTGGGGCAACGTTTTGCCATTTTTGGACAAAGAAGTTGGTGGATTCACTGATTAAAATTACAAGCAAGGAGGAATCACCACTTAGTGGAACATTATTAAATAGACCACAGTCCCCTGATAAGTGTTTCCATGTGTATCAAAACGTATATATTTAAATACTAACTTGCAACTCAAAATGTTATTGGAAATTGTTATTCTCAGCTATAGACAAATTGAAAACAACGTACAGCCTAAATTTCTCGTGTATGTGAATTCCCTCAGTGGCGCATGCATAACTCCCTCGGTGGGAGATGGGAGGGGTTCTCAATCTCCCCGAATGACTGGACACCATTTTACTGACTGTGTTACCTGTTCGTGAACCCTCGTCCTCCTAATGGGGGGGGGGGGGGGGAGGGGGTTACCACCCCTAAGAATTTTGGCTAAAGAACCCTTTTAGAACCTTTTTTGGTTCTAAAAGGAACCCTATAGAAATTTCATTTCAAGAAAATGGTTCCTCAAGCTTCAAGAACCTTTTGGGGAAAAATTATGGAGAACCCTCAATGGTTCTTGGTAAAACGGTAAAAAATGTTTTTAGCCAAGAAGAAATGATTTTTAACAGTTGAAAAGGACTAAATTTGTTTACATTTCTCTTGAATTTGCATATTACATAAAAACAAAAAAGTAAATATACCTTTAGGTCTTATTTAAAATTTGAAAGTTCTTCAAAGAACCATTCTAAGGTTCTTTTTAGAACCTTTAGGCCAAAAGGTGCTCCCCGCGGGACAAAAAAGGGTTCTTAAACGAACCATTTTTTCTAAGAGTGTAATACTTATTTCAATTGTCGTTATTTCCCCGATATTAAATCATAAAACTATAATATAATGCCAGAATATCGTCAATCATTATTTATCATTGTCTATTGATTACCTTTTCTACCATTTCGCATCAAAATTGAGGTGCAATATGATGGTAAAAAAAGACGTGACTAATTTAAAAATACCGGCCATGTTCAAGAACTGTAAACTTGCAAAATTGAAATGTAAGGACACTTAGACAGTAGTTGGTTATCCAACTCTATTGGTTTTGGGATTATTTAATTTAGTTGTACCTAGGAATGTGATATTCAGAAAGGAAGAGTCTATTCGTACAACTGTTGTACGAATTAGCGCGGTATCGTTGTAATTCGCACAACTGTTGTACGAATAAGCGAGGTATCGCTGTAATTCGCACAACTGTTGTACGAATAAGCGAGGTATCGCTGTAATTCGTACAACTGTTGTACGAATTAGACGAGAGTCTCTGTTATTCGTACAACTATTGTAAAAATAAGAGGGGAGTCCCTGTTATTCGTACAACTATTGTATTTGTACATGAGTATACTAGTATAAACTTGTTGTAAAAAATGGCAGTCTCTGTAATTCGTACAACTATTGTAAATGAGGGGTGAGGGTGGTCAGTTCATTCTCATTCATTTTAAAAATAAGAGGGAGTCCCTGTAATTCGTGCACTGTTGAAGAGGGCCCATGTGGGGGGAGTCCCTGTAATTCGTACAATTGTTGAAGACGGAACTTAATGTGGGGGTGGGGGGAGGGGGGGGTCCTCTGTGGGGGAGTCTCTCGTACAACTATTACTATTAGTGTTGAAGAGGAGAAGGGGTCTAGTGTGATGGGGGAGTCCCTGATGTAATTCGTACAACTATTGTAATAAGATATGGGAGGCCCCCGAGTGGGGGAAAAAGTAAAAAAGGGAGTCCCTTTAGTACATTGGGCAAACACCCCACACTTTTTGACCGGGGGGGGGGGGGGAGTGGTCAATGTATCCCCTTGATTTTTCATGTGCGATGGCCAAGGTAAAATGATATATTGCTTTTTAATAATATATTGGTCAAAAGTACACACCACTTCGCACCAAAAAAATGGGTTCGATTTTTAAAAAAACCCACCAATTCTGAGGGGGGGATCGAGGGGCACATCACCCATCAGAATCCCCCTGTTAGAGCTTTTAAACAATCTACCTACTTGAATCAAGAAAATGCTCAACTTCTTTCTTGCATTGATAAAAAAAACAAAATATTGATTGGAAATGAAGGTGGCTTTTCGGTAAAATGTTGGTCAAAAGTCATACACAAGATCGCACCAAATGAGTTTTGAAATGAAAATTGTTCATCCCCCTCAGACGCCCCCCTGTTCGAGCTTTTGTGGGGCACATCCCCCCGGGGGGGGTACTCACGTATGTCAGGTATACGGGGATGTGCCGCTCCAGTGGGTCGCTTTTTCATGAGACATCCTTAGCCATGGGTGGGTAGGCTTTTCAGTGAAAAATCCTTAGACATGGGTCCTGTTTTTGCGATTTTCGCGAAAATTTGCCAAAATTAGGTCATTTTTTCGCGAAAATTTGCCAAAATTAGGTATATTTTCGCGAAAAATCACCCTTAGAAATGGGTATGGGTTTTGAATCTCCAGCGGCACACCCCCGACCAAACCAAATCCGAGTACCGCCCCCCCCCCCCCGGGCGCGATTTTTTTTTTACTAGTAAACATTTGTAAAATTTATTTATTTCGTTTTAATACGGAATAAAACAAAACTCACTGAATAAAATGATTTTTTAATTTTTTTAAAAAAAAGTCAACTGATTTTACCTGTGAGCCCATACAAATGTTTACTAGTAAAAAAAAAATCGCCCCCCGGGCACATCCCCCTCAGACTCTGTTCGAGATTTTAAACCATCTAGGCTTGATGTCAAAGGTTTTAGTTGCTCGAACCTCATTGGTCCAGAGTCGTTGTGCGAATTACAGAAATCTTCGTGCAATTCGTACAACAGTTGTACGAATAGCCATTTCCATTCAGAAATTTTCCATGTGTATTCGCGATTACGAACAAAAAATCGTGTCCAGCATCTTCTGTATGTCTGTTCAGCTCGCATATCTAGCGCCCTCTTTGTTCAAGAAGGAACTTTTATCGCATATCTAGCGCCCTCTTTGTTTAAGAAGGAACACAATGATCAGTGTGACCTTGATCAGCGACCCTGGTACAAACACCGGAAATTTTCCTAGCAGTAGCGTTTCGTTGTGTTTCGTGTCCTACATTTATTTGTTAGCCTTTTTTTGTCAGCAATCACTTAATGATTTCCGGTAAGTGACTTTTGTAATTTTGATTGAGTACATGTGCTATCTTATTTTCTGTAGCAGAGAAAGATTTGCTTGTTACACATGTAGTTGTGTTGCATTTGTTGTGTACAAATGTACAATGTATGTGAATCACCGCCGCGATGAATTGAATGAACATGATGATGATGAATAAGCTTACATAAAATCGGTTAAAATTCTAAAATATCTTGAATCTTTAGTCCCTTATGTGTTGCTATGTATTCTTTATGTCGGCAATATCCTCAAATAGGTCTTACATACGGAATAAAGCACAAAGCAGCTATCATATTTACGGTGCCAATCAACTGCAAAACAATTGCTGCCTTGTGCTTTATTCCGTTTGTAAGACCTATTTGAGGATATTGCCCTTTATGTCAATGATTATATGAATTATTTAATGTTTGCATTATTATATTTTCAACGAATGAATTTGATTTCTGTATGTGGGTCAATAACACAGACGGCTGTAGTGTATGTATGCAGACATAAGACAAGCGTCTAGCGAACGACCTTGGTAGCACGCCAATCAAATGCTTCAGCTATTGTGTGTTTCAACACAATAGATCCAGATCGCTGTAAATATCGACTTACCAATCCACTCGGCAATATCGATAATTCCAATATACTGGCGGCGTACTTTGCCAAGTGCTCAGGGCAGGGTGGATAATATCATGGCCTCACGAACTTGTGTTTTAAATAATAAAACGAACTTGTGTTTTAAATAATAAAACGAACTTGTGTTTTAGAAAAAAAAATCCAAAAAGTGATAAATAACTTCATATGAAGTTAGGCGATCAAATAATAATGAGCCCAAGTACTTACCTCGTGGTTTTATAACCTGTTTGCCGCGCCGCATGAAAAGATCCCGCCAACGAAATCTCAAGTACCCCAAGTCTCACGCGATTGGTCATAAAGACCGGTTGTGATTGGCCCGGGTGATTGGTCACCTACACGGTACCTACATGTCGTCACAAGGTAGGCGAAAATGAAAATGTCCCCCATTATGGACATCATGTAACAATAAACCATGTAAAAGCCGTGCAATATATAAATAACATTATAAATGTCCCTTTTTGATATTCCAATTTTAAAAGAGGGAATAGAATACACGAATATTATTTTCAAGATTGACCAATGAGGTAATGGATGGGTGAAAGAATAAATAAGTAAAATGTCTTGTTCAAACTTCATTGCCTATGCAAGCACTGTGCCCAGAAAACATAATTTATTAAATAGTTGACTGGTAAGTCAGAGTCCTGTTTAATTAATGACAGAGTCAACATGATAAAGCAAAACAAAAACAAAAATAAAATAATCTTATAACTAGGTTTTGTAATTAATGTCTACCGAGGTCCATTTTTAGATTTTAGATTTTTTTAAATCACAAGTCTACGAGTAAAAGTTATTTTTGCTGGTTATCTTATTCATTTGTAGCCCTGTATATTAATTGACGACACAAAACCCCGCACAAAACAGCCAGGGACCTAGTGTTAATTATGCGCCTGCGCAACAGAATCGGTGATCGATTCAGAGCTTTGGCCGACCGTGTGTGTGTGGATGCATCATCAATCTTCCATTGGGGAAAAGTCGATTGGGAATAAGTCGATATTGCATCGATCACTGGATCTATTGTGTTGAAGACACAATAGCTGAAGCATTTGATTGGCGTGCTACCAAGGTCGTTCGCTAGACGCTTGTGACATAAGGACGTCCACTGCTTCTGTCAATCACAAGTTCTTTCTATTGTCTGGCGATACTAAGTGTTTACCGTGCATCAGTGCGTTTTCAATCACTCGGTGATCAATTGTACATGAAGATAGTCTACTTGCTCTTGAGCTATGCAGGTTCCTTGCACCCCGATCCCTGCGCCGAAACATTTCCGAAAGATTGACCAAATTATGAAAAGTTTTTTTTAGTTATGTTTGAAACAACGCCAAACAATCTTAATGTCTGTAGTCTCATACTATTTAGTGGGTAAAACCATGGTAAGACCAATATAAAACAAAGAAACCTTTCCTGGTAAAACCCGTGGCAATACTACTACTAAGTACTATTGATGACAACCGACCAAGTCGTTTTGTCGATATTTGATCGACCAACTAAGTGAATGAAAACGCACTGATGCTCGGTAAACAAGTTCGTATCGCCAGACAATAGAAAGAACTTGTGATTGACAGAAGCATTGGACGTCCTTATGGCTGCATACAGCCATCTGTGTCAATAACCCTGGCCTAACACCTTTTTTTTGATGTATTGTAAACTGTTGAATTGAAACAAAACTATCCGGTGGAAATGGGTGAAATTTAGCGGGGAAAGCCGGGATTGCCGGCGACATGAGTCGAACCCGGGTCCACTAGCATGGAATAGAGTGTCTTTTAGTCCAGCCAGGAAGTCATGCATCTGTAATTAACAATTCTGTGTGCATTTATAACCTGCCGTGATGGGAGATGACTGAGGCGGCACGTTCTGCCAGCATAGTTTTCCAATGGGATTTCATGGACATCAGGAGTGTACCATGGTTAATTGAGTAAAACTAGACCAAGATTGTATTATAATGAGTGACTCATCAATTTCAAAGTTACAGTATGTTATTATTGGTATTCATTCATTTCACTTATTAGGTCGTCCGTAGGAAGAGACCTTATGGCAGCATCCTTCGTGTGTAGTCTGTGTGTGTAGTCTGTGTGTGTGTCAACAATTTGGTATACGGCTCATTCCATGAAGTTGGGGCATATTATGTGACATCCAAGTGAAATTTTCAAAATGGATATTTTCCAACTCTTTCTTCTTTTTTAGGTTCTACATTTACCAAAGTCCAATGTAGAACTTTTTATTTTAATGTAACATTTGGTGTAAAATAACCGCACATGTTCAACAGTTGGATGACATTTCCAAAAATCCTGATGCTACATGGACACCATTTCTCATTTCCATATCATTTTCTAATAAAATAGCTTAAGATGTGGGCCAAGTTTCTATACCTCAATTAACTACTTGGAACCACAAATACATGAAAAGAAACCAGATTTGTCTAGGTTGAACAAAACTTAACGAATAAGACATCGTAGATTAACTGTTTTATGTAAAAACTCATTGAAAAGTGACTCTTTATTTTGCAATTTGTATAATGAATTTAAATAAAGTACATATCAATATTTGTTTGATGTAAAGTACTCTATAAACCATGCACATTGATTACATTATAGTCATAAAGTAAGTATATGAAGTATTATTTACCTGTATAATGTTATAAAATGCACTACCGATGCTACATGGACACCGCGTCTTGTAACATTGTTAATAATAAGACTATTCATACTGTTACAATTATTTGAGTGTGAATGGTTTGTCTACTTGTTCATCATATCAAGTAGATACACAGAGTGAATTGCTTGAAATTTATCTAAAGACTGTTCATGTAAAATTTACCTTTTCTGTGTACTTAAGTATTACGATGCTACATGGACACCGTGCCCTAAAATATTTGGAACAGCTTGAACAGGTGCATCTTTTTCAGATCAATAGAGAGGATGTACTATGATGTTAACTTTTTATGTTATAAGCACACGATAACATTAATAACATGGATTGTAAAACTACAAATTACACAAAAAGATAACCTGCCATGAAGCATAAAACATAATTACCTATGATACACATACACCATTTCTTACAATTACACAATAACAATACACCATTGATCAAAGAAACTTAAGATGTCCACTGAAACAAACTTCATGCAGTGTTGTTCTTAAAGTACCCTTTGTGATCTTAGTCTCTTTGCTTGTTTCTGATTGAATCATCCTCTATTATTGATAAAGATGATTGAAAAGTTTGATCACTTAAAAAGTCAGTTTGCAAAAAAATAATTTAATTGCCATGATGGATTTCTTTGGAAAGGTACTAGTTTTTGAAAATGATGGGTTCCTTGTCTTCATCTCCATAAATTCCAGGACGATAGAACTGTCTTCTGAATTAATGTCAAGAACCTGCAAAGCAAAACAAAATAAACCCTATGGCTTAGTATCTTCATGGAACATTGTGTATTGATATTGGAGTAGATTATTTATTCATGTTGCACTTTTTGTGTTGCAGGAAAATATTTATATTAAAATCATGCTGGAGTATTTTATTTATTATTCATTTAACATGAAAAAGAATAGCAAAGGATAGAGAACTTAAATGATTTACAATTATTTGTTTTATTTATAGTAAATAAAACTAAAATAAGGGAATGTTTATTGTGAATTCAGTGAAATGCTAATGGAAATGGTGTCCATGTAGCATTGTGTATTAATATATTTCATTAGATATACATCTCTCATAATATGCCTTTTTTCTGTAAAGTGTAGTAAAATGTAGGCAATGTTTTGAATGTTTTGGGTGATGGAGAATTTCGAATGGGGTAATTGTTTTAGTCTAATTAGGCAAATTTTATGAAATGCTACATGGACATGGTGTCCATGTAGCATCGTATTGGTAAGCTATATTATTAGCATTAAAAGAGCAAAAACTAATTCATTATTAACTTCAAAGTTTATTAATGATGTGATTCTACAAAAAAAATACAATTTCAACGAACTATAACGATACCCAATGCAAAATATTGCCCATGCTATGCCCGATGCTACATGGACGCCAAATTATTATGGCGTCCGTGACTCAAAATTAATATCATAACATGAAAAGAAATTCTGATTCAGTGTTTCCCTTTCAATAAAAATGCATTAATAAATACAGACATACAAGCAACATTAAGAAATAATTACAATCGCACTTACCATTCACAAAACTATCCAATGTTTACATTTTGATGCTACATAAAAGTCCCGATGCTACAACGGGACACCAGCGACTGAAACCTTGATAAAACTAGCACACGTGTGGCAAATTCCAAACAAACCTGATAGCTATTGACCTCTATCCTTACAAAAAGAAATATGGAATGTTTTATTTATCTCCAGGGGGGGATTCCCACAAATTGCATAGGATGTTTATCACGATGCTACATTTTATGGTTAGGACACCATGCACACGGCACGGTATACTTTTTCATGAATATATGGAATGGTCTTCATGAAATTTATTCTCATTTGCAATAGTTTTCAATTGATAAATGCTCTTAATTTTGGAAAATAATTTAAAAATGTATGATAGAGAACTACCCCCATTCAGCAATGAAAACTCCCGATGCTACACGTGTATATTTTGTGGACACCGTGCGTAGCATCGGAAAGGCAATTTTCATGTTGCTTGGGTGAAAAATCAGTCCAGCGTGACGAGGTGTTTTGGTCAGTAAACTATGAATACATGTATCTTTTATTAATCAAATCGATTTCCAAGCAATTCTATGATAGTTTTGCTAACATAAAACTCATATTAATTGTTGTGTTTTCCATGTCACGTTTTTTAGCAAAAATGGTCTTGGACACCACCTAATTTTTAATTTTTTTCTTCTTCAAGGAAGGGTCAATTTTTTTTTTTTTTTCATGGCTCAATACTATAACCTAGTACTGTTTTTGGACACTAAAAAAATTTGATATACACATAGAGTAAAACAGTTTATAAGCTGCCTAAAGTACCAAATTCTGCTATTTTAACAAATGCCCCAACTTCATGGAATGAGCCATACACTTTTTGTTACAATTTGGTATACACTTTTTGTTTTGTCCATTTCTTTTCCATACAATGTCCAATTGCAATCAAACTTCGGTCATAGATGCAACATGGGAACCTTCATATGTTAATGAGGTCAAAGGTCACATACCAAGGTCAAAGGTCATCCGAGGTCAAGATGTATATGTAAAAGTGGCTGCATATGTAAAATTGATTACATTTGTTCATTTCTTTTCCATACAATGACCAATTGTAACCAAACTTTGGTCATAGATACAACATGGAAACCTTCATATGTTAATGAGGTCAAAGGTCACATACCAAGGTCAAAGGTCATCTGAGGTCAAGATGTAAATGTAGAAATGGCTGCATATGTAAAATTGATTACATTTTTCCATTTCTTTTCCATACAATGTCCAATTGCAATCAAACTTCGGTCATAGATGCAACATGGGAACCTTCATATGTTAATGAGGTCAACGGTCACATACCAAGGTCAAAGGTCATCCGAGGTCAAGCTGCATATGTAGAATTGATTACATTTGTCCATTTCTTTTCCATACAATGACCAATTGTAACCTAACTTTGGTCATAGATACAACATGGAAACCTTCATATGTTAATGAGGTCAAAGGTCACATACCAAGGTCAAAGGTCATCTGAGGTCAAGATGTAAATGTAGAAATGGCTGCATATGTAAAATTGATTACATTTTTCCATTTCTTTTCCATACAATGACCAATTGCAACCAAACTTCAGTCATAGATACAACATGGACACCCGCATATGTTAATGAGGTCAAAGGTCGCATAGAAAGGTCAAAGGTCATCTGAGGTCAAGATGTAAAAATTAGTACACTTTTTTTTTGTCTCTTGTTCATTTTTTTTTTGTCTCTTGTTCATTTTTCCATACAATGACCAATTGCAACCAAACTTGGGTCACGGATGCAACATGGAAACATTCATATGTTAATTAGGTCAAAGGTCACATACCAAGGTCAAAGGTCATATGAGGTCAAGATGTAAAATTAGCTGCATATGTAAAATTAATTACATTTAAACAGGTGAAGTACAATTGCAACCAAACTCCAGGATGTTTATTTTATTTTTTATATCCTGGATCCGCTAGTGGTCTAACCTCTTTCTTTCTAGATGCCTGTGGTTTGAGATCCACCTTGTTTTTAATCTACCCTATAAACGGACGACCTATTTGGGACCGCTGTCCCTATTTTTTTCAGGCTACGATCGGCTCACTGTCCATGTTTAAAAAGCTCACAACGGATACATCGGATCAGATTTGTTATTAACTACTGTGCGAAACACACAAAATCACATTTTGTAAGTCCAGAACGAGTGGTTTGTGAAAATATTTGTGTCATATGAACATCGAGAGATATTTGAAAGTGATCCGGTTTATATTCGCAATTTTAGAAACACTACAACTACATTTAAAATTATTATATATCTGGTACACGGTAGTGTTTCTAGAAAGTGATGGTGGAAAATGGATGAATTTTGTGTAATCGGCAATATTTTTTAACAAATACTCCATGCAATTTGAACTACGCCCTCCGGCGGTTAAAGCAATTCCAACATCTGACACTAAAGAGAATTTTGATCACTTAAAGCAATTCCCACATCTGACACCAAAGAGAATGACGATCACTTATTAAGCAATTGCCACATCTGACACCAAAAAGAATGTCAATCACTTAAAACAATTCCCACAGCTGGCACCAAATGGAATGCAACTCCCACGGATGACACTACCACAAACCTGACACCATAGAGAATGTTGACCATTGAAAAGATGTAATCCCAAACCTAACAGTACACCAGAGAGAGAGTACTCTCAAATTCAAAATGCTCATTCCAATCCAATCAAGCAGACAATAGAGGGGATGTTGACCATAATTCTATTCCCACATCTGACACCAGAGATAACATTGACCATATATTAGGAGAGGAGGCAAGGGAAAGTCTCAACAGCAGCGGCTATCACCATAGTGACCATGTACAGTAGCGTAACTAGGATTTGTTTTTTTGGGGGGAGAGAGGACAGGCCTGCGATCATGGGGGCATAACCGACTATTTTATGATACATCAGAATTTGTGATCTCCTTTGGGGGTATCAGGGGGCGCCTTTAGTTACACCCCTGACCATGTACTTGGCTTGATTTGCCAAGTCAACTTTTTTGTAGTCACAAGTATGATCTTTTGGTTCTCCATATTTCAATGGAACTTGGATTCGAATTTTAGACACATTTTCTGCATGTTTTGCATCATTTAAAAAAAAAATTAAACAATGTTTGTTTTCCTCTCATCCTAACCTACAGATGGCGGGTAACAATCCATTTTTCTCCAACCTCTCCATGCAGCAAGTCATGAATTTCCCGTCGTTCAACAATATGGACGTAAAGGAGCCACCCCCACCACCTATGCCAGCACCACCATCACCTCCTGAAGCAACACCGATGGTAAGTACAAAGGGAGATGGGGTTATTTAGCTGGAACCCGATGTTAATTTGAGTTTTCTCTCAGGCATATTATGTACACTTTCCACGCGGCAGTCGTCTGCAGACAACACTTCTTAAAGTTCACAAAATGTTTCACAAAGTATCAAAATTATTGAATTTCATCACCATATTTTTAATTACCATGAGAAATGCATTAAAAGAAGTACAAACATGCTTACATGTAGTATTGATTCAGTAATCCTTGAGATAGAAATTTGGGGAAGGTTTCTGGCAAATCTGTTTTGGATGGTAAAACTACTGGAAAGTGTTAATACATAATTTCTACTAAGGCTGTGAATTCACAGGTAGTTTCGTACCCGGGTACCCGACCCGTTTTTCGGGCGGGTACCCGAAAATAGACACTAAAAAAACAAAAACATAATGGGGTCAATAGAGGTCATTTGGGGACAAATTTGTACTAAAAAAACCCTTATCTATTTTTTTTTTTTTAACATTTCGGGTATTCGGTACCCGGAATAGCGAGCGGGTACCCAGGTTCACGGGTATAAGTCACAGCCTCAATTTCTACCACAGTGTGTACTTATCAGCAGCTGCCATTGGTGGATGATAGTACTTTATGAATTAAGTGTCTGCCTGAAAAAAATCGCAATGTTCAAACTGAAGCACAAAAAAAAGAAATTGTGTTGCTCTCAAGTGCCAACAATCTTGAAGTTTGGTGAGTTGGTCGACCTTGTCGGTTGTCCTTCTTTTTTGATGTTGTTACTGACAAATATTACTGACAGCTCGTGGTTCATGAAAAGACAAAATTGGTACATATGTAAATGTCAATTTGACTAATAATTCTAGTGTGATAATAGTTTAAAAGCAATCACTTCTTGACATTATTGTAAGTAAAAAAGCTTTGACTATCCCAGTCACTGACATAAGGGGTACTTGGATAAAAATGTACATTGTGAACCATTCATACTCCCGTCATTGAGCATCGCCCAGCGTCAACGGATATTGACGCTCGAGTTGAATCAATGTCACCTATGTTTTGTATATAAAGAGCAAATGTGAACAATAGCCCAACAGACATTAACAAAGTTAATGAACTGAGTGATTACAAATCAAACGGGTAACTCTCAACAGAGAGCTCTGATGGGCCAATCAATTGGTTCACTGCAACTCAGAAAATAATCAAAAATACAAGTAAACACAATTGGGCTAGTAAAAAAGCCAATGAAAGTGGCGTGGGACAGGAATAGGATAAACACCCAAACATAGAGAATAACATCAAAAAATAAGAAGAAATATATTATCTGGAGGTCATTGATACATCGAGAGAGCTTAGCCAACATACTCTGAAGAGTTGGAGAGAAAGTGTCTGTTAACACGACATTTAAAAGATTGTAGTCCTTCCTCTTGGATGTTGCCAACAACATTGACTGGAAGACTGTTCCACAGTGGAACAGCTGTATGGATGAAACTTCTGTCTATAAGCAGCATGTTCTGGCAGGCGGCAGTGAAAGGGCATGATCTGGCATTGCAACACTTGAATGCGTAGCACGACGATGAACATATGGTGTGGGGAGCAATGCTGCTAAATCTTGTGGGCAGTGGTTGGTGTGCATTTTGTACAAGACCGTGGCTGCTGCTACCTGTCGCCGGTGAAGTAGGCTTGTGATGCTGAGATGCGTTACACTCCTTGTCAATGTATGTATGAACATTTGTCAACAAAACAGACACATATTCTGGGACTTTGTTGCAATGTTCACAAATCCATTTGATAAAAAATTCTCACTCCATGATCCTGATAATGGATGATGAATGGCTTTGTTTCATTTACCGCAGTAAACTGTATTTAGACTTCCAGGCCACCAGCAAAAAAATCAAATTGTTGTATATTTTGCCTAATAATGTATGAATTGCTTTTGTTTTGTTTACCGATATAGAAACACCCATACTGCAGAGCATTACAGACATTTCCAACTCACAAACATCACAGGTTAACAAGGCAACCAGATATGAGTTATAAGACAAGGTAAGAATCCTTGGGAAGGGGATGGGAGTGGAGATTCCCAGGGAAGGGGAAGGGCATGGGAGGAGGGGACGGGGTTCCAAACATCACAGGTTAACCAGGCAACCAGATATGAGTCATAAGACAAGGTTAGAATCCTAGGTGAGGGGAGTGGAGATTCCCAGGGGAGGAGAGGATATGGTTCCAAACATCACAGGTTAACCAGGCAACCAGATATGAGTTATAAGACAAGGTTAGAATCCTAGGGGAGGGGAGGAGAGGATATGGTTCCAAACAACACGGGTTAACCAGGCAACCAGATATGAGTTATAAGACAAGGTAAGAATCCTAGGGAAGGGGATGGGAGTGGAGATTCCCAGGAAGGGCGAGGGAGGAGGGAGGGGATGGGGTTCCAAACAACACAGGTTAACAAGGTAGCCAGATATGAGTTATAAGACAAGGTACGATTCCCAAGGAGGGGAAGATTACCAGGGAAGGGGAAGGGCAGGGGACAAGGGGATGGGGTTCCAAACATCACTGGTTAACAAGGCAACCAGATATGAGATTCACTTTGGATGGGTAGTGAAAGAGGAGGGATGGAGAGTTATAGATCTGTGAATTTCCTGACAGCAGCGAATTAATACAGAATAATGATGGCATGCTTAACACTACTCAACAGGGTGCACTTTATAACATGTGCGTGACACGGGCGTATGCCAAAATTGCGCACGTAATCTTGGATTACATTTGCGCATCGAGATATGACATAAAAGACGCATATTTCTAACCAATTTAAAACACCATGCCTCCCTGTACAAGATCCATAACCCTGCCAAATCAAACCCAAAAAAATCCAACAGAGGTGTTAATTCACATTTGACTGACACACTCTACACACTGTTTTATTTATTATAGGAGTGGAGGCAGCTTCAATCCACAGATGAGTTTAGAGTTTCTGAGAAGTACCTTACAGCGGAATATCAACAAAGATATACAGAAGGTGTTTCAGCATTATGCACAGGTGAGATTGCAACCCCACACCTCCCTAACTCCACCCTATTTCACTTAACCTCACCCTATTTCACCTACCCAACCCACCAGATAATTGGAGGACAAAGTAAAACAAATAGGAAACAGGGGCAATTAGCTCATAGATTAAAAAACAATCATTCTGTTGTACAAATAGGGGGAAATAGACCTATAAATAGGTTCTACCTATGAGTCAGATATTCTTGAAGTCATCAATGTCAACACTTTCCACGCCGCTATTCGTTTTACCAATACAAAACATGTTTTTTCAGAAACATTTACCAAACTTTTAAGGTCTATTTCAAGGATTACTGAGCCATTATTACACATGTTGGTACTTATTTTAATGCATTTCTCATGGTGATTCCAAATATGGTAATCAAATTCAATAATTTTGACATTTTTGAAACATTTTGTTTTACCGAAATACAAAACAATTTTTCAGAAACATTTACCAACATAACTTTCAAGGTCTATTTCAAGGATTACGGAGCCAATAGTAAACATGTTTGTACTTATTTTAATGCATTTCTCATGGTGATTCCAAATATGGTTATCAAATTCAATAATTTTGACATTTTTGAAACATTTTGTTTACAGAAATACAAAACAATTTTTCAGAAACATTTACCAACTTAACTTTCAAGGTCTGTTTCAAGGATTACGGAGCCATTAGTAAACATGTTTGTACTTATTTTAATGCATTTCTCATGGTGATTCCAAATATGGTTATCAAATTCAATAATTTTGACATTTTTGAAACATTTTGTTTACAGAAATACAAAACAATTTTTCAGAAACATTTACCAACTTAACTTTCAAGGTCTATTTCAAGGATTACGGAGCCAATAGTAAACATGTTT
Source organism: Ophiura sarsii (assembly GCA_035610835.1). Lineage (NCBI taxonomy): Eukaryota > Metazoa > Echinodermata > Ophiuroidea > Amphilepidida > Ophiuridae > Ophiura > Ophiura sarsii. The sequence goes on along the minus strand of CM069458.1, from coordinate 45,202,246 downwards.
GTACTTATTTTATGCATTTATCATGGTGATTCCAAATATGGTAATCAAATTCAATAATTTTGACATTTTTGAAACATTTTGTTTTACCGAAATACAAAACAATTTTTCAGAAACATTTACCAACTTAACTTTCAAGGTCTGTTTCAAGGATTACGGAGCCATTAGTAAACATGTTTGTACTTATTTTAATGCATTTCTCATGGTGATTCCAAATATGGTAATCAAATACAATAATTTTGACATTTTTTGAAACATTTTGTGAAATGTTGGAACGTCATCTGCAGACGGGTGGAACGTGTTAAACCTATTGACGAGTCAGCATAATTCAATAGGTATTATAATCAGTTGATTTATGCTGAGTTTTAATCCATTCATGAATATCTTTCTCATAGCTAACACCCCATGAAAAGACAAAAGCCATTAAGACAGTTGGTCTTCCTATTTAGCAGGATAGTTTGGTACAGAAGTGGAAAAATCCTAGTAAAATGGCAAAGTTAGTCCTCTTTGATAGTTTAGTTCATTGATTTTTTTCAATAGGGGGACAAAAAAACATGTTCTACATGTACTGGCAAGCAAACCATAAAAGCCATACACTGCGCAATCTAGATTTCTTTGCATTATAAATAATTATCTGCATTTTGTAATTGATAACCGTATTGGCAATGAATTTAGCACAAAAAATGTATTTTTACTCACTCATTTTTTCTAAAACCTTTATTTAACCCTTTTATCAAATAATATCACAATTTCACAATTGTTTTTGTATCTCCAGTATTTCCAGTTAGCAGTAGATAACATTCGTGACAACCATGGAGATGATTCCGTTTCAGAGGACCATGTTTTAGCAGTCTATAGGAATAGCTTAGAAGCTGTAAGTATTACAGGGACAGTTCATCTGAACGGCTCTTTTCAGAGCCACCAACCTCAAGTAGGAGAGGGCACCTATTCTCCAATCACCCTACCTCAAGTAGGAGAGGGCACCTATTCTCCAATCACCCTACCTCAAGTAGGAGAGGGCACCTATTCTCCAATCACCCTACCTCAAGTAGGAGAGGGCACCTATTCTCCAATCACCCTACCTCAAGTAGGAGAGGGCACCTATTCTCCAATCACCCTACCTCAAGTAGGAGAGGGCACCTATTCTCCAATCACCCTACCTCAAGTAGGAGAGGGCACCTATTCTCCAATTACCCTACCTCAAGTAGGAGAGGGCACCTATTCTCCAATTACCCTACCTCAAGTAGGAGAGGGCACCTATTCTCCAATCACCCTACCTCAAGTAGGAGAGGGCACCTATTCTCCAATCACCCTACCTCAAGTAGGAGAGGGCACCTATTCTCCAATCACCCTACCTCAAGTAGGAGAGGGCACCTATTCTCCAATCAACCTACCTCAAGTAGGAGAGGGCACCTATTCTCCAATTACCCTACCTCAAGTAGGAGAGGGCACCTATTCTTCAATCACCCTACCTCAAGTAGGAGAGGGCACCTATTCTCCAATCACCCTACCTCAAGTAGGAGAGGGCACCTATTCTCCAATTACCCTACCTCAAGTAGGAGAGGGCACCTATTCTCCAATCACCCTACCTCAAGTAGGAGAGGGCACCTATTCTCCAATCACCCTACCTCAAGTAGGAGAGGGCACCTATTCTCCAATCACCCTACCTCAAGTAGGAGAGGGCACCTATTCTCCAATCACCCTACCTCAAGTAGGAGAGGGCACCTATTCTCCAATCACCCTATTTTTAAAAGCTCTTTTCAGATAACACTCTCGGGTTTGGCCAAGTTAAAACTGTCTTACAAGCCTGATTTTTTTTATTAATTTGAGTTGTTGGTAAGGCTCAAGATAAGCGGGCGGTGGACGATTTTTACCCCTTGGTCCTTCTGCCATAGCGCCCGGTAATGCTGAAAAATAAACAACCGAGCGCTGATATTTTCGAGTCGACAATGCTGCCACGCTGGATTTAATAAAAAAAAATATAGCTCCCGGTAGACTGAAAGTAGCTCCCGGTTCTCAATAAATCCCATGATCCGGGCGCTACTTTTCAAAAAAGTAGCTCCCAGTAAAAAACTTGTATTTTGAGCCTTGGTTGTTGGCATTTTTGAAGAAAAAAATGTTGGTATTTGTTTGACCCTTTTTGTGTAAAATTAATGAAATGTTTGAAAAACTTTTACACATGTTTGGAATGGAATATGTTTGGAAAAGTGTCGGAAATTTTCAAAAAGTTGCCCAAATTCGATGGATAGTTTTAAAGACAAAAAGGCCAACCAACCAACCCTACCTGTGAGAGCTCCATCCGCCTATACAGTGTTAATGTGGCTTAATCTCTTTATATGATTTATTTACAGGCTAAAGAAGCATTCATGCCCCACGGCAAGCATTATAAACCTGAGTTTGTGCAAGCCCATGGAGACGGACTTCACTATAAAAAGAAAATGAGGAAAGAGAAGGATTGGGTGGATAGCCCTGCACGGGATGGATCACCTGCTCCTAGGGTAAATACTCTATAAATATAATGTCAATATTTAAGCGTATAAATATTTTCGCGATTTCATGCATCATTGACAATTTCATGAGGTGTTAAATTCGCGTTTCTGGATATCAGCTCTATGAAATAACATGAGAAAATGCTTAATATTCACACTTCGTGGGTTTTTAATTTCATGGATGCATCTTGATCTGGGAAATCCGCCGAAATAAAGCCACCATAAATGTCAGTGTATACAGTAGATTGGATTTTTAGAAATTGTTTCAATCAAGCATGAAATATCATGTGGTCTGGGAATCTCCCCTCACAGAAAAATATCCAAACTTATCAGAGAACAAATCTTTGTGTTCGTTGTCCCATTTACTGGATATTGGCATGGTCAAAATTCATGAAAGGTATTAGCAGTTGTAGAATTCAGCAACGTCTCTTCTGACAAAGGACGAAAAACAAACCTTAAACAATATTTATTAACAAATTAAGACGAAATTAAGACGAAATGAAATGATCAATTGTCAAAAACTTTAAAGAAAACATAAATATTATGCATCAAGTATTAATTATTTAATTTTTTAACATATATCACTTGTCCCATCATGCAGCATTCCAAAGCAGACAGCGACCAATCAGAGAGCATCACATTCTCAATGAGACCAGCTCCAACCATACAGACGAGAAAAGTAAGATATTTATGTTGCAATGTTGTAAACTCCCAAAGATTTCTTATAATATAAAGATTAATTTGTATGAATTAAACACCAACCTGACAAGTTTTTGTGTGTCATGGTCAACTCACTTGATCAAAAGTGATTGAAGGTCTGTCAATCCTCTTAAAGGTCGATGTTCTGATTGCTGGCCCGATTTTCAACTTGATGTTTTCTATTTTACATGAAAGGTCATCCTTAAAATTGTCACATTCCAAAGTTTGAGAATATTATAGCCCAAAAAAAGTGATCGGAACATACACCTTTAATAGTGACATCACAAGGTGGCATAGGACTTGGGAAAATGAGGATCATAATTAAATACATGACATATATTGTAGGATGAAGAAGGAGGGTCCAATCAGTGTTGACTGAAAGTGTCTATGATTAGATAAAACATCTACAGGGTGACCCAGAAAATGTTGAACCCAAAAATCATAAATTTAAAAAAATAATTTAAAATGAAAATAAATAAATATGACATTTTGTTTTCAACAGTTATGTAAACAGTTTATTCAGCTTTCTGGAGAACTTTAGATCATGTAAATTGGCCTTACCAAACTAAAGATACACTTGATTGTGTGACAGGGGGTGTTTTCGCCCTTTTGTAAAGGTGAAAAAATTGTAACTTAGTAGCTAAGTACGGTGAGTTAAGTAATCTTTTCTTTTGATCTGTATTTATCAAATTAACATTTTCAAATTAAGTCAAGGGGACTTCAGTTTTTGTTTTCAAAGTCTCTTATATAATAATAATATTGATTTACATAATAAATGAATATTGATGAGATACTGTGCAGAAATTGTTTCAAACAGACACTTGTTCTGCTCATGTAGCATGAAACCATTTTTTTGCACTTCACTTACACTACAAAACAACACCTCTTACAAAATTACACGTATGTTAAGGTTCGTGTGGCCTATTTTTATGATCTAAAATGTTTCAGAAAGTTAAATGTATGGTGCACATAGCTGGTGAACGAGTTATGCAATATTTTGTTATTTTAATGGTAAGAAAAAATATTGAATTTTGTGATTTTTGGGTTCAACATTTTCGGGGTCACCCTGTATACCAAAGGATGCATTCAATATTCAAATCAACTGGTTCTAAAGCCAAGATAAATGTTTTTAATAATATCTCTAAAACTGCTCTCTAGTTAGTTTTGCGATTTGGAATGCACGACACGAACCTTCTTTGGCGGAGTGTCCATATATTAAGACCTTTCATGCTGGTTTCACGTTTTAATTGTTTTGTATAGGCTTGTGTTTCTAGATCTTTTAATGTATTGTTTTGTTTTGTTTTCCTGTATGGAATCCGTCCATCCCGTATCCTGAAATTTTGTATGGTCTTTTAACTGTTGAATAAAGATTGATTGGGTACAAAATGTTGTAAGAGCTCAATAGGGATTAAGCCTTTGTTGTACTAATACAAGTCTGAATTATAGAAGCAGTTATTGACACAATTTTGGACCGTTAGCACCCAATTTTCCGGTGTGGCGACAGACAAAAGGCAACATTTAACAATGGATTTACAGTATCGCACCAAATATGCGCTTACAGCTACACATCTATAATTCAATTCATTTTTAAGATGAATAAAGAGATCAAGTGTCAATATTGGTTAGAGATTGAAGATTAGTGACAATACTGGGATTAGTTTGAAGTCAAAATTGTCAGACTACCCACCATAGGAGTACATTGGCTATAATGAGGTTGATTAACTATTCATGAGCTATTTCTAATAGAAAATTTGTATGGGGATTTGAAGAAGACACACGTTTTCTTCAATTACATTAAGCGGATGTTGTATGACACATTTATTTATTAATTAGAAGAGATTCAGCAACCCATTTGTTCAACTTGTAGTGATATATTATACACATTTTTAATATATAAGATGATTTTGACACCACAACCAAGTGTCCTAATACTTTTGGTTGCTAGTGTAGACGTTTAATCCGATTATCAACACTTTCGAGTTTACAGGGAATGTCATCATACTTAGGTACACTGTTTACTAAATGGCTATAATTTGTGTGTGATTTTGCAGAGGAAAGGCCGACCACCGGTCCACCATAGAGATTACACCGATGAGATTCCATCGTCAAGTTCCTCGGGGTACAAAACTAGTAAGGTCAAGCCGGAAGTGGTCAAGAGAGCAGGACCAAAATGGGACCCGGCAAGACTCAGCCGGGACTCACTGTTTGTAATGGGTGCAAGGGCGAATAAGTAAGTGCACTTATTTGAGAATAGTTGGAATTCTTCTTTTTTTAGGTGTAAAATGGTATACAGGGTGTGTCAAAAAAGTGTCCCATGTGAAACATTTTTGTGGCCATAAAAATATAAAAATTGTACGTGAAATAGTAATAATCATGTTCAGCCAACTTCAATGTGTCATAAGAATTTTTTTCCTATCTGTTTTGGAGCTTTTGTTATCAAATTATGGCAAATCTACTTGGGCATGTAAACATTCAGCTTTGGTCACTTTTCGTGTGCAGAGAACTCTTTTATTAGAATCGTCATTCAGTGTGTATTCGGAAATAATCAATTAAATTAATAATAATGTTGATAGTTGGTTCAATTTGAGCAGAAAAAACATATTTTCATCCATATTATCATGACAAACCACAGAATATTTAGAAAATTTAAATATTAGATATATTTCAAACAATACATTGATGTACCCCTAAAGTCATCATCAGAATCTCAAATGCAGTTTTTCAGTTGAAAATCCAATTCCTGTGGCCAAAGTGGGATTCACACTCTTGTTACTGAATTGATCATATCTCAAGAGTTAATTAGGCTATGCGGCTATTGTTATCTATATAATAATACGCTACTCTCTGTCTGTTTGTCTGTGCGCGCTTTTTCGTCGCCTTCCCGGGTCGGGCAGCGTTCAAACTCGGTGGGTGGGTGCAGCTCGGTCCCCGCAAGAGCAAGTTCGCATTCGCTAGAGCGTACGAGGTCAAAGGTAATCTAGGGGTCAACATTTTGAAGTTGGTCGGATCATGCTTAAACTCGGTGATCACAATGCTCGATGTGAGGCGAGCGTGGCAAAAATAAAACGGGTTAGCGTTTGTCGGGTCTTCCGGGGTCAAAGGTCATCTACGGGTCGAATTTTCAAATCGGGCTTAAACTCGTTGACGGGAAGCCCGAATATGAGTCGAGCGTGGAAAAAATGAAACGGCTTTGCTTTTCTTGGGTCGTCCGGGGTCAAAGGTCGTCTAAAGGTCGAATTTTCAAAGTTTGTCCAATCGGGCTTAAACTCAGGGACGGGTAGCCTGAATGCGAGTCGAGCGTGGAAAAAATAGAGCATACGAGGTCAAAGGTCATCTAGGGGTCAACTTTTTGAAGTTGGTCGGATCGTGCTTAAACTCGGTGATCACAATGCTCGATGCGAGGCGAGCGTGGCAAAAATAAAACAGGTTAGCGTTTGTCGGGTCTTCCGGGGTCAAAGGTCATCTAGGGGTCGAATTTTCAAAGTTTGTCCGATCGGGCTTAAACTCGGTGACGGGAAGCCCGAATACGAGTCGAGCGTGGAAAAAATAAAACGGCTTTGCTTTTCTTGGGTCGTCCGGGGTCAAAGGTCGTCTAAGGGTCGAATTTTCAAAGTTTGTCCGATCGGGCTTAAACTAGGGGACGGGAAGCCCGAATGCGAGTCGAGCGTGGAAAAAATAAAACGCCTTTGCTTTTCTTGGGTCGTCCGGGGTCAAAGATCATCTAGGGGTCGAATTTTTAAGTTCTGTCGATTGTAAGTGTGGTGGAACAGCAAAAGTGCAGTAATTTATCATCCACAATCCCCATCCATCCAGGGAAGTAGCTACAAACCCGAGATCCGCCAAACCCGAGTGACCGCCAAGTTTACCATAATACAAAACAGATTTTTCAGAAACGTTCTCAACTTTCAAGGTCTATCTCAATTATTAATGAACCAATATTAGGCACATTTGTACTAATTTTAATGCATTTCTCATGATGATTCCAAATAATATGGTAATGAAATTCATTAAATTCAATCATTTTGACATATTTGAATCATTTTGTGAAATTTTGGAATGTTGTCTGCAGACGAGTGCCGTGTGGAAAGAAAAAGGTGCCTGGTCAACGTCTTGCCTATAATCAGTTCAATCATTTCTCAATCCAAGCGTCATGCCAGTATTCATCCAAATGTTGAACACACAATACAGTGTAAGGACGCACTTGCATTCCATAACACCAGGCGCTCTTCCACTACGTGGCTGTTACTTTCACATTGAGAAATGATTAGTGAACAAAGGAGCTTATTTTGAGAAAAGATTAGTCTTTCTTACGAATTATTCATTGCTATAATTTTTATCTTTTTTCAGAGCTTTGGGATTAGGAGCAACAAGGGGTAGGCTTTATATCAAACATCCAGATTTATTTAAGGTAAGCAGAGATACACCGATCTGAAGTGTAGTCATAATTTATGAAAGGGATGTGTAGGGATGTGCTGCCATCCAATCCAGTAAAATGAACATTAACCTTAATACTTTCCATGCGGCTATTGGTTTTGCCATATTATACAAAACCGATTTTTCAAAAACTCTCTCAACTTTCAATGTCTATCTCAAGTATTACTGAACCAATATTAGGCAAGTTTGTACTTATTTTATTGCATTTATCATGGTCATTCCAAATATGGTAATGAAATTCAATAATTTTGACATATTTGAAACATTTTGTAAAATTTTGGAAAGTGTTAACAATTGATTTTTTTTGTGTTAGATAAATGGACCTTTTCTGTTTACCAGATATGCCAAATTGTGCTGTATTCATACAAAATCTTATATCACGCAGCACAATGATCTTGTAATAGAATACTGTGCAACACACAGAAAATGCCAAACCTTTTAAAACATTGTGAATTGACAACATGCAGACGCTAAAAATGTGTACAGCCGCAGCAAAAGGGTAAAGTTGTCTCTCAAAGAAAAAGTTGAGATCTTTACACCAACAAAAAGAGCTTTTTAAATGCTTCAAAATGACACCTTTGTGGTTAAGATTGGATAATGCTTTCTGATTTATGATGCAAAATTACTGTAAAATTGTCTTTATTTACTTGATTTTCCATGCCTAATTCCATATCTCATAAGTATTTTACCAGCAACGGCACCCTTTTGCCGCGACAATCCACATATATTAAATACAGAAACATGCGGGCCCTATTTATTAAATACAGTCTCCATCAAGCTAAGAACTATGAATGCTTTTCCATGTACACAATTTGAATCAAATACAAAAGAATAGTATGCAATTTAGTTAATTTTGAGGTTGGTCAGTGAATTCATCACTTGTGAAATTTGTGAACCCAAAGAAGATATCTGTATAAAATGGTTTTATGGTTCTAGAGTTAGGTTAACATGTGGTGCTTATTAACCCTAACCCTCCTGGACACTACAAAACATGACAGTGCTACAGTCCTGTACCGCGCGGCGGCCCCATCAATCTCGTGCCACGCTCAGCGCGTGGTTCAACTGGTTAAAAAAACGTAAGTTTTTGGAACCTCCCCCGTGTAGCTCAGTCGTCAGAGCATCAGACTTGCACGCACGTGGCCCGGGTTCGATTCGTGGGGCATGCGGAGACTGATTTTCACAGACGGCTGTATGCAGCCATAAGGACGTCCACTGCTTCTGTCAATCACAAGTTCTTTTTTTTTACTGGCGATACTAACTGTTTTTCAATAACTCGGTGATCAATTATACATGAAGATGTATAAACACGGGCCGCCAATCGATCGCCAGTCTACTTGCTCTTGAGCTATGCTGGTTCCCTACACCCCCAATCCCCGCGCCGAAACATTTCCGAAAGATTGACCAAATTATGAAAAGTATTTCTTTAGTTATGTTTGAAACAACGCCAAACAATCTTTATGTAGTCTCATACTATTTAGTGGGTAAAACCATGGTAAAACCAATATAAAACAAAAGAAACAGCTTTCCTGGTAAAACCCGTGGCAATATATATCACTATTGATGACAACCGACTGAGTCGTTTAGTCGATAATCGATCAGATTGAAAACGCACTGATGCACGGTAAACAAGTTCGTATCGCCAGACAATAGAAATAACTTGTGATTAACAGAAGCATTGGACGTCCTTATGGCTGCATACAGCCGTCTGTCTGATTTTCCCCTCAAATTTGACCCGTTTTTCTCCCCTGATAGTTTAATTCACAAAAATACACCCAGGGAGTTAGGGTTAAAGGGCTGTTGAATTTTTAAATTTGTATAACATAACTAATTAATTGTTATTTTTTCTTTCAGTATTCCGGTGATTCCGATGATAAACAATGGTTGTATGAGCATCAGTTAATGCCAGCAACAGGCGGCAAGGCCTACATGCTGTTACTAGAAGATATCATACAATTAGCACAAACAGATGAATACAGGTATGTATGTATGTATAGAAATGAAAATAACAAGATAATATCGAGGGGTTTAGATCTATTTTAGGTTTAGAACCATTATCGATCTATTATGGCAGTGGCGTAGTCAAAGGGGGCGATTGCCCCTCAAAAAATTGTTTGGTTGTCCTCCAGAGCTCTCATCAGAGAGGAGGGGCGGGCGGGCGGATTCTTTTTTTCTTTTCTTTTTTCTTATACCAGCGGAAGCTCAAAGTTCAGCCAACAAGAAGTTGAAATCACACCATGAGTCGCACATATATGTTATAAACACTTAGTTTAATATTCAATGCCATTTAAACTGTTTTTAATTTTTTTTTAAAAATCTGAAGAAAAAAAGAAAAAAATAGGAGTGGCCCTAAATCTGACGAGCGGGTGGTCGAGGACAGCATAACATTTTTTTTTTTTGCCTTACTGAGCTCAATTTTTTGCGCCGGTTTGGGGGACGCCACATCACAACTCCCCCATAGAGGTAAAAAAAAGATATAACGGCCATTCCTTGACCAGATAAGTAACAAAGAGACCATATTTGACCATACATCCCAGGACCTCATATCCAGTAAGAATAAGAACGAGGTTTAAACTGTCAAAGTCTTCTTGTATTCTTTGTATAAGTCATTTCTTTATCTATGTGTTAATATTTCAGGGACAGTGATGGTCTACTAATGGATGATCTTCAAGGATTCTGCGTAACGGAAGAGATGAGGATTAAGATGAGACAGTTTATGGAAAGTAGCAGGACGGACGGTACAGCAACCAACGAAAGCACGGCCAATGATGGGGGAACAAACAATGACTATGCAGCCAGTGATAATGCAGACTAAAAAGCAGAGGACAGTTCCAAAATTTCACAAAATGTTTCAAAAATGTCAAATTTATTGAACTTCATCACCGTATTTGGAATTGCCATGAGAAATTAATTAAAATTTAAAATAAGTACAAACATTCCTAGTATTGGTTCAGTAACTTGTGAGATAGACTTTGAAGCTTATGGAAAGTAGCTGGACGGACGGTACAGCAGTCAATGAAAGCACAACCAATGACTACAGTCATCAAAAAAAGTACCTATACAGGTAACACATTGGCTTTTAACTCAAAAATATATATATCCTACCTAAAAATATTAAATAATAAAGTTGTTGAGAAATTTATCTTCTTTAAAATGAGATATTGCATGTTAGGATCAGTTGAATATTGGAGAGGTGACAATCCAAAATGTAAGGTAAAGTCACAATTTCATTTTCACATATTACTTGTCAACACGGGGGAGAGTATGACAGCATTGACATGTATCGTGTGTGTGGCGTATTGATCCATCGGAACAATACGGCCGACTCTCCAACCTGCGCATGCATCCCCAATTGCACATCTGATGAAAATCAGACCCTACCTTACATTTTGGAGTGTCACTACCTCAATAATCTCCCAATCCTAGCGTACAATATCTCATATTAAAGAAGATCAATTTCTCAACAACTTTATAATTTAATATTTTTAGGTAGGATATATATTTTTAGAGTTAAAAGTCCATTTAATACCTGTATAGTTACTTATTTTGATGACTGTATATGCAGCCAGTGATATTGCAGACTAAAAGGCAGACGACAGTTCCAAAATTTCACAAAATGTTTCAAAAATGTCAAATTTATTGAACTTCATCACCATATTTGGAATCACCATGAAAAATGGATTAAAATAAGTACAAACATTCCTAGTATTGGTTTAGGTATTTGTGAGAAAGACTTTGAAGTTTATGGAAGAGTAGCAGAACTGACGGTACAGCAGTTAACGAAAGCACGGCCAATAACGGGGGCACAACCAATGACTATGCAGCCAGTAATATTGCAGACTAAAAAACAGACGACAGTTTCAAAATTTCACAAAATGTTTCAAAAATTTCAAATTTATTGAAAAAGGAGACATTTTCAGTTAACATTGGGCTGCTCCTCACTACATTCATGAATAGCTTAACATTTGCAACACGGCAGCACCCCTACTCGACTTCACTACCCTATGGAGCTATTCCTTATGGAGACACACAAACAAATACTTAGTGCAAAATGGAAATGGGTCTCTATAAATCAGTGACGAACTGACACAAGTCTATACAAAGTAGTGAATTTTGATTCCACACATAATAACTCAATTAGTATACCCAGTGGAACTTTTTTACTATAGGGGGAGGGGCAGTTACTGTGGGAGTGATTAAAATGTGTGTGCAGGGCAACTTGCAGATTTTTTTGCTTATGGATCAAGATTTCATGTCTCCATAAGGAAATGGGTCTCCATAAGGCGGTGATGTACTGATACTGCTGCAGACACTAGTTCCAAAATTTCACAAAATGTTTCAAAAATGTCAAATATATTGAACTTCATCACCATATTTGGAATCACCATGAGAAATGAATTCAAATAAGTACAACCATTCCTAGTATTGGTTCAGTAATTCTTGAGAGAGAATTTGAGAAAGTTTGGAAAGGTTTCTGAAAAATCCATTTTGTATAGCCGTTTGGAAATATACTGGCACCCTCACCACATTTTCTCCAAACTGGGATTTTTTGCTTTTATAGTTTGATCAGTTCCAAATTGGCGAAGCCTCCTTACTTACAGCAGTGAATGATGTCATGTGTGTGTGTGGCCATAATCATGCGCATAAGCTTGGATTACTTTTGTGCGCGGAGAGATAAAAACCGAATATTTCTCACCAATTTGGAACTGATTAAACTAATATATATCATTTTCTGCAGGTAGACCATTCAACATGCGACCCAATTGATTGGGTCACATTTTTACATAGAATATTATTAGCATTTTGTCAAATTTAGGTGTTTTTCCCGATTTACAATTTTCCGGGAAAGAAGATATAACAAGATCTTTGTCAATTATTTAGTATGTTCTATGGTTTTTAAGGGTATTTAAAACATACAACGAATCTTGTTTCAAAATAACAGAGACGTTTGATGTGTCCTTAATTCAGCATGTGTCCCAAATGATTGGGTCCAATTTTTGCAAAGCTTATTTTTAGAATTTTGTCAAATTTAGGTGTTTTTCCCTATTTACGATTTTCCGCGAATGAAGATATAACAGATCTTTGTCAATTATTTAGTATGTTCTATGGTTTTTAAGGGTATTTAAAACATACAACTAATCTTGCTTCGAAATAATAGAGACGTTTGATGTATCCTTACTTACTTATTTCTGAAATCGGTAAAAGTCAACAATTCCTGCTCATTTCTGGCCTACATAAGGCAACAAAAAAAAAGAGTTGACTTGCCCTTTCCGACCGACCCGAATTTTCGGAAATCTAGGGTCGCTATTTTTAAAAAATTGAAGAAAAAAAAAATTGAAAGAAGCACATAACAATAAAGAAAGATGAAAACGTGTTTTTGAGTAGTATCTGCTTGTTTAAAAATTGAAGGAAAAAAAAATCAAAAAATCAACAACAACAAAAAAAATCTGTAAAACGTGTTTTTGTGCAGTAAATTTTCAACAACAACAACAACAACAAAAAATCCGACCGTCCGACCCTTACTTTGACCCTGAAAGGGCAAGTCAACTTTTTTTTTGTAGAGCTCTGCTGAGTTGGGAACACTGCACCTTGTGGTGATAGTACTCTTTTGTGCTTTCAGTGCTCCCTGGCTGCTCAGCAGACCTCCTTTATTGTGTTGTTTATATTTTGATGTTATTAGCCAGTTGAATAAATTAAATTAAATTAAATTAATCAATCTTTGAGCAAGCTGGAAATTCATAGTCTGGTTGTAATATCATTGGAAGTCCCCCCCCCCCCCCCCCTGATGTTTTTGTTTGTTTTTTAATCCGCTGAATGTTATCCGTCTTTAAGAGAGTACTGTAAAACACTATAATTTCGTGGGTATTTAATTCGTGAATCCACATCATTCGCGAAATTACATGCAAGTTACGTAAAATTAAAGTCTGCTTAAATGAACAACTTTCGTGTGTGGGGGGGGTTCAATAGAATATGCATGTAGCTAAATAAAGGCAAGTGTGTCGGTTCATATTGTTGTGTTTTTGTATCTCAGTTGCAGGAGTGATGTCAACATTTTGTATTCTAGTTTCTAGGAAGGCCAAACAAAAACAAGTTTCCAGTAACGCGCACGCATTTTATTGAGACGCTCGATTCTAGCGCATTTTTTTTAATAGAAAAAAACGGAATAAAAATATTGTTAGGGCACATTTTAGCGAGCATAAGAGTAACAAAAATGCACAGATTTGACTAAATAAGACCATTTCAAGTGAATCTTTACTATAAATTTGCAATACCCCATTCACAATTAGCAGGAAATCAAATGTATTTTTCCTAATTTCGGGCTAATTTCAAGTCGAGAAAAGACGAGGCAAACAGTACCAAAAAACACTATTCGCATTTGACTTTTCAGGCTTGCTACTGGAGACAAACTTTTTGACGGGGGAGATTAGCGACCCCGTCATTTGAAACGACGTTTCTAAGTCGTAACCTTTTCACAAACCCCTAAAATTCGCGGCATTTGCTAATATTAATAACTTGCATTAATCATCTTCTGAAGCGATTTTGTTGTAAAATGTAATTGATATTGTTATAATATGAAGGTAAGAGGACACAGTAAGTTATTTCAGCTATTTGGATGCCATTTAGTAATATACTAAGCTATTTGGATGCTATTTTGTATTATATTATATGATTTAGTAATATACTGAGTCACTGAGTCCACGGCCTCTTTGTTCCGTGTTGCCTTGGTCTCGCAATTAGCCCAATGATTATGGCGAACCCTAGGCTACATCCCCCAGTCATCAATATTACCGTACGGACGCTAAAGCTGTACAAATATCGGAGCCTTGCAAGATAGCGACATAAGAGGGCGGCTGAGAGGTGTGAACCCTTCAATATGATTAGCCCAATGATATGGCAACAACCCCTCGACCTTTGCCATGCGACACGAAAACAAGACTAGAAGTGACGTCATGATTATTACTTCTCCGAGATGCGCAGAACTCCGCCATTTTGTACACATTTTAAACCGACAGAAAAATTCTGCGCAAGTACGTGTAAACCAATGGGATTTTTAACTCTGGACGAAAGTGAAAATGAACCGCCGATATTTCAAGATTTACCATACTTTGTTTTAGTTATTTGAAGATGACACTCAATCTTTAGGTTTGGCTTTGATGGTACGTGATCAGAGATCAAGTAGGGAATCTTTTGGCGTAGCACTTTTTGCTACATATTTGTGCATTAGTGTTCAAAAGTGTGTCGTATTTCGTGATGCTACATTGGTTAAATCGAACGCTGCGTGGTGCACTATGCAGGTTATTACGGGGCTTGGGCTCTACTGTGGGTTGGGTTTGGGAATTCACGGAGAGTGAGACTTACGGGATACGGGTACCCGTGACACGCACGTATAGAATGACCCGTGTCACGTAAGAGAAAAAGCACGGGATAATTCAACAGTCTTCTATCTCCCCCGTCCAGTTTTTTTTAAATACCTTGTTTCTTCTTCTTTCTGTTGCCTAATAACACGCATGTTATCATATCATATGAAAGCTCGTATTTTTCTCATCATCATACTGAAATTTGACGGCCTAAATCGGTATAATTACGGAGAAATCGATGAAATAACGTCGAATTACCGCGAATACATACATATACATACATTATTGGTATTTATATAGCGCTGCTACATCGAGATCGTAGCGCTTTATGACAAAACAAAAATAAGCATACTCAACAAAACAAAACTAATTACTGTACAAATGGGTTTTAATGGTGGTAACCACCACCGATATAGTTTGTGTACTACTCAATGGGTACAGTTCACAGCATCTTGTGCGTCTAAAATAAGAACCATTAGAGCTATGCAACTCAAACTTTGGAACACGACTTTTTTAAGGATGACCTTTCATGTAGAATAGAAAACTTCAAGTTGAAAATCGGAACATCCACCTTTAACTTAGATAAGATAGCATTTTACAAACTGAGTCAGAAAATGAGAAAAACAGAAGAATGGTTGTCATAATCACCAATATGGAAATATATGATTTATTCACTTAGGAACCAGTATTATATTCATATCAAGTAACACAATAATGCATTAATATTGGATTATTTTTTCTTCCATATACACCTAACACAAACATTTTCTGACCAGGTGCTTATATAGACCACCCCCCCCCCCCCCCCCCCCCCCCCCCTTCATCAAATCTGTCGGCGAAAATCTCGCACAAATGTCTCAGCTCCCCAATATCAAGCCACCAGTTCAAAACGCGTGGCCTTATGTGCACTGGTAATTAAAAATAATTACAAACTTTAATACATTAAATAGCTTTAAAATTGAATGTTTTATTAATCTTAAATACCACAAACACTTTCCATTGACTTAGATAACTCAAAAATTGAATTCAATATGTTTTCCCTTATAATTCAACAAAATGTCTTATCCAGGGCCTGCTTATCCAGGGCCTGCTCCCCACGGTCATTTTGTTATTTAAATGAGCATACCTCAAGAACTATAATACCCATGAGCAAACTTCTGGTGTCATTTTAAAGCACTCATCAATAGCTTTCATTTGATAGGTCATTTGTCTATGTAGGTACCTGCCTTCATGAAATAATTTTACATTTTGGGCGAAAATCTCGCACAAATGTCCCAGCTCCCCAATATCAGGCCACCAGTTCAAAACGCGTGGCCTTATATTAACAGAGTATGGTCATATCTCTCTCCTTACAATGAGTTGTATTGTTTTTGGTTTTCAGGGTGTTATGAGTGTTATGAATGATTATTCAGTATTCTTAGATCACAAATTGAACTTGTTTTTAAACAGTGCTGGCTAATTGAACATTAAAGAGTACAAGTAAGTAACCAGCCGCGAAAGTGAAAATCTGTCGAAGTATGCAAACTTGGATGGAATGTGCCATGACTACCCTTACGTAATCACAGATATCTCCGTAATTACTTAACAAAATTAAACTCTGTTTTCTTCCAATTGTAGAAAACTAATTTGGCCTCATTTTACCGTTTGAATTGTAAAATTCAGATACTTAATCAGGAAATTATTATCGCCTAATGGTGCGTTGTTGTTGTTGTTTTTTAGACACCCTGTAGGCCTACCTGCTGATAACATTATAAACTGCTCACAAAAAGTATCGAAACACTTAGAAATGATTTAATATATGACGGCTCTAAAGGGTATGCATTGATCGAAGCAAATAACCAAGTGCATAATTTTGTTCTGCGTATTTTGACACCTCGATCGTTGATATACGATGTTGCGGAGTGGAGTTATTGTCATTTCAATGATCGTGGGTCCAGTTTCAAAAGTGACACTCATCCCTATGGAAAAGCACGAATCTGATCATTCTAATCAGTATGCAAACCTTTTTCTATAGGATGATTGTCACTTTTGAAACTGGACCCACGACCATTGAAATGACAATAACTCCGCTCCGCAACATCGTATCTCATCGATCGAGGTGTCAAACTACGCAGAACAAAATTATGCACTTGGTTATTTGCTTCGATTAATGCATACCCTTTCGAGCCGTTATATATTGGATCATTTCTAAGTGTTTCGATACTTTTTGTGAGCAGTTTATTTACTTTCTACTTCTACCACATAAAGTACATCCCTCCAAGGCGGAGTATTGTCGTACTTGGTGCAATGGTTCCGATCACGGGAACAGTAATTAACGAAGGGTGCGTAAACAAAAACTCTCAGGTGCAAGTAAAAATGGAGCCCATGGCTGGCTAGCGTGGGGTGAGGGGCTTCGGGCGGCTCCGGAAGATCTCCAGAGACTGAGCTGATACCACAATGGATGGTAGTGCATTCCAAATGCAAATGACACTTGGAAAGAAACTGTG